>VZSE01004322.1:440347-676061 GCA_013398275.1 Promerops cafer | reverse complement strand
ATCGGGGGAGGTGGAATGCGGGGCGATAATGCTGCATATCTGCTGTCAGGCAGCGGAGCGGGGGTTTGTCGTGTGAAGGCAGGGTTCCTCCGCAGTGCTGTCTCGGCAGCTCGCTAGCCGCCGCTCGGAGCGGAGCCGGGGATCCAGGGGAAGGGAGTCGCCGCTGCCGCTCGGAGCGCGGCGGGCGCCGGGCGCGGGCGCTGCCAGGAGCAGGTGTGCGGCTCGGCCCGGCCCGGCCCGGCGCCGCTGCGGCTCCCGGGCTGCTCCCGCCGGGCGAGCTGCTGCCGCTGGACTCGGCCACAAAAGGGAGCCGCTGTGCGCCTCGGCTGCTGCGGGAGAGGTACCTGGGCACGGGCTGGTGCGGGTCTGTGGCACAGCTGGGCACAACTTCGTGCAGGAAACAAGCTTCTTTTGCTGTCTGTGCCTTGCAGGGTTGGCTTTGGTCGGTGGCTGGTTTAGAGTGCCTGCTGAATTCATTGGTCTGACTGCGCTGTCCTTAAACGTTTCGATGTGAATGGTGTTCCATATGGTTGCTGATTCAGAAGGATGCTTCCAATAGATAATAAATTTTTTAGTAGATATTTCTACTAAAAGGCAAGGATTTTTTTTTTGTTTGTTTGGATTGACGTTGGGGTTTTTATTACCAGGATAGCGTGGATGAAATAAAATATTATAGAACTCGTGAGCATGTTTGCCTTACATCAAGGAGTTCATCACTAGTGGATTCCATGCATTGTGTTCAGCCTCAGTGTTAGATTTAAATTGTCCAACTGCTGCTGTGCGGTATGTAGGTCATAATAAAAAGCAGCTTTTTCACCAGTTTTCAATGGACTGCATGGCCCAGTGCTGTGGTTGATTAGTTTGTGGTACTTGTGCTGTTAAGAGTAGTGGTATTAAAGCCAGCTCACACCTCCTTTTTAAAGATATCGCTCGTTCCGTGCTAGACAGAGCACAACACACCCATTGTGTCCCTCCGTTTGGCGTTCAATAAAAGGAAGGAAACGAGCACTCCACATGGAGCACCAGCACATTAATAGCGCAAGACGGTTAAACTTTTATTGAACAATCCCACTGATTCTGAGATAATCTACTGAAGGTAGAGACAATAAAAACACTTAGACGTATGTCAGGAACTAATTGGAATGGGAGAGGTCTTCTGATAGGGATTATCAGACTGCTGTAGATTTTCAGTGCAAAATGAATTGTTCTGAATAGTTATTAATCACAACACATTTGCTGTAGTTAAACCTAGGTCAATAAAACCTCAATCCCTCAGGACAGAAAATGTTCCTATTAAAAGTAGCATTTTCCAAAATACCAACTGTATTCTTTTGCATTAATACGATTTCTGAATTCACTTATAATAAAATGCATTAAATTATTCTGACAGCTGATCCAAATATTCTGATTCACTTTGCATCTATAGAAAATAAGATGATATTTTGGTCTTAAGCCTTCTTTAATAATTTGTGGATTTAAATCGCACTGAGATGAGCCATTTGTTTGGACAGTTGAGTGGGCATGAAATCAAGAATTTGAGGTCTGGTATCTTTATAGTTAAATTAGTAACCAGCACTCTGTAACTAGGAGCCAAATTCCAATGTTGTTTCTGTATATATCCTGCAAAGGCATTTGAACAAGCATGTTCAGCAACTATCCCACAAGTGAGACGTTGCATTTGGAAACAGCAGTATAGAATTGAATTGCTACTATGCATTCTGCCCATTAGAAAAGCTCCATCTTACTTGAACCATTTCAGGGTTTTGTTTTTTGGTGAATGCACACACATCAACTTCTTTCTCTATGCCTCTGTGTAGGGGTCACACAGTAAGTGGTTTAGAGAACTGCCTTCATCTGTGATCTAGAAAGTGGAATGTGCCTTTAGAGTGTGGTACTGCATGAATATTTATGTTTGAGTCTGTAATTGTGAGGAAAATTATAAACAAGCAGGGCTAGTATTTAAGATGTTGGTAAGTCGAACAAAGAGGGAGCTTTTGTTACAACAATAAGAAACATGGATATAAGCAGTATACAAAGTGAAGGATCTTGCAGTTCAAGGTGAATCGATTCTCACTGTGGATTCTTCTCACTTTCAAGAATTTAAGGTTTGAGGAAAACAAGTGAAGACTGGCAGTGACTAATCACTAAACAGTGCACCCATTAGGTGCTGATAGATGCATCTTATTAGTCAGTATTATTTAAACCCATATTCTGTGCTCTTTCTATTCTGCTTTTCTCCTTTTGTTATTTTTCTCATATCGATTCCCAGCTTCCCTCCGCTTCCTTACTGTCTCTTTGGCAACACCTGATCCCATCAGAGCTATTTGTAAATCAAATCGGTGACTGTCAGTAGTGGTCATGGAGGTGCTGCAATAGAATCTGATGTGGAGGAAGAATTTAAATGAGTTAGAGGTAAGAAACAGCAACCAAGTAATGAGCATATCCAGTGCAAACTAATTCCACATCATGTAAGTTTTAAAGGCCTAGAATTGGGTCACTGATGTAGAAATCAAATGGGCATGCATGGAGAGGGATATTTTATCTCTCATGATGAATTGAAGTGTACTTAAAAACAGAAGGTTTACAAGAAGACCTTGACAATAATATGACATAGGACAAATTGGGAAGTTTTGTGTTAGAAATTGTGGCATAGAGTTCTAGTTGAAGTCTAGAAGTTTTTCATGTTTCAGTGGAGCCATGGTTTTTGTCAAGGGGTGATTATGCATTATTGGAAAGCCTCTAGGTTATCCAAAGTCAGGCTCTCTCTTGGTCAGCAGAGATGTAAATAACATCAGCTGTCATGCTTTAACATTGCAGTCGCTTCAAACATTTTTTAGACAGATGACCTTAGAAGGTGACTCTCGGTCCATGTGTAGCTCTTAAAGAGAATACAAACAAAGCAAAAACAGGCAGAGTAATCCTAAAATGCACTGTCATAGTAGCAGGTGCAAATAGTAATAGAAATAGGAGACCAGAACGACCAAAGGAGGTAAAATGAAGTGGTGTAACAGCTTATTTGGTATGCTGTTTGTTGAAAATAATCAGGTTTGAGCAAACAGTGATAAGCATCAACCAATCATGGGGTGTGTGGAGCACAGTAACCTTATAAGAGCTAGTATGGAAATGTGTTGTCTACCCTCAGCTTGTGGACTCTTCTCAGTGTACTTACATACATGACCAACCTGTGAGCAGCAATACAGATGGGATGTGCCCAGGGAACACACTCAGGTATGGAGGTAGGGTACATTGTAGGATGTTACACTGTTGAATGGCTGAATGTCACTTCTGCACCAGAAGGATCAGGTATTGAATGTAATACATCAGTTATGGGGTTGTGTCTGGAGTGCACAGCCTCCATCAGATGTGACCTTGGAACAGTATTTCTGCTTCAGTGAGGCTGTCTGCACAAAAATAGAAGTAAAAATTGTCAATTTCTACCTGTTTGTAAACGAGGATTGTACAAATGTATACTTTCTTGTTGTGTCCTACTGCTCTGATACCAGTCCTTTTTCATGGAGTTATTTCCTATTGGATTAAGGATGTTACTGTTGCCAGTCTGAATTTCCTTTCTTTACTGTTGTATGTAGTGTGTAGCTTCCTATATGAGAGAAGACTGTGCCATAGATGCTCTGTGTTGATTTTTATTCAAATAGTCTGGTGTCTTTTCATGAAAGTGTTTTGACAAAAGCTGACTTTTCTGAGATTATGAAGCTTCTTAACATCTAAAAGCTAAATCGAAAGCTAAAAAGACTTTCAAAGGCATTGATGTAATGGAAAAGTTCATGTATGGGAGGGAAAAGGGAGAGAAGTAAGTACTTAAAAGGGTAGCATGTATCTTTGAGAAAAGGCATGCTAGATGACGGCATTTTAGGTCTACCCCCGCTTTCAGTGTTTTTGAAGCATGTAATATATTTTTCTGTTCAGATGTATTGTTCCATAACAGTGATACATCATAGCTAATGCTGCTGTGAAGTAGGAAATTCCAAAGGAGGACCCTTTTCTTCTGTTATTTCTAACTTCTTTCCCTAAATAGATTGATTTTTTTGGTCTTTCTGCACTGAATACAGATAGTGTTCTGACTCATCCACCCTTAAAAACCTCACCAACCAACATCAGGGGGTTGAATAGCACAGATGTGGTTCTGTGTTCTTAAGTAACCTGAGTAACATAGTGCACTTTTGAAGAGGTGATGCTGGAAGTCCTGAGTCTCACAGAGTAGTGGGAAAAACACACTAAAAGGAAAAGCAAACATTCTTCCTCTCAATCATTACTATAATCAAACTATACACCAAACTTTTTCAGTAGCCTTTTCATAAAACAGCTATTAAATAATGCTGAGAGATAGAATAATGAAAGCTTTACTTCTTTTATGGGTCTTGCATTTTATGTACAAGTATTCAAGCAGTGTGCAACTGAACTGACAGGTACCTAAAGCTATCCTTAGTTTAGCAGTAGTGGCTTATCAATTAAATTTGTCCACAAGCATACCAGTTTTTTTGTTTTTTTGCTTCTTCAGGAGAATCTTCAGGAATGCATGATGAAAACAAATGGAAATGGAATCAGTAACAGCAGTTCTCACAGCCGAAAATCAGATTCATTTAAGTTTATAAAAGCAGTAAAATGCATTGATTTCTAAGAGTTGCATTTGTTTGTAGGATCATGAGTTGCGCTAATCAGAAATCAGTAGTTGTGACTGAAGGTCAAAATAGGTGGAAGGATGTTTGTGTTTTTTCGAACAGTTTAAAAGCAGCATGTCTGGTTCATTAATGTATTGTTGTTTTTGTGGGTTTTTTGTTGTTGTTGTTTTGGTTGGGGGTTTTTTGGCTTTTTTTTCTGAGCAGCACCAATAGGTAAAATCCCAGTTCAACTGCAGCAAGGCTGAGAGGTGACTGTAACCCTTCCTAAGAGGCTTAGGGTTGGATGGTGTAGCCTGTGATTAGAAGGGGTAGGGACTATGTCAGGAGCAGGACAGCCACAGAGTGTTCTTGTCAGCATAATGCCATGTTGTCTGAGGACTCCTAATTAACCGTGGCCTGGACACAAAGCTTCGTCACCACAGTGTACCTTGAACGCTATCACGTTTAATAAAGCCACGTATCCCTCAGTGGGATTAACTTGCTGAAAACTAATACTTTGTCAAAGTTTAGTTTTAGCAAATGATGGGGTGGGGGAGGCTATCCAAGATTCAGTTACCTGGATCAATTCTGATGTCTGAAAAGTGCGTGAACTAGAAATTACGTGTTACTACAGAGGGTCTCTGTGTGTATGAACAGTATTTTCACTATTTGAAGTGACTACAAGCGAAAAGTAATGATTCAGGCAATAGAATAAAGCATGGGTTAGAAAAATTGGGTGCTTTGACTGTTGTTTTTCTTTTAATGTTTGGTTTTTTTAATAATAAAAAATTAGACATGATTATAAAATAAAAAAATCTTCATTTTTAAAACATAAATGTGTATAAACATTTATGTAAACATAAATGTAATCTGATGTGTTGGCATCAAGCAGGTGCAAAATGACATTTACAAGGTGCTAAATGCCTGTTTCTCACTGAATTTTTGAGAACTTCATTTGAGAACTTCAAATTCTCTTATTTGTTAATATGAGAGCTTTTCTAGTATGTTGGACTATGATAAATAAGGAAGAGTAAATAATTGGTATGAGGCAATTATTGATTGCTGAGAATTACAAAAAGTTGTATTTCAGGAAGGTTATTTAGTAAATCTGTAGCACAGGATGTTTTGCTCTCTCCAATAAAGCAACCATCATGGACCTTCATAAGGAGTGGGTTAATGGATTAGATGGCCCAAGTTTGTCGGTATTTCAACTGCTGTTTGTAAACATCATGTGAGTTTTAAATTTCAGACTGTTTCAGCTTTTGAGACAATCCTAAATTTTAGGGATTGGCCTAGGTGAAGTATACAAGAAATAATTCCCCTTTGAACATACAGGTCACACTACTGACTTTTGTGTATTTTGTGCTTTGCACTTGTTAAAATCTTACGCAGTTATTGTCTGATTTAAGCGCCAACCTTGTATTTTCTTTCTTCCCACTAATAGTAAAGATTTTAAAGAAAAGCAAGCAGTAGCAACCCAAAGGGGTGCCCATGCAAAGCACTGGTTATCTTTCATTTAATTCATATATTGATCAGGTACGTCACACTGCTCCTTCTATCCAATTACACAGTTACACATTTTATTAAGCAAATTCTGACAGAAGACAGCAGTTGCTAGCACAAATTTAATTTAATTTAGTTTCTAGTGAATTTCTAATGGACAGGGAACTCTAAGCAGTGACATTCTCCAGATAATCAAATTCATGGTAATTGCAGTTTTTCTTTTGGAGAAATCTGTATTTGTTAGGAATCTGAAGGAAATAATTATTTCAGTGTGACTGATGCAATCAAATGGTTTACTTTGAATAAGTAATATATAAGAGGCTAATCAAATGAAGTGCTGCTGTATGAGAGCAAAACGAAGGGCTGACAGCTTTGACAGTAAAATGAAGACCAAACCAAAGGCTTTGTTTTGACATATATGCAGATAATCAGGCAAATTCAAGTCTTTTAAGAGACCTCTTCTATAAGGGTCACTTTATGGATATGGATCATGTAATCTGAGCCTTGCAGATTATCATTCTACTTTTAAACAAGTACAAGAGAGAGGTTTTTAATTCCTTATTTGCATAGCTGTAGATTTACACATTGACATGTTTTTGGCATTGGTATTTGATTCACAGATGACTGATTTATGGTCTTGAGCAAAGGCCAGATTCAGGACACACTTTTAACTGTCAGGACTGCAAACTCTACAAAAATCGTTTGAAAGCCAGCGCCTGCTGTAATTAATACAGACAAAGCAGTAGGAGGATCCCTTCCAGTCTGAGGAAATACTTCTCTTATGAGCAAGGCAACAATAATTGCAGAGATGCTATGCTAAATTAATTCAGGTGTGAATTTTTTTTGTTATATTCAATGGTGTAATTATTTTAAACATAATTCTCTAAAATCAGTCACTGCTTAGATAAAAACACAAATGAAAATAAACGTGTCAGTAAGAGCTACAGAAAGTACAGCAGGGTCAAATTCTCTTTGCAGTAGGTGCTGAACATGAAAGATGGAACAGGCTTGATGCAAAGGTAAACTGAAAAGCAGGTTTATTAACAGGTGGCTTTGACCTCTGCTTGACTGCAATACCAGTGGTTTCTTGATTTCCTGTAGCAGAGATGAAAATATAAAAGGTGTTTGAGGAAAAAGCAAATTGTAGCTTTGTTGATGAACTTGGGAAGTGTTCTTATGATGAAAGATGACTGCTTCTTACGAATGAATGAAATGTATGTGGGAAAATTTGAGCAGATACTGTGAAGAGACTTTTGGGAGTTGCAAGAGGAGACAGGAAGAGAATTACAAAGGAGCTTGAAAGGGAAAAGGAGAAAGATAGATATAATTGCTGCAGTGACAAGACAACGACCCATCTATATGTGTCCTCTATTCTGGGGCAGGGACAGCTACAGTGGCTTCAAAGGAAAAAAATTAGACTGTTCTCATGGGGTGCATTTTGCATAGATCAGAACGTGTTACTTAAACCATGGGTTCAGATACTGTAGTTAAATTGTGTGTTGACAAGAGGCCTAAACAATAGCATTCCTCATGGGGGACCAAAACAAATTTAGAAATCAGATTTCCAAAGTGCTGTGGAGAAATGAGTCCTCTCAGGAAAAGCTACAACACATGCTTAGAGTGAAGGAGAAATAGGTGTGAAGAAACATGAGCCAGTTCCTTGAGTTCACATACTTGAGCATGCAGGGTTTTCAGGGCAGGGTTTTTTTTATTTAAAAAAAAACTAAAAAAGTAATGTTTGCCTTCTAGTCAAATCTCCAGCCTACACAGTCTGCCAGGGCAAGCTACAGATTTAATTTTTTAATTGTTTTTTAGTCTTCATATGCACACATATGTAATATGCACATAGTAATTCCAATTTTCAGATTTGAAAACAAATTGATCTCCTTCTGTGGTTTTATTCTTTGTGTTGTATTTTATTCTTGGGAGACCCAAATGGATGAGTGCTGTCCCTTCACAAGCACTCTAGATGAACCATTAGAAATCTGCATTTTCAGTGTGATTACCCATTATGGAAACGGGATCCTTTCTAGCTGTCCTGCATCGGCAACGGAATAATGCAGTTCTGAGGGTGAGATCAGGTGGTAAGGAGCTCTAATTTCTGTCCCTTGGTTTTGCACCTAATTGTTTTAACTGGGACAAATTCTGTTAGAAGGTTGGCAGGATATTTCATGTGTTTTGCTTTATACACAAGTGTATGAGGGCTGCAAATTTCTTTATGGGAAATGTCCATTTCTCAATGTATTACTTGGTTTTAAAATGATGAGCTGAGCTGGAGCTTGGAGGTGGCTTGAGTTCAAACATGACTTGAAATAATAGTTATATTGCAGGCTTTCAGGTGTGTAGTCCTGTCAAATTATGTAATTCTACTGTCATCTTTGGTATTGTATATATTGTAGTTAGACTTCTATGGACTTTATCTTCCTCTATGTTTAGGAACAGCTTCTCTTTATAGTCAGTAAAAGTGTAGGTTTTTTCTGAACTAATTGCAGATAATGCTGTTAAAATTTCACATTCAATACCTAAAATTGTCAAAACAAGCTAATAATATATGTAACTTAAATCTTCATAAAAGAAACCACTTCTTTTGAATTCTGGACTTATTTTCTTTAGTGATGACATGTGGATAGTTTTTACTAAGCACTTTCTTAAAGAGCTAAAAGGATTTTTAGCTTTGCTTTGCCCAGAAGCAGTTAATTGTTTTAATTAACATTTTTAGGAATAGGTTTGGAACTATACTCTGAAGCCTCTACCCTTTTTGGTGGGTACAATAAACAATTGTAGAATTTTTACCCCTACATTTACAAAACTGTGAAATCTAACTTCTTGTTTCTCATAATCCTAAATTAGTACTTTACACTGTTAAGTGCTGAAATGATGATTCAGGTTTGGCCTTGTAAGAATCCAGTCTGAATAATATTTTAGAAGCAAGGGCATGAGTTCAAGGCAGTTGTTTGTTACTTACTTCAAACCTCAGTGTTTTCTTTACCAAGACATATTCTAAACAAGGAACATAAAATTTATTTAAGGTTTGTTGGAAGAGGGCAGAGAGGAATTTAGAAAAATGACACAAATGAAATTATTATAGACTTTGGTGTTTTTGAAAGCTCTTATTGATGTTTTTTCTCTTTGAATGCAATAGTAGGAATCCTTCCTGAATTAATTAAAAGTAGTTACAGTAAATCTGTGTGCTTTTCAAATACCATTGAAAAGGCATTAGCATCTAGCTTTTTGCTATTCTAGCTTTAGGTTCAGCCCAAAGTGCCTGTAAATTTCTTTTGAAGAATACTGGAAAGATTTAGATAAAAGATGAAAAAAAGTGTTGCACTTGTGTTTATTTGTATCCCTTGATACAATGATTTTTTGATTGTCATTACTTACATAGGCATTTAAGTTTTGTTATCATTAGTAAGATCTGGGCTGAAAAGGTTGGCACCATGTTGAATGAATCTCCTAACCTTATTTATTGTGTATTTATTACTGGAAATAGCTTCACGTGTTTATATACACAAATTTTACCATATTTTGGGGATGTTCTGTTAGAAAAATAGTCCTGCCTCTTGAAACTTGATGAACATCAGAAGTTATGTTCCAATTGTGCTGTGCATTTCAGCTTGGAATCCTGCAAATGCTAACCAGATTTTCAAACTGAGGTCAGTTCAATTGTGATGTTTTTTCATCTTAAACCTTCTGTGCTGTCTATATCCAACACACCTGTGAGTTTGAATTGTCACCATCAACATCAGGCTAAGTGGTCACGAGCTTCATGAGGAGGAGGAATCAGGAAATAGAAATGTCTTTGTGTTGTCATTTCAAAGGCAGCAATGTTTCAATCCTGCATCATAAAAAGATTTTGTGTGTTGACTTCTTTAGGGGTGGATCACATAAAAGTTAGCATGGAGGTTTGATTTTTTTTTTTTATGTTTCAATGTTATTTCTCTTTTTAAAAGTCTATTAAAATTATTTGAACTACACAACTTATGGACAGTTTAGACTTTGATCTTAACTCACGTGTTTCTAGTTCATGCCACCCATCTATCTTAAGCTGATTTTGTTATAAATAACCAAAAGCTGTACAGACAGTATGTAAAAAAAACTTCTAGTGATTTCCTCCCTCTGTTGTTGCCCTCTGGTTTCAAACTCTAGTCTTCAGATAAGTGTCAATCATATGTAATTTTTTTCACCCTGCTGATCAGAATGTAAAGGCTGAAAAAAATAACATCAAATGCTTTTTTAATGTTGTCCTTATGAGCAATTTGTTTAATTGCTATAGGAATCAAATGTGCCTGAGCTTAAATTTTAAGTCAATGGGTTCAAAGTAGAGGCAGAGCAAACAGAACACAAGCAGTTTAATATGTTTTTGGACACTAAATTTGTAATTAAACTTCTGATAAGATATGTCTGCTGTCTGCTTTTGATGTCTTTATATACAAGTCTGTAATTTGACAACTTTTTATCTCTACCCTCTCTTTTGGGAAGTAAGATAAAAAACTGTGTGATTAGCTATTCTGTACAAATTTTGTAGAGAAAATTTACCTTTCAACTTCTCAATTTTGTTTTTCCATTTATGTAAAGTTTTCAAGCCACTTTAGACATAGAGGATACCACAAGTCACTGACTTAATCCTTCAGGTTTTTAAAGTGGAAATGTGCACAACTCTATTGTTGCTTGTAGTGGTCATTGTCTAAGGGCCAAAATTGAAATTTTCTGTTCTGAGCAGTCATTTCATCAAGCTGATGAACAGTAAACAGCCTTGAGGGGAAAGAAAGGTCTTTTGAGCTGTTATTACTAATAGGCAGAGGAATTTGAAAAACAGAGGATGTTAAAGTTCTGAGGAAGTAAACAATTTCTAGGAAGGGAAATCCACCTTTCCATGTGATTATTTTTCAAAGAGAGGAAACTACCTAATAGGTGTAAAACTTAATGGATACAAAATAGGATATCTACTTCAGATTACGTTACCTTTGACTTCCAGTTCTCACATATCTTAAGAACCCCTCTTCCAGCCTTTTGTGCAACTTCAACCACTCTAGATTTATGGCATGACACAGGTACTCCTTCTCTACCCAACGTGCAAAATATGTATAGTCCTATAGTTCCAGCTTTCCGTTTGTTGCTGTTTAAGAATATTTTTAAGGATCTTTTCTCTCCACCTTTCTGGGTGGCACTGGCCTTTGTCATATGAATTGGGGTGTCTTTAATGGCCTAATTTTCCTAAGGAGTATACACTGCATCTCATAAAATGTGTAGTCATACTGGCTACTAAAAACAGAGGTAGCAAAGAAGTCTTGTTTTAGAGTTGTGTCTGTAGACTGTCTTCCTTGTGAAGAATTTTTCCATTCAGGGAGAAAGTTTGTGGTATGCAAACCACAATATATGGCTGCAGTTTTGAATTCTTTATTACTGATGTTCACTGATCAGCAGTGGGAGCGTACCAATGGAGAAGAATTAGGAAATTTCTAAAAATCCTTGAAGTAATGTCACCCATGGTGACTATGCTCTTCTTACCTCTGTTGTTTGCCACTTAAACGAGAGTCAAATTCTGTTAGCTGAAAAATTAGTTCTGACCTACAGATAGTTCAACACAGATCAATTAACTGGCAACACAACTGTAACATCCTACATTGCCTTGAGTACAGCAAACATCAAATTGTCTTTCCTCAGCTAGACAACGTATGAATTTATTCAAACGTTTCAAACTAATAGCTTGGTTTGCAATTAACAGTCCTATAAAGAACACAAACAGCAAACAAAAACTGTGGAAGAGCTCTCATTTTCACTTAGCTGAAGCAATACATGATAGATGACTAGATTATAATGTGCCTGTGTTAACAAGAAGACAAAACAAGCACAAGCTCAGCACTGCTTTCCTGAGCCATTCTCCTAGTGGGCTAGGACTAAGTGGGGTATAGAGTATCCACTGGTGGGTGTTGGTATCATGCTTTAACTTCGCCTTTGGGAGCTGTAGAACTTCCTGGAAACCTTTCCTGGAGTTTCTTCCCCTCCAAGCTACTAGTATAAGGACTTTTCAAATCTTTGGGGAAATTATGATCTTCAGGAACAAAGACCTGAACAGGAAGAGATCAGTTTTCTGTTTTTGGAGCTTCCTGTTGAGTGTGCTACATTGTACTGCAGAAAGGAGTTTTTTTTGTAGGGAGCAGGAGCAGGCTTGGTAGGCTCAGGCATTTTGGCAGCACCTTTTCTTGCTGATAAGGTGGACATGAAGGTGGACAAAGGTGGAGGCAGTGTGGCTGCAAGAAGGTTCAGTCTGCTGGTGTGTGTACCTGAGCTCTTGAAATAACTACCTTCTTTGCAGCCTGAAGGAATGATAATTGTCATGATTATGTGGAAGTGTGAGCAGCAGAGTTTGCCAAAGCAACTTTGTCTTGGTGAGCTTTGTCTGACTTCAGCTGTTTCTATTATGTCAATGTCATATGTTGCCATTAGAGGTAGGAAGCATAAATACAAATGTTGGGTTGCTGGAAACCAGATATTGCCTTTGAAATCAGACTAATGGGGTAAAAAAGAAAGAGATATCAGAAAAATACTAGATTGTGATACTAGATTTGTATTCTAAAATGCTGAAGAATTATCCCTTTAGGCTGTGTTTTCAGTTGGTGGATCATAGTAGTAAAATGAATAGACTGACTAAAGGAACACTGATGCCAAGATGGTTCTCTACACTATTGTTTGACTTGTAGTGAGAGGTTTTGTACTCATCTGAGGTGACAAGTGTTCACCCTAGGGTTCAGTGCCTGAAAGCTTCTATTGCAGTAGCTCGGCTGTTTCCTACCTTCTATGCCATGAATAGCAGAAAATATTAAAATTACTTAATTGGTAAAGCTAAGGACTGTTTTTCATATAAGTCCCTTGTTTTTTCATTACTAACCTGGCAGCTTAGCAGATTGGCAGAAAACCATTGTGTTAATTATTGAGAAGCCTAAATTCCTTTGTGGATTTAGCCATGGTAATTGGAATAGAAGCTCAGTACAGAGTGCGGAGGTGTAAAGCTGGCCTAGCCATAATCTGGTGGTTTAAGGAAAAGCAGAATGGCCGTAGGCCTTGTGTGCTCTGTAACATAAGTCTTTGTGAAGCGGAAGGAAGGATTTGGGACTTGTGTTACTTCTGTGGATTTCTTTTTCCTTACATGGACCAGCAGCTTGAGAGTGTCAGCTGCACACAGGATCATGGCCCCAGAGCCTGGTGATGGCAGTTCTCCCTTGAGAAGTGAGCACAGTTTTATCCATAGATAACTCTGGGAAGGTGTTAATGTTTCAGGGTATATTGTTTGGGTATAAATATTTAAGAGTAATTGAAGGCAGTTGCTCAAACTTTCCTTTCTCCTAGGTAAGTTTTTTCTTTTCTTAAGCTTATGAGAGTCCAGTTCTTGCTCTGTGAGTCAGATGAAGTATGTGATTACTCTGTGAAAGAGGGCCAGTGTCCTCAAAAGACCAGACAATAGCATGACGCTTGGTATTGTGTCACGGAAGTGGGAGATGTGACTATAAATCCTTCTGGAAATTTAATCCAGGTTTTCCATATCCGTGGCAGATGTTTTAATGTCCATCAGTACAGTGTTTTTAAAAGTAATGTGGTGGCAAACCATCATCTTCCATGGTTTTGATAAAGAGTGGAAAACACCTGGGAACATCTTTTGGATATTTGTGCCTCAGATTTAAGATTGATAAAACACAAGGTTGTACAGTACAGCTGTCACCAAAGTAATTTCATTCAGGCAAGGCATTGCTTGCTTGGTTCAGAAGGAGAATTTTAATTAACTGTTAAAAGATACACAGATGCTTAGGAATTTGTGTGTATGTATATATATATATATATATATAAAATGGGTATTTTTAAAATTGCCACTTTTCATTTGAGCTCTAAAGACCCTGTTACTTGCATTGGTAAGTCACAGGTTGAGAGTCCTAGCTTGTTTACATTTCTGAGGTTTAGGCCTTTAGGAAAACCCCACTCTGTAATGCCCTCAGCACCCTCCCAAAAAACAACCACAGTTTTACACAGGAGTTAAGCACAGTCGAGCAGAAAACAGACCTGAAGGACAAACAACTTTGTACCAAGTTCTTGAAACAATGGCCTAGCAATGTATATTAAGAGTGAGATTAACAATAAGCTTCTGTTCCCCATTTCCTGGAAAGGCCTTTTCATATTTATTTTCCTGTTCATTTTTAACTGTTTGCTCTTGGAACAGAGGAAGTTAGTTTTACTAGCAAAATAGGCAGGCATATTATCCTGTTAGTCCAGTTTCAGAATGATAGCGGCAGTGGCTGTAGTCATTTTTAACATCATTATGAGAGCAGTTACATGGTTTGCACTCAGTTATATGGAATTGGCTAAAGTATTGGAATTGGTTCTAACAGATGACTAACAGGCTTTAAATATTTAGATAATATGCTTTCAATAGTTGGAGGGGTTTAAATGCCTGTGATTTCACTTCAAAGTTGAGAGTATCCTTACATTTTAATGTAGTTATTTGGTGCTGATTTAAAGCTATAATTAAAATTTTTAATGGATTCTATATGATATAATGGTGTTATTAAACATACTAAAAATTATAACATAGCTGCTTATTGTAACTGTATAATGTCTTACCAAAAAATGGCCAGGGGTTTCAGTCTAACATAAATCTAAAGTCAAAAACGAGAACTCAATATGGCTAAAGACATTTAAAAGGTGTCTTTTAAAGAGAATGCAAGTTTGCTGTTCTGCAGAACAACAGCAGAGTAGACTCTTCATCAAACACATACCATTTTGCAGACCAGTTCGTGTTAATAATGTGAGAGTGTGATTCTTTGTATTTGCTGTCTTGATCCGTGTCTTTCAAATGCATGAGTTTTCTGTAGAGCACTTCTGTGACAAATTCAGAAGGCTGCTTTGATACCTTGTTTGAGTATAGGCATCCCTGGCACTAATTTCAGTTAACACATGTTCATGCATTTTTACTTATGTTAGATTATACAGGATTAACCACAAATAATGTTGTATGTGACCTGTGTGTAGCAAGGTATTCCATCCTGTCCAGGAGCATGGCCACCCTTCTTCATAGCTCCATTGCTTTTCAGCAGTGGAGCCTACTGAAAGCACACGTGACATTGAAAAAGAACTTCTTACTTGTAAGATCCTTCACTTTCATATATGTCTAAAACACTTTAGAGGCTCGGTGAAGTCCAGAACAAAGCATGTCATCCATAGCTTCCTTTTGTAGATTTCTTTTTTCCCTGCATTCTAAAAAGTACTCATTTCAGAGATTGAGATGATCAGTTCTGTGAATGAACACTCTCAACGGAGATATCTGAAAACAGAGTACATCCATTTTGCTTCCATTCTCTAAAATTAAATTCATTTAATGTTATCTGTCATAGTTCAGATGAAATTAAAGAAATACCGTTATTTGGGGAACAAAATGAACAAATGAAAGAAATCATATCCATACTCCTCATTTCTTCCTGAGGCAGGTAACATGCAATTCATTTAGACATACTGTCATACAACTCGAAGGTATTGCACTAATACTAAAATATATTAATAGAATCATATATAGAATAATACAAGGAGAAAGGAGTCTTTACACCTGGCTGTGCCGTGTTCACCTGCATATCTTGAAATGTACAGGGACACTTCTCAAAAAGAGTATTCTCCTTCAGCCATTCCATATGAAGCTTCAGTGACTCAACTGTGTTTGAAAGGCTAGGCCTAGAAAAATCAAGATTTCATTTATATGAATCTGTGCAGTAAAGCAGGTATGCAAATTTTGTCTCTCAGTATTTTGAACGACCTTCTGTATTTCTTACCTATCAAGATTCTTTCCTCTGATTTATGAAAATCTCTGCAGTGTCTGTCCTGTAGTGTTTGGCCACAGAGCCCCTGGAGACTTGTACCAAGTACCTACATCAGCAGTCTGAACTGTATACTTCTTGGTCATGTCTGAATTCTTTAATGCTAAAAATTTATTAAATCACACTGGAGTGGGTCACTGAAGAAATTAAATTCTTAATTTTAGTATTGCTGACAGCCATAAAATGAAAGAGATTGTTGTCAGTCTCTGAAAAGCAAAGGTCTTGGTAGTAGTGATATATTTGTCTGTTTTACTAATAAACATACATATACATTTATCTTTGAGACCTAGATAATATATGTGATATTTCTGACCTCTCATGTTTCCTGTGGATAAAGATGATCTGATTTGTAAGCAGTAGCTAAAGCACCTTAGAATATATCGAAACAGTCCTTATGTCATGTTTAGGAAATGCTGTAAATGCTAATAGGTAAACTGTCATTTATTTACACAAATAGTTTCAGAGAGTGTGTGAAGAAACAAGGTACCAAAATGGGTTAAGTGGTGATGGTGACTCAGCTAATAGTAAATCTGTCTTCTGAGAAAATGCCTCTGAAAAGAAATGCTGAGCTACGAAGTGTTGTATATTAAATTATGTCAGTAGTAAATTGATAGTGCTAATAATGATTTTAACACATACTTCTAGTTTTGTGTTTGTCTAGTATTAGAATTCAGCATGTGGATATTTATTGATTTAGCTTGTAACCACCAGATGAAAGCATTATGGATGGGAAGGTAATGTAGAATCTGACACTAGTGGTCTGGTAGAAACAGGTCTTGTATTTATTTACAAACTATACTGCATGTTCTACCTTACCATTACAGCTCTCAAGCTGGCTATAACTCACACATTATCTGAAATTTAAGCTATTGGAGTCCTTGAATATCTTTGTTCATGAATCTCAAATATAGATGGAGCTTTTTATCTTTTCTGAACTGTTTTTGTGGTAAACTGATGCTCTTAAACTAGACATCAGGAATGAAGTAGCAATAATGATTAATTTAACAGTTTTGTATTTAGAGTTTGTGGGTTTTGTCGTAGCTTCTTTTAACTGCTGTAACACTAAAAATAGCTGAGATGAAATGGAAAGGATGCTTTTGAGCTAACACAGAAGGAATTTGTGCTATATTTTTACATTTAGCAGCTTTTTTGTTATTATTTTAAGTGTTCTATTGCTAATGATTTTTTATGCAAGTCTTCAGGAGAAATTTACTTTTCGTGTTTGTTTATAACAATGAGCACTGCTTTACTCTTTTAACAGTTTACTAAATAGCTTGTGTCTGGCATCATGTTTCATGTCTCCATGTAACTTCCAAACAGCTACTGTTCACGAATAAATCAGAAATTAAGGTGTCTCATGGTGTTCTAAAATGTTATCAAATGAATGTGCTTAAATAGACATGACTGGAAATTTAGTAGATATTGAAACATTTTGCAATCTTACCACACCAGCCTGTTTTAGGTTTTGAGCAGTGAGAGTAACTTTACGTCTTGTAACTTTTTCTTGAACAAAAGTAACAAAATTTTTCAGTGCCAGTACCTAACAGTGTGATGATGTTTGAGAAGTTTTTCTGAGGAAGCAAAACCAAGAATTGCTGAGATATATTGAGGGAAGTTATAGAGAGGGATATTTTGGAAGCTTTCTCCTCTACCAGAAGCTGCAAAAAATTAAACAGTGATAATTTTTCACTGAGTCAGTTTATCTGTGTTTTCTTAAACATCAAGGTAATTAGCTTTTATGTACCCATCAAGATGTTCAGGGTCTTTTCCTAGAGTCATTAATTTGTATTGATATCTTCTGTTTCCCAGTATTTTTACGTTATGGGAGGGTAAGTTGCTTGGTTGGCAGTGTGATGGAGGAGGACAGGGAGATATTTATCATGTCACTGAATGGCCCTGGTCAAGAAAAATGGAATGCCAGGAGCTTCAGGTCACTAGGCTTCCAAAATAGTACTGTTGCTTAAACTGGAAACTTGAGATGCAAACTAGAAACAAACTGCTGGCTTCAGTCTTGGTATACTGGTTTGTCCTGTCCTCGGATGTGTATACCAGTCAGATATGATGGACTTTAAAGCAAACAGAATCACTCCCATCTCAGATGAAACCTTGTGTAGAGAATGCAAAACATCTTCAGAGATAAGCAAACTCAAGAGGTGTTCTTCACATTAAAAAATAGCCATGGCGGTTCATTGTCTGAGCTAAAAGTTATAATCCTCAAGGTCCCTGATTTCCTTTCAACAGTAGTTTGGTTTGGTTTTTTTGCATCAACAGTGGTTGTTCCCTGCTCTTTCTGTTTCTTTAAATAAAAAATTGGACAATGAACAAAGTTTTTTTGCTATGGATTTCCTGATTTTTTTTTAGCTTGGGTTGCGAGGCTGCTTGTTCTGTATTACATTTTCATTTCGATAGTAGGCAAACCCATTACTGCTGAAAATAGCTCAAATGTTCCTAGAGAAGAAAAGCCAGCATCTTAGACTTTTTCTCTTTTTCTTTTACAGACTCTTGCATGTGAGTTAAATTAATTTCTTGAGAGAAACCTTCATAAAGGGCTAAATAAACAAGGTCTACATATACAGAAATTTCTTACTTCTGCTGCATTTCAGACACAGCTAAACTCATCTGTCTGGTAAGTCATACTTTTCTTAAAGATTTGTCTTTCTTCCTGCCCTTATGACTTGCATTCTTGAGTTTCTAATTAGTGTTCAGACAAAACCAGCTTCGGCTTGCTGGTAGTTCTGGTGCTTTCTGTATATGAAGTACAAAGACTAATCTCCAAAGGCATTACTGTGCTGCTTTTACAAACTTCAGAATAGTATCTATGATTCTGTATGGTACTTTGGTATACATGGGGTTTGATCATTTATCTAGTACTTTTTTCACAGTTTTCTATAATGAAGGTATTAAATGTTTTAAAGCAAAAGTGATTGTTGTCTTGCATTTACCTGTTTGAATGTTCTGTATTTAATAAATTAACTTAAGAATGTGTATTGCAAAGTATATTTGGTGTCAAGGCAGAGTTTAAAAATAAACTATCCCAACATTCATTCATGTCTCATTGGTTTTTGGTTTCACCTCTTCTAGATAAAATAGGCTGATGTTATTAAATACAATGATTTCTTTTTCTAGGGGATGTGCCTATTTCATAGGACAGTAAGCATACTTATCAGAAGTCCTTAATTGATCATATAATTCTGTAACAATTCTATTAAAGGTATTTATGTCTTATAGTTTCTTTGGGCTTTGATTGTACAGCTTGAAACATTTTTTTTTTCCTTTGATTATGAAGTATTAACTGAGTTAGACCCAAACAAAAGCAAGTTTGTCCCCTATCTTCTATTTTTATTCTTTATTGCAATAAAATGAAGAAAGTCTTGGAAGAGCAGAAAATTTTTTGCTCCATGGTGAGGTTTTTCTAAGCAGTTGGCTGGCATTAGATGGCACCCTATATATACCCAGTCCATCTGATCACTTATGCTGCTATGCTTTGGCTTACCACAATTCCTGTGTACTTACATACTGCATGCCCTAGCTCTGCACAGTTCATTTTGCAGGCTTTGCTATAGCCCTAACATCAGTTTATTTCAAAAAATATGTTCAAAACCCAACGTCATATTTAAGTAAGTGTTATATTTAATGTAAAGCAATAGTTACCTTTTCATAGGAAAAAACCCAAACAAAACAGATCAGCATTCTTACAAAAAAGCTGTTTGGAGGCTTTACAATTAATTTAAGTTTTAGTAAGAAGCTTCCCATCTTATTTTTGGATAAAAAGAGAAAAACTGAAATGGATGTCTAGATTTAATAAAAAATATCTTACTTGTCATACATTGATGGTTTTCATATAAAAAGAGTTTGTCACCTGAGAATTACTTCTCAAAAAGCTGAAGCTTTAGAAGGAACTTAAGACACCTCAGAGGTCATGCTGCAGTTACTGAGGTCATGCTGCAGTTACTGTTTGAGCAATTTAGAAATATGTGATCCCTTAACATGTCCAAAAACATAGCTGGAGGAGAAATTACACAGCAATAGGCTGCATAATGGACAAAAATATGTACCAATTATTTTCAATTAAAAACGGTTCTTGAACTGTTCAAAGTAAGGGCCAGTGATGGTCTATTAATGGTCATTTTTTAATTCATGTAAGTTTGAATTTACCATATACTTTGCACTTAATTTTTGAGAGTGTAACAGGGCTGACTTAGAGGAACTTGTATCTGGCATGCTAACACAACCCAAACTTTAGCTGAGTGAACTTGGCACAAAATTCAACTTAAGAGAGGAAATCTCAGGAGAGCAGTGGAATTCCTTTCCTTGAATAAGTATACCTCAGCATTCATGGGGAACAAATGGTAACATTTTGTGCAAGTTTCTGCTTTTGACAGTGTGTCTTTGTTCACTTCCCAAAAGGGGTGTCAAATACATTGAAAAAAAAACCCAACAACTTTCTTACTTGAATTTTGCATTTTGCTTAATTATATGGTCCCAAGGAACCCATTAAATCTGGGATGGCCTAACACCATTGTTTATAACTTTTTGTGTATGTAGAAAAAAGGCTCAGTTAGAACAGTTTGGTTACACAACTGTGTTCCCTCCTTACTGTCTTTGTGAGCTCAAATAGAAGGGTAGGAGGCAGGTATATCTATAAGCATTTTATGATGGAATTATTTTATCAAAGTGTCTCAGAAAGTGTTTTTATTTTGCCAATATAAGTGTTATCCAAACAAAATATGGTATTACTGAAGAGTTACCTTGAGGAATAGAGGATCATGATAACTTAGATTTCTTGTTAAAAGCTTTGTGCTGAGAAAGACCTTAACTTAATGTGCTGTTTAGTCATGATGTTACTTCCATAGTGTGGTCTTCTCTTCATTTACTGATGACAGTGGAGTTTTATGGGAACTGTTCTGTATGGGGTTCTCATCTGTGATCTAAGCATATCAGCAGATCATAGTAATATGGTGAAACGGCATGGATTTAATATGTGACAATGCTGGAGAAGAAAAAGGTGTTTTGAAAACTTGAAATCAAGACCTGGTGATAGAAGAAATTAATCTGAGTAAAAGGCCATCATGCAGCCATCTCTTCCTCACGTTAACCACAGACTGGGATATACCAAAATGGAGATGCTGAGAACATTTATATGTGAGACCTGTGAGTCGTGTCTGCACTGGACTACCTGGCCATGTGGTATTTTCAGATGGCAATACATAGCTCTGGAAAAAGTTTGTGATGTCATTCTGTATGTAACCAGCTGCTTTAGAGGGTTGCAATTTTTATGGCATCCTGGTTATCTTGTGTCTGCAGTAGTGCAAAATTGCAATGCCTCTTTGTTGGCTTTGGAGCTTAGGCTGTGCTTAACCTTTCAATTGATCCAAATGAAACAGGAACTGGCAGGATTCCCAGCTTCTCACAGTAGCCTCTGCTCATCATCATTAATCTGTGGCTTGGGGAAAGAGAGTAAAATTTTATTAATATTCAAGTATTCACTTTATTAATATTCAAGTACACCAGTCAGCATCTTTTGTTAGAATTAATAGTTTTAACTATAGTGTCTGAGCTTTTGGCTGCTTGACTTTTCTAAGAAAACCACTGTCTTTTAGATAAACATTTTCCATGTTCTGCAACTTCAAAAGTGTTCATTTTCCATCTTTAAAAAAAAAAAATGATAGTTGCATGTCCAAAGTAGGTACTTCTCTGTATGAAACAATGAATAATTTTCACTTCTGCCCCAAGCCTTGAGTTTCATTTGATTCTAATTTGTGTATAATTTTGAAAAGTACTGATTTGGGAATAAAGTCGTATGATACATGGCAGAGAATTCACTTTTTGGCCACAGAACCACAGAATGGAAAAGGTTGGAAGGAAGCACAGTGAGGTCATCTGGTCCAACATCCCTTCACTTGTGTGCTTATACTTCATTGAGAAAAGCATGCTTTTAAGCACTTTCTCTTCCTAAGTAATCTAATAAGTATGCTTTAATCTGTTTTCAAGGTGGCTCACATAAGGCATTGTCTGTTTATAACTTGTAAGACTGCATTTGTCTCCATAATATTAGTGTCTTAAGAATTGGTATGTTTCCTTAGTGACTTATGTCCCTAAATGTTTAGTGCTTTTAGAATGTTTAATGCTGTGTCATCTTTAGTGGTGGGCATGACTTGGGTACCTAGGCTCCTTCCACACTTGAGACTGCTAATGACTTGTTTCCCAGAAAGGTTACCTGTAACAGTCATTTAGTACAAATGCATTTAGAAGGGAACTGTCCTGGTGCAAAGGAGACTTTTAGCATGTGTATCTTCACTAGTCTGTGCAACAACAACAGGTCCAAGCACCAAATTCCTGCATGTGAGTAGCCTCTCAACTTTGAAACTGCTCCTTGAGGCACGTGCATAGGATTCACTTACTTGTGTGATTTATCTTGATAGATCTAGTGAGCTGAGACTTGAGGTGCAGCTGAATGCAGCAGAACTGTATGTGTGACCCTGAATCTCTGTGAGGCCTCTGGATGTTCTGGAAAGCAGTGGATTTCTTCTCTGAAGTCAAAAAAGGTTGAAATAAGAGCAACAGAGAATAAACAGTTTATGTATCTAATAATGTACTAGTGTCTTATTTAATTCCTGGGAGGGAAGGAAGCAGAGGAGGTGCAAATGGGAAGGTAAACTATGTTGCTCATGTAAAGGGACAGTTGATTTGGAGCACAAGTCCTTTATCTTGATCAGATTGAGTCTTTCAGAACAGTCAAGTTCTGACCAGTGCATAGAATTTTTCGAGATTTTTTATAGCCTTTAATATACAGAATTAGCTAGTTAATCTTCACACGGTGATGGTTAGTCAAATAAAGGCTCTTGAAACTTGCTGTTAGAGGTCTCCAAATTTGGATCTCCAAATGTGTAAAATCACCTTTTGGTTCCTACTTCCCTTCTGGGTCCTGCACAGAGCTTTCCAGTGCTGAAAAGGGAAGCTAATGGCCGATTTTAGGAATGTTACAGCTCAGGCCCAAAACAATAGTTTAAAAGTGACAATAAAACTTATGTAAGACTTGGTTAAAAGCAAGGGTATGAAATGTGTGTGCATTAAACAAGAAATTTAGATGCTGTGGCTTAAAGTCTGGGGACATTCTAATGTACTGAAAGATTCTGCTTTTTCCTGTGACAAAAACAGTGTTTAAAAATGACCTTAGACTTCTGTAAGCAGAATTAAGTGGAAAGTTTTTGAAGAATCTTCCTTAAAGTGTGTCTCAACTTTATCTGCAGGCATGTTCCTAAAAGCCTACCTGTAATGCAACAGCTGAATGTTTAAAGCTATATCACCACTTAGTGATACCTCAATAAGATGTTCACACAAAACATTTTACAATAATGGCTTTGCATTAAAGGAAAGATTATTTATTAAAATTGAGCAGATGTGCTGTTTAATCTACTGTTTGAACTAGAATTCAATTTTGACTTGCGGGCCAAATTTCTGAAAAGCACTATCAAATACCCTTTTTAAAAACAAAACCAAGACCAACCAACCAAACAAAACCCTAAAACTTTGGAATTAAAAGGGTGAAAAGCATAACTAGGCAAACATCTGAATTCCTAAAAGGCATATGGATGGATTGCAAATGGGCTGTCTGAATTACTTTGAACTTTACGTCCTGTGTAGTTTGTATATGCTGGTGCAAAGGTTGCTGTACTCTGACCTGTCCACCCCTATCTGGATTTCTCTCCTTTATGTAAATAGAATAAGCATAAATCCATTGACTTGGAAATAATTGGACAGTTTCTTGCTTTGTAGCAGCTGACTGCATGGTGATTTTCTAGCAAAACACTTAAGTGACAGGCGGCAGGTCAGCATGGTGTTGATCAGTCTTCCTGGGATCTAGGAAGTCTTGTCCAAATGACTTAGAGTGCTTAAATTTCTGTAGTGAGATGTGCCAAGTGTTTGGTTGTAAAACCAAATGATTCATCACGAAAATTTACGTTTTCCTAGATAGATATTAAAATACATATATTAATAATAACGAATGGGTAGAACAGCTGAAATCAACAGAGTGCTGACTTCTAATCAGAATTTGAACAAAACCATTCAACTTACTTCAGATTGAATATACCATTATGTGACATAAGTAAGGAGCATGCTTTTTTTAAATTTTCAGATCTTTGCATTGTTTTGGGCCAGGTAGAATGAAAAGTAATAGTGGGACAGTAATGCTCTAATATTTGAAGTCTGTTCTACTCTTAGCAATAATATTTAAGTGCTTGACCAGAATGTTTGTTTAGAGTTGGAGAGTTGTTTCCAGTTGAAACCTGGGCTCCTTTGAGGAAGTCGTTTACAGGCCAGCAAACACAACAGAGCAGGTTTGAAAGACCTTTGAGTCAGCTAGTTGAACTACTTATTACAAAATGTTTTTTCATTGAGTTTACTAACTCGTCTGTCAATTATCTGACAAGCCAGAGAGGCCTGGGCAAAGGTTGTTCATATTCTTAAGGCTTTAAAAGATTTGAGTATGTGTCTGAGCCTTTTGAACTGTCACAAACAGCTCTGCACTTGCAGAATACTTGACTACTCAGTGCTACAAGCTCTGTCTATCTATCCCTACTAAAACTTCATGCCAAGATTGCTAGTGTAACCATGCAAATCACTGTCCTGCTGTGGGCAAGTGAAATAAAGAAAACAACCTCCAAGTTCAGTATAAGGCCATTGAGTTAAGACAGTGGTAGTTGGTTTGGCCCTTCAGATACAGCTGTGCTACTGACATGAGCTGTGACATGTCAAACCTTAGGCTTTCAGTCACTTCTTTGACAGCTACTTCATTTTATGCTGTTATTGGCAGTGTCATTGCCTTTCACGCTGGCGTCATTAAAAGTCACAGTGATTATTTTCTGTACAGCGTTTGCATGTTACATTCACACATGGTTTTAAATCACTGCACTTTGGTCTATGTGAAGTCACTGAAATGCTTTAGTCCATTTGACACAGGCAGTTCTCTGCTGGCAAAGCAGTATCTTCTGAGATGAGACCTCGTGTGTTCCAGTCTGGCCTGGCTTCTTCTGTGTCTGGAATGAGCAAGACATTTACACTGCTCTATCTCTCTGTCACTACAGGGTCAGCCCAAAATATATTTATCAATGACGCTAGGATGGTTTTGGTTTTGCACTTCATTCCAAACATTTTTTGTGGAATAAGTACTGGTTGGTTTGTTGTTGGGTTGGTTTGTTTTTTTTTTTTTTTGATCCTAGGCAATATATGAGGCATAATTACATTTCAGAATTCAAGTGCATATTTGCAGGAAACCTGTTTGACTAGTTGTGACTAGGTAAAACTTCACACTAGATTAGCACTCAATTGGAAGATGCTCAGGTAGTGCTAGAGTATAAAGAATTAAGCTGATGTGTCATACTTCAAAATCTGTGGTACAAAAGACCTCCTTTTGATCCAGATGTCTTTGAACTTTTTAAAATAGGCTTATTTCTGACTATAATGACCTGCATGAGAATTATCTGATTTCTGAATTGTATCATCAACTTAGCTATGGATATGAATTTATGGGAAGAGAAAAGAACAACAAGCTATAGCAACAACAGAAATCTTTTTTCTCTGTAATGGACTTATCTTAACACTTAATTCAGGCTGCTTATCAAATTTTGTGGTTTTGGATAATTCTGTCTTGATGGCTGTCATAAATATAAAACTGGATTTTTTTGTTTTTCTTGCTTTCTAATGGATTTCAGAACTTGATGACCTTTGCTGAAAATAACTTGAGTAGCTGGAGCCATAACAGGACATAACTTTGTGAGCACACGTGGTAAAGGCTTAGCTGTTTGGATGGTATTTACCATTCCACAGATAGGCTAGCTAAATAAATAGAGGAAATAGAAAATCAGTCATGGGGGTGAAATATAAAACTTTAAAAACTTTTCCTAAATTATTTTTTAGAACTAATAATGAACTTGAGCAATATTTTCACTATCAAAGTATTGTTACTCAGATGCATGTTGTGTTTTCTTATCTGTATTAGAGACGCATATTGGAACTTTTATACTTTGTCTGGGCTTGTGCTGAGGGACTGTGATAGGTCAAACTAAATCTATAAAATTCCAGTCTAGAGGCAAGTCAGAGTGCCCTGACTTTAGTGATAACTTCATTATATTCTCTCAGCATTATTGCTGAATGTTCAGTGACAATTTGAGTCTTTGGGCTGCAAGTACATTGCTTTTTGCAATTCATCTGGAAGTGAGAACATGGTTATTGTTCATTTGATCCTTTTGAAGGTTTTCTTCATTTTCGTATTTGCTCTGCCTGCCAATAAGATTCCAGTAAAAATGTTTTCTTGGAACCAAAAAAAATATACTGCTTTAATAAAGAACCAGAAATGTTACTGCTAGCTTTTTTAAAATGTGGTAGACCAAGGTTATGGTACAGTCAAACATTCTTCTCATTAATTGCCAAGATGCAATTTCAGTGCTTGAAAGGGTGGAGAAATTCAGAAGCTTCATTAAGACCTTTGGTACAGTCATCTGTTTTTCTCTGCTGATGTTTTCTGCCAGTGAGCTTGAAAGGTTCAGAGTGGCTTTCCAGAGCTGTGTCTTGGAGAACGCTGGGATGCTACCAGCTGCTCTGCAAAGGTGAGGGAAGGGCAGCTCCCTCAGCGGCTGCGGTGTGGCAGCCGCTGCTGTGCCTGGGGATACAGGTGTATCCTCACACATAACCTTGTAGCAATACTAATAGCCATTCCTGTAAATCCATCAGTAGGTGTAAAGGGTAAAGTTTGCTATGTGTGAGGAAAGCCTAATTGAAGGAAAGGAAGGAAGCAGGAAGTTGTCTCAAATTTTTTTTAATGTTGCAGATAGTTCAGTGATTGTCAAATGGGCATTTAACTCTATATGAACACAAGCCCTAAGCCAGCTTCAGTCTTGATTGAATTTACTTTTCTGAAAGTAAGGGGATTTCAGCCTTGTGGTAGACAAGATACTGTATCTGAAGGAATTTTTGTTATTATGCTTCAGGGATGCGTGGGTGGATAGAGATGCTGTTGCAAAGTAGATTTTGTCAGTGTAAGTTCTTGCAGGTGCAGCATTCCCATTTTCTGCCTGGCCCTCTATTACAATTTTTTTTTTTTTTCAACAGTATTCCCTTTCACATTTACAGATGCTTAATTCTGGGAATTAAAATAGTCCTTGTGAGGAATTAGTTCTATTTAGACCAGGCAGTGTACATGAACTCATTCTGTACTGCTAACACTGCAACTAAATTTCAAACTACCTTTAAACTGGATCTTATTTGCTAACTTATAATATTTTCTGTTACTGTATTTGAGAGATTGGGAGTAGCTTTAATGCAGCAATGACACATTTAAAATCAATACTAATGGCAAAAATGGTTTTTAAAGCTTGTTACTCTTTTGGGCTTTGCCCTTGTGATATAAAGCATAGTGTTTGTTACAAACAGACCATTCTTTGGAAAGGACATTTTCTTCTGAGAATGACTGAGTAATTTTTTTTGTCCCTATTTCTAATGTCAGAATTTATTTAAATACCATCATTCACCTTTGCAGCCATTTCTTAATCTTCTTTTGCTCTTACATAGTAGTAGGAATATTATTGATATTAGTGTCTAGAGCAATGTAAAGGTTATAGAGCTAAGAGCAAAAATTTTTTTTTTACTGTTTGTTTGAAGCTGCAAGTTGCAGAGCATTACAGTATAAAAATATTCTGGCAGGAGGTGGTATTAGTAGAAATACTAAGACAAACTGTCTTTCAGAATTATTCACTGCTAGATCACTGTGTAACTAATGTGGTTAATCAGTTGCCATTCCTTAGCTTCCTTAGTGTGCTGACTCTTTGGAATTATGAAGTCCTTCTGGCCTAGACAGAGGTACTAGTTTCGGAGCTGATACCAAGGTCTCAGATAAGCTTGTCTGACTGGTTGCTTGTTTTCAATAATACAATTAAGGACATTAGGCAGTGAACTGTTAGTCTGAACCACCTTGCATAAGAAGTCCATATGAACTGCAGGCCAACTATGATCACATTTTCAATATAAAGTTTAAATCAATATAACTTACCTAACTGAAAATGTATATGCAAAAGCAGGCATTAGTTTTTGGTCCTAGTTGCAGGATTAGTTCTTATTTATCCCACGTCAAGTGATCAGTAGTCCTAAAATGGGGAAAACAGAAATGACAGGGAAAGGAGATGCACCTTTCCTGGTGAAGGCAGGATCCCAGATTGAGCTGAACCAACTTTAGAACTGTGTAACTTGTCTTTAGTAGCCTTTGTAGGAAATGGAGAAAAATGACTGGTTTGTACACAGCCTTCAAATGTAATATACCGTAGTAGTTTCAGATCCTTAGTCTTACCTTTGAAAATAACATTGAGTAGACATGAGTGTTTATTTTAATATTCCTCGGAGATGTACAGTTTAACAGAATCTGCTTCCTGAGTAAAAAAATTAGATTCCAGTAGTATTTTTAAATAAGTCATACCATTAACTTTTAGAGTTGAAGATAAAGGTGGTATTAACAAATTATAACTCTAGCCTTCTTGGGCCATTCCCCATGGCTGCTTTAATATGTGAAAGAACAGTGTTGTCAAAGGGCCAGGCAGGTTCAGATATTTGCCTGT
Organism: Promerops cafer; assembly: GCA_013398275.1. Lineage (NCBI taxonomy): Eukaryota > Metazoa > Chordata > Aves > Passeriformes > Nectariniidae > Promerops > Promerops cafer. The sequence goes on along the minus strand of VZSE01004322.1, from coordinate 647,483 downwards.
CATTGCCTTCTGAAGAAAGCTTTGTTGGTCTCTTTCAATAGACAGGGATGAAACATGGGGAAATAAGCTGTCATCACTAAAAGTTAGCCTGAGTTACTTTACCTTCATACCACTGCACGGCCCACACACACCATTTTTTTTCCTCTTTACCTCTGAAAGAACAGATGACTTGAAGATTCAAAGATATCACTGTTATGTGGTATATATTGCCATGACTGCCATGCAGAAAATACCACGTTTACCTGGATCCAAGCAACCATGTAAAGTTAAAATATGTGATATGAAACCCCTTTGCACATTCGCAATAGTTTTCTTGTGTATTTTACTAACTGGACATCTTCAGTCTAAGAGGTTTTTTCTACAGTGTGGGGCACTGCAGGAGATGCTTCACAGCTGGCAGACGGATTTGCAGCCGTAGTGGTGGGACCTTGCCTTGTCCCTCTGCTTGCACATGTCTGGATGACCTGGGGACTTGGAGCATTGCATAGGGAATGTGCGTTTTGCTGTAGAGATACTAACTTGGAAGCCAGGCTCTTTGCTTTCCTTGAGCTGTGGAATTCCTCTTATCTGAAGTCACTAATGACTTCCAGTTAGTCGCAGGTGACACTGTGCTGGTAGGAAATCCCAGCTAGCTCTGATACCGGCTGTGCCAAAAGGCTGTTCCTGAGATTGCCAGCAGTCCAGTCCAGTCCGGAACCAGTGCAGTTCAAAGCTGTTCCTCTATGGCTGCAGATGTTACGGTGTCAAGGTTTCGAGGCAAGAACTTAGGGAAGGCTCCCTCTTGTCCCGCAAAGGGTGAACAAGGAGAGAGTGACAAAAGCCTGCACTTTCAAACCGGGGGGGAGTTACCATTCTTTACCAATCAGGTTACAGTGGGGAGGGGAGAAAGGAGGGGCCCATGATCTAGCACCCTATGGGAAGGGCATGGAGAGTGGAAAGGGTCACTTAGACCAAGGGGACACCGAGGCACAGGGAATTCTCTCAAACTAGGGGTAGGAACCAGGGGAATTTGACATTAGGACTAGGGAGGGGAGGACCTAGGATGAAACCATCATCACGGGGTAACAGGAACAAACCGTGGGAGAAGGACCTAGCACCACACCCAGGGTGTTTGGTTTGGTTTGGGTTTTCTTTTCAACAAATGGCTGGAGCACATCTCTTGTGAACACAAACTTAGAGACTTGGGGCTGTTCATCCTGGAGAAGAGAAGGCTCCAGTGTGACCTTATAGCCCCTTCCAATACTTAAAGGGGGCTTACAAGAAGGCTGGAGATGGACTTTTCATGAGGCTGTGTAGGGACAGGACAAGGGGGAGTTGTCTTAAGCTGAAAGAGAGAATAGGTTTAGGTTAGATATTGTGGAGAAATTCTCTACTCTGAGAGTGGTGAGGCACTGGCACAGGTTTCCCAGAGAGGTTGTGGACTCCCTGTCCCTGGAGGAGTTCAAGACCAGACTGAATAGAGCTCTAAGTAACCTGGTCTAGTGGAAGGTTCCCAGCCCATGGAAGTAGATGATCTTTAAGGTCCCTTCCAAGCCTAACCATTCTATGACTCCATGAAAAAAATTTTAAAAGCCTGTTGCAAGACTATATTTAATTTTTCTCTTTTGCCAAAACTATATTTAAATCTTCCCCTTTCCTCTGTATTTTTCATTTATGTTTCAAAAGTAATCATTCTTAATGTTAACATTTATCAGGCTGGTTTTGCACAGGGTAACTGCTTGTGCAGTACTTCGAATGAAGCTCATTTCAGGGGTAAGTTCATACCTGATTTCATAAAAAGTTATGTTACACCAATTAAGAAGGCAATAAGCTCTAGAAGTGGATAGGAGTGACTGGGAAGGCAAACATCACTGCAGTGGTTTTTGTGCCAAAACAAGTTCATTATTTAACTATATCTTTTTTTGTTCTGCTGGAAAGACTTTTTTCCCCAAGGACTGTACCTAACATATACAGTAAGTTGATTTTGTATAGAGTGCATTTATTCCTTTGTTCTTTTCAGGTAGGATCTAGTTGGGTGTTGATGACCTCTACTGCTTGACCTACACAGAAATAAAATTGCTAGCACAACTCCTTTCTCTGTCTCAGTACAAGCAGCACCAAAGCAGTCATCAAGTACAGGATTACAGAAAGTCAATAAAAGCACACTGAAGTAGAGAAATGTCTTAAATAAACCATATCTTCCCACACTCTTGAGGTGCCCTGTTTTTAGTTCTCTAATTGTAAAATAAGAGTGGTCTAAGTGATTGTGTTTAATATGAAGTGTCTTTTTTGAGCTGCTCTGGTGAACTCTGAGTGAACTAATATGATAGAAGAAAACCTGGTCTAGACAGTCATCTTACATCAGTGCACTTGAGAAATTAGAAGACATGTGGTAAGCAATGGGGCATTCATCACAGCAGGTAGCAGATGACTGTCAGCTTTCCCAGTCTCCTGAGCAGAGATAGGTATCCATTTATGCTTCTGTCAAGGCAACCGTAGACTCCCCCCTATACTAGGTTATTTAAAGGGCTTCTGTTTGATCATAAATGTGACTGTTCTTAATCTGCCTCCTTAACAACAAGATTTTGGCTGGATTTTGATAAAATCCCGAAATACTTATGCAAAAACAGTATTTAGCTGTATAGTTTCTCGATATATAGCTCACTAATGGAATAGAAGGTTAGCCATTACTTTCTTAAAGAAAAATTCACCCCCTTCTACCACCCTAAAAAGCAGAATCCGTTAAATAGGAGCTTAAAACCACAGAGATAGTAGTGCATTTCAAATCCCAAATTAAATTTTACTATACAGCAAAAACTGGAGAACAAACAGATGCAAATTACTGTTTTGATAATTTTGCACTGGAATTTTAAAAATCAAGAGTGTTCCCAGAATATAAAATATTCATAGCTTACATGGAATTTTCATAACTCCTTACACTGGGTGCATCTCAAGTTTTACTGTACTTTGCCTTGTTCATTAAACGTTAAAGTATCTTCATATATTGACTTCACACATCATTTTTAATGTCAGATACTGATAATCAGAACTTCATATAACTTGTACTATGCATGTGGAATTTGTTTATTGATATCTATCATAGTAGTTGCTGCAGCCTTAAATCCTGGGGAGTATAGAAACTTTGGATGCAGTAAGTAGGAAATCTGTCAGGTCCTGCAAGCAGGTGAAAGACTTATCATGATGGCAATGTTGATAACGTTAAATCATAATGCAGTACTAAAACTGGATATTAGGAAAAAGTTCTTTACAGAAAGGGTTTGCAGGCATTGGAACAGGCTACCCAGCGAAGTGTTAGAATCACCATCCCCATAAGTGTTCAAAAAATGTGTCAATGTGTCACTTGCAGTCATGGTTTAGTGATGAACACAGTGGTGCAACATTAATGGTTGGGCTCAACAATCTCAGAGGTCTTTTCCAAACATAACAGTTCTATGATCATAAGGGTTCTAAGATAAGGGAATTCCTCCGCTCTTGTTCTAGCTTGTTCCTTGAATTCTCCATAGAACAGTATCCATGATGATTTGTATCCCATCAGGACCTCAGCTGTATCTAGCAAGAGGGAATAGACTAGGATTTCACTGTAGAATCTGGGCATTAGTTGTTGTTTTGGAGGGGTTTTTGTGTAGTGAAAACTAGCTTTAATTTTCAATTTTGGGGAGAAAAAAGAAAAATTGGAACTCTGTAGCATAGACACCTTGTGAATATCCTAGGGGCAAGACCTGTTTTTTATGTGTACTGGCTTGTAAACACTTAGATTATTGTCCAAGAGATGGTCTCAGCCATTCTCCTAAAAGAAGTCTCACAAAATTAGTTTGATCTTTTGATAGTTCCTGTGTCTTAAAGGATAAAAATTAATTACATGCCTCCCTTCTTCATATTGGTTTTGTAAGTACAAATAACTAGTCACTACTTTTTAAATTTCAATACCTCATTTCATGTGTCAACAGCAGCACTACTGATGTTGTAATAGCTTCTACCTTATGAATTCCTTTTTATTAGAGAATACACTTTCAGATTGTTTCCATTTATTAGCAAAATAGCCTCCTGTATGGATTTAGGTGGTTATGTTTTTGTTCTGAGCTCTTGTTCTTAACAGAATTCACAGTTCTGAAAGATATACTACATCTTACATGTGTACTCCTGTTGCAGTCGAGCTGCTTAGGCAAAAAACAACCTTATTCCCTGTGCACAAGGAGGCAGATGCATGTGGATTCTCCTATGCTATGCAAGCTAGCCTAACATTTATTCATGTCCAGCATTTCTGTCAGAAGATTATCAGCAAAACCAACAATGCACTTATTTAGATAATTATAAAAAACAACAGCATGTCTAGGAAAGTGAAATAGGGAGGTAGATGGTGCCATGAAATACTTTTTTACTGTCAGTTAGAAACGTACAGATATTCAGGGAGAACTAAGGTGAAGACTTCAAATTCTGCTGCCAGAAACCTGCAGTACTGAAGTGATGTAGAAACTTGAAACCTGTTGTGTTAACTCTTCAGAGAAATGTAAACTCTTCAAGAATCAGATCATAATGATAATACGCATTCGGGCTTGGGCCAGATGTACACTAGAACTTCAAAAGCATTAAAACCTGTAACTCAAACCATTACAGTGAGCAAAGATGCGCCTTAGAAAGGGATTGAGAGTCCTCTGAAGTAACATTTTAGAAATTATACACCTGAAATTCAGTATTTCCGCAAGACTTGGGTTGGCCCCACTGAACTTCAGGCTCTTCACTAATGTGACAGAATTGGGATTCCATATGGAGTCAACAGCAGCTCAGTCAGAAGGAAATTTAATCTGGAATAGGTTTAATCACTCCTTGAAAGTACTCATATGCTTTGCTCATGTAAATAAGAGTTCCAAAAGAAATTATTCAGCTTTAAGTAAATGCAGTGATTCTAGCCCTTTAGCCTCTCTTGCCATCTCTTCTCGCTTTATGCACAAGTGTTTGTGTGTCATGAAGTCTCACTTCTGTATCTCCGAAAAATTTCAACTTTGCTTAAATTTGAAATATCTACCCAAAGCTTGAAAAGACATCTTAGTTGTCCCCAAATCAGAAAGTAGGTTAGCTCCAGGTACAGAGGATACAGTATTTCATTTTAGTTCCTTACAAAATTTCTATTTTTAAGTTTTTAACTGCTTTGGCCTAAATAGCTGATACTGTCAATACTGCTGAAATACAGAGTTTCTGCAACTGCTAAATTGCATGCATTAAAATAAATTAGGGTTCCTGCAGGTGTCTGATGAAACAATTTAGAATGTTTAGTTTAAACTAGTTTTAAGCACCCACTCCTGCCAGTATTACTTTACATAAGTGATTTAGATTCTAATTTTCATTTATGTGCTCAGCTTGAGGGAGGATTGTCTGCCTCTGCTATTCTTCCTTGCATGGCTGGAGGAAAACCTGTGAAATACATCCTCTTGGAAGAGACTGAGTCCCCAAAAATAAAAATTTTCTTGGGCAGCACCAGAATTCATGGAAGCATATGCTCCATTTCCCTTGGCATGACACAACTCTGGAGCATGTCTCAGGGGAGATGTCTTGTCTAGGCAAGCATGCAAATCCCTTCTGTGCTGAGGCACAGAAGTTATTAGTGCCAAATAAGGTAGCAATTCTGTTTTTCCGATAACTAGTAAATAAGCTATGCACAGACAAATCCATTCCATGCTCTTAAATATTGTGAATACTTTTAAGTGAGGGAGGTAACAGTAGTTGTTCAAAATGAAGAGTTGTGAACCTGAGAGTGAGGTGTAAAATAACAAAAGAATTACTGTGAAATTAGCTTAATACATGACAGAATACTTTATTTGGAATATATTTGTCTTCAGGGTGCCAGTGCCATCCGTGGGAGATTTCCAAAACAGTATCTTAAGATTTCTTTTGACAGAAGAAAGAGCTTTAGGCCTTGGAATTCTTTTCCCCACTGCTGTCTCTAACAAGCAGTACTGGCCACCCTAAAATCCTGTGTGCGTGGCTTTGCTGAATGAGCTTTGTCTTCCTAATGGTAACCTTCCTACACCTAAGGGAGAACAGGTGAATTTTGACAAAGCTGGAACAAGGTTTTTAATTTAAAAAACAAACAAGCCAAAACAACAAACAAGTAAAACCAAAAAGAAGTTGCTGAATGTGCTGGTTTTAAAGAAAATTCAAAAATTTCCTTTTATGCAGTGATAGAAATCTCTCAAAAGATGACCTTCCTAATAGCCTGATAGAACAGAACACTGAAAATTGCAAGAGAACACAAAAATAAACATGCAAACTCCAACTTTTCTTCCTTATTTAAAGGAAAAAACTAGCAAAACACCTTAAAATAACAAGCTATCTCTTCAGTTGTAAACATGTAATCAAGTACAGAATATGCTGAGGATTTATTTTATGTATGAATAGATTTCCAGTGGCTCTGGAGTCCTGAGTGGCTTTTCATTATCAGTTTTTTGGTGACAGGAATATATCTAATTTAGTCATCTGGGAAGCAACACAATTTGAATAACCAACTTTCCGCTTTTAGAATCTCTTGATAGAGAAGACACAGTTTTTCCACATTAACTCATCTTTGAACATAATTCACACCACATTGTCAGAATTTTGCTTTTAAATCAAGTACTGTGCTAAAAAAAAAAGTTGATCTGCAGCACCATCTCAGAAGCAAAGAAAATCATTAGGTTTAATTAGGATCAAATATTTGTTAAGCACTGGTAGATGAATTGAGTCTATTCAGTAATAGAGGAATTGTTTTGGGGTAATTTGCTGTAGTAGTAACACATGAGGCATGCATGATTGAATAAATCTGCACAGAGATCTTTTTTCTTGTGAGTTGTTTTTCATTTTTAGCGGCAGTTTTATTTATGTAGTAGATGATTTTTCCATCATTCTTAGATATCTGAATGAAAATTTAGTTTGAAGCCTCACTTGTTAAATTGGTAGTTTAAGGTTCCTAAAGGTATTATATCTCCTCATACATTCTTAAGTTTCAGTTTTCACTTGTAGCAAATGCAAGTATGCAGAAATTGGTAAGTGAGATGATGAGAAACCCATGAAGAGTTTGTGCAGTGCATTTTTAGTTTCTGAGTATACTGTTCTGTGATAATGTAACAAACAAGAACCCAGGTAAGAAAACTGAATATGAATTATAGTCTAGGCTTTTTGTATTACAGCTGTTGGCTACATTCTGGGCCTGTCAATGAGATGTATTTCTTGTTTATTTACTGGAAATCAGTCACTACTGAGAATAAAAAACTTCATTCTGTAGCTTCAAAGTGCAACCTTGAATGTTTACAACAAACATTCTTACTAAGGACGTTCTTACGGAAGCCTACAGTTACAATTTCGGGTTCAGACTTGTCTCATTTTGAAGCTACAGTGTTTTATTTTGTCTTTAGTAAATAGGTAAAACCAAATAGGTAAAACCAAGTGTAAATGCACAAGATGGTATGAATAAGCTGAATGGCAGAAATAATTCAGCCAGCAGTGGTCTGGACTTATTTATCAGCTGTATGACCTCTAGGTGGATGCAAAAGCTTTACCTATGTTACAGGATTTCAGAAGGAAGAATTACAATCAATTTTTTGTTGAGTCCCAATTCTAGAATAGTTTATCAAGATTCATAAGAGTAAGCAGTGATCATAGAGTAATCTGACTTGTTTTTAGAAAAAAAAATTTAAAATTAGGGCTGACCTTTTCCAAAAACTAAGAAACAGTGCTCAAAGGGAATTCATTTTTGCACTTAGTCTCTAAACCCCTAAGAAATTATCTTTGCAAACTAATGGAGATAAAATTAAGCACTGTAGCCTGTAGCACCTCCTTCAAAGCTTTAAATGTAAATGTTGGGTTGAAATTAGGTCAACCATTTTCTGGATGTATTTTTCTAATAGTGCTTAGTGTACTACTGAAACTGTAGAAAGCAGTAGTTTCTGCCTCTCTAAAATTGTCAAGGAGCAGTGGAAGGAGAAGGTTGAGAGTGGTGTCATGGTTTTGAGTGCAGCATGTCGATGGCATTTCAGTTCCAGTCTCTTAGTTGTCATTAAAAAATGTGATGGAGTAGTTTTATCCCTGCTAAAAAAGCGATGAGTTTGAAAAAGGGGGGATCCACACATGAAAGACACCAAAGTGCTGGGCTAAGATCTCTGGGTAACATCTTTGTTTGTCAACAGCCCATACTGGTCAATGGTGGTCCCAGCAGTAGCCAGCCACCTTCAGCATTTAAGTAACAAGTGAGAAGAGACTGCAGTTTCTCAGGTTTAATAAGGGCACTGTAATGCAATTGCTGTCTTTGGATGGACCAACACACACAAACCCTGAGATCATTCTGACTGGGGAAATGTTTTGTGCGGTCTGTGACAGCACAAACCTGCAAGCTCTTTGCACTCAGACCCCTCAAATGCTCGGGGCCTGGCAACTGATTCAGCACAGGGACAGGCATACTACTTGCTGAAGGTGATTGTGAACAAGCCACAACAAAAGTGCTTGGCAGTGTTAAGCCACCGAGGATTCTTTTTTAATTGGGTTTTCCCAAATGGTCAAGAAACCCCAACCCAAGTTTTTGGATAGTGCCCTTTGTCCCATTGTGTCCGATTCCTGAGTGCTTTCCAGTTAATTGTATTAACTTTCTCCTACGGAGATGAGCGCAGTTGGTTGTGGGTTCAATGCCCATATGGGCCATTCATTTAGGAGTTGGAGTTGATGATCCTTCAGGGTCTCTTCTGACTCAGAATATTCTGTAAACTTCTGTTGGTGTCATGAAGATGTCATCAGAGCTAAACCTGGTCAAATAAGGTACTTGCTAAAAACATTTTTAAAAAGGGCCATTTTTTTGGTGGCTGTTGAAGAAAATGTATTTCCATAAAGTGTCCTGTCAGAGGATGGAAATGTTTTTATTAAGTTTTATACAAATATTATTCTACTTGGCAAACTCTGCCTGTGATGACAGCAGATGTATACTTTGTAACTCAGCAGTGATGCCACTCAAACCAGGGTTTGTGAGTTTCTCTAGGAGACAAAATAAGAAAATGCAGAAGCTGCATGAGTTCTGGTAATAAGGGCAGATATTTGTGTTTGGGGATAGTATTTGGGTAGTACAAACCAGCAGTTACTCTGAAGCTTGCCACCTCTTCCAAGCCTAGGCAAATATTTCATGGTTCCTGGTGTCATACTCAGGATTTACTTTTACAGCCAAAAAGCATATATGTGTGCAGAAACAGGAATTTATTGTTAGTCTGTCAGTGTTATAAGTTCAGTCAAAACAGACCAGTATAAAGCCTGTTACTTTTTACTGGTAATGGCAAGGATTCCATTTACTGGGCTATTCTGGACCTGGCAACAGAAGCATAGAAGTTTGAAGTTTCCTGTGGCCTGTCTAGCATCTTTGGTTTTGGGATGAAGGTGATGCCTCAAATCTTAGGAGTTTTTGTGAGCATTAGGAATCTCCTATTATTGGGGTTGTGACTTGCCCAGTGCTGTCTACAACCAGATTTACCTTCCGTTTACCAGAGTGAGTCTAATAAGAGTTTTTCTGTGTCAGTTATGTTGGTTAGCAGTTTTCTAATTTCTTCTCATGAACACTTGGTTATGAGGCCTCCAATTCTCTAGTCAATGGTTTTGGAAACAGTTTATTTTGAATTGTGCTTTCAACTGAAATTTACTCTCTCTGCAGCAGAGTTGCAATTGCTGTGATCATAGAGATGATCTCTAGGACAGTAATTCAGAAGGAAGTTTAGTTACAATCTTATACACTTACTATATGACATCCTATAATTCGATTTAATTGTATTGACCTTTGGAGAGAATGTCAGTAATCTGCAGTTTTTACCATGGAGAAAAGTAATTACAAAATAGTGTCAGAGGAGTACTTGAGTACTTTTAAGTAGAATTATATACAGGTGGATAACACTGAGATTGTTGTTATGGTGAAAGTGCCCTTTAGTAGATAATAGTAGTAAGTATTTTTTAACCCTTAAAAGAATATAAATTACATACTGGAACTGCACAGTCTGTCAAACAAATACTATATGCCTGTTTAAAATTAAGAGGAAATAATCTTTTCCGTGTTTGTGAACATACTTTTTTGCCTTCTTTGTGGGAAGTGTATACATTAAAGTTTCTGGTATTAGTTTCTGGCATTGCAGCTCTAATACCAGAAAAATGTGACAACTAAGACCTCTGCAAAACCAAAAGCAGATGTGTCAATTTTTTCTGCAAGAATGTCCTGTCCATTAGAAATATGGACTTAATATCATGACTACACAACAGCTGCTGTTTAAAAACTCCCCTCTGCAGACAGCAGCTGAACCACTCACTCCGTAGACTGGATTGGAATAAACATGTCTGATGAGCATCTGAGAATGATAGCTGGAAGGCAGCACTCGTGACAGCTGGACCAGTGAATATAGACACTCATGCTTAGTGCTGTGCAAAGACCAGCACTTGAGGTCCTGGTGAGTAGATAGGGAGCATGGAAGGGTACAGATGACACAGGATGCATTTTCAAATACGGTCTGTAATTATACGCACCATTTCATGTATGTGATACTAATTGCATACATAATTTCTGGCATGCTGGTCCTCATGTTTACCCAACTATGGAATTTACATGTGACTTTTCTTTGTGCATATGCAAATTTTATCACTTACGTTCACATGCAGTCATCTGAAAAGATGAGGACACGCTGCTGTATGCACCAGGGTGTCCTCATCTGTAGGCTGAGTCAAGGCTGTCCCAAAATCATACCAAACACTTGCAGTCTGGAAAGAATATGTGTTTTGGTTATGAAAGAAATTATTGGACAAGATATTTAGTGTGATCAAATCACAAGTTTTTAAATTACTGTGTTTGCTCAGCTCTTTTGTATTCCAGGAGTTTGTCAGATGCTGCATTGATTTGAAGCAGATTGTTCATCTAGGTATTAGTAATGTTCTGTACAATTCAATGTGGGTAATGAAGCACTGCATGCTACCTTCGGGGCTATAACTGTGGCTTAGAATAAAAATATGACCTTGACATTCTTTGAGCTGCACAATGAACTGGTCGATAGGAAATGACTGCAGTTTGTTATCCTATATAGTCACAGAGTAAACACACATTATGTTCCCAAACACAAAGAAGTAAAAGCTGAGGAGGAAAGTGACTTACTACTCTTAATATGTCCTAGTAAACTGCATATTCCATTTCCTATTGTACAAAATATCCTTTGTTGACAAGGCATGTTTACATTGAGGTGATTGGACACTTTTCAAGTGGTTAGTGGAACAGATGCAGTCATATGCTAGGTATTCTAGTAAGACATGATTCTACAAGATACAGTTCATTTGAAATGCCTTTTATCTTTGTGGGATAACTTCCTGGCCATCTAAAAGAAGGTTGCTTCAAATTTGGGGGAAAAAAGCAACTTTGATGTTAAAAATTGAGGCCTATATCTGTCATGCTTATGTTCAGAAGTACAGTCAACAATGGGAGCAACTCTGGGGTAGTGCATTAGCTTTTCATTTCTGTTTTTCATGAGAAATTGCTGACTCATTGTAAAACTTTAAATCGGAAATCATCTTTTTCCAAGTTCAGTTCCAAGATAGTCTTGCAAATTATATGGATAGTTTTAAAATAAAATATTTAGAACTTCTTAAGTATGCCTCTGTTCCTGGAATGACAAGGATTTAATACATTAATTCTAGTGGAAATAAGTAATTTTAAATAAAATTCTTGACACCACACTACAGTTTATAGTTGAAATAACGTGAAAGTCGTAGCAGTCAAAAATTACATAGTTCAAAAAGTTACAAACTGCAAAATTTTTTTTAAAAAAACCCTTGCCTCCATTTTTATGCCTCCCTTCACTTTGTGTCAATGACTTTGATTCTTATCTCCTTTTCAATCTATATCAGTCCAAAAAAAAAAAAAAAAAAATCCAGCCATTATTTTTCTCTATGTGTTTCTTGTTCACATTTTTAGAATTGGATGTGTCCTTTGACCTTAGCTGTGCTGTTGAGATTGTGGAGCTTGTTAAAGTAACAGGTAATGTCTGTTGGTTTTGCTGCTGTATTTTATTATTATTATTATTATTTTAGTTTTTTTTATTTCTCACTACCTTCTGGGTATAAGCTTTCGGTCTGTTTTTCTTGTCAGATCTTAGATTTAAATTTTCTGCCTAGCTGGATGCACGTGAGGAGTGCTCAGGGATGACTCTTGAGCATGTCACAGCTTCTGTCCTTTTCCCAGAGGGTGCTACTGTACCAGAGCTCTACCAAGGCTTTTATTATACTACTATTTTTACATCCTATTATATGAAGTGAAGCTCTTAAATGTTTCTTGATCTCAGTAGGGTGCAGAGGTAGCCCAAAAATACACCAGTGAGGCCAAAATGTCTGCAGGCCTGGCCTATTCACCAGCTCTTTCCTCAGTCACCTTTTTTGTCTTAGGGCTTTGTTGCCCTTTTCTAGATATCTGTCTTTTCCAGTTGCTGATTTATTTTATTCTTTAACAAAGTTTTTACTCCTACTCCTGTTAGTCTTTCTGAGATCACATTTTCTGAAAAAAGCAATGGAAAGTGAGTCTTACTCATTTCACCAGTTCATTAGGTGATCTGTTATTTTCACATTATTTACCACATTATTCATCACTCTCAGCATTTTAAAGTGAGGTTAGTCCTGGGTTTAACCATACCAGGAGATTTGAATGCTGTTGCTTAAGTGGAAGCCATCAGGTGCTAGTGATTGTGTGTTGTTCCTGTTCTGGAAGATATGAAACATGTCAATTCATTCTGTACTGTAAAAGTCCTAAAAGCTATTTTAGAGTTCATAATTGTATCCAGAGATTTCCTGAAGGAAACTGGAGAGTTTAGTTTCTTTGCTCCAATACTGTGGTATATGTGGTTTCTTTGTCTTCTGAGCACCAGATAGATTGTAGTAGGTAAATCATGGCCTTGGTCCTGATCTTTCCAGCTAGTCTGATGTTGGTATACTAAGTGTCAATTTATTATACTGTTTATATGAACATTTCTTTTGTAAAATGTTTATAAATGTTTTATGTACTTGTAGTTGCAGGGTTCATGTAGAGGCAGTAGTCATATAGTTAACTACAGTGAATATTGCATATAGTTAAACACAAACTGGTTTCATTTATACTTTCAAAGGAGTCCAAATTAAAAAATCTAAGATGAGATCTTGCTGTTACAAATCCACGGAATCATCCAACAGAGTTTGTATACATTGTCACATATTTTGGTTTTTTTTGCTTTATGCAGGGAGATGTGTAATTTTTGCTTGCTTCGAGAAGCTATGCAGTGTGAGAAGATGAATGAGCTGTGGATTTTGATTGTTTTAGAAACACTTGTCCAAGTTCATAGCTTCGCCTTTGATGCTACAGGCTTAATAGAGAATTTGGCTAGATATTGAACATCTGCATCATTAGCCTTAACAAAAAATGTAAATTAAGAGAAAAAGGAGCTCTACAATTTAGCTGTGACGCATTTGCATGCTTTCTCCTCTTAGGTTGCTCTGACTGTTGAGGGTACAGAGACACTCTTCCCTGAATGACATAAACATCATACATCCAGGGCCCAAGTTAGAATTTACTTCAGTTTGGAAATTAAGACTCTTGTGTATTCTATAGAGAACCTAGATAGGACAGTGAACTTGAAATCTCTGGAATTCCTTCAGGGCCTGTGGAAGAAAAGTGTATGTGCAATGAGGATTCAGATAACCCAAACAAGCAGTGCAGAATTGTGCTAGTTCTAGAACAGACATGTAAACGTGGCACGTAAATACCTGAGCTAGTATGATGTGTGTGGGAAAATTTTGGACCCTTGCTACTCTTAGGATTAAATTATTTTTTGTGCTGTACTATGCTTTAGAAACCTGGGAGTTTGGAATGATGCCAGCTTGGGATCTTGAAGCAATGGCAATTGAATTTTATAAGCATACGCTTAGAAAGGTGGATATTCTAAACCAGCTGTATGATTATTATATGTCTGGGTTCTTCAGTTGGCTTGGTATCCCAGTCTAAAGATTGTATCCTAATTCTGTGTTTCTGTATTTGCGTGCATGGCCTCCCTGGGAATTCTGCAAGAAACTGGACAGCAGGTGTTGGCTCTCACACATACATCTCTTGTGAAGGAGAATTTACTTCTGCATGTTCTGTCTCATCAACAGATATCACTGTACCTCTGTTACTATTAGTAAAAGTTTAGTGAAATATTTGTCTGTTTACTCTTGTTGGCAGTTGTGTTCTGAGTTTTATTTTACTCATCAAGAGATTTGCAGTGGTCTGTGTATTTGTTCCCCTTGGTTTCTCTCTCAAGCATATCTGCTATTCATGACATTCATCAGCTATAGAAAGCAGAACCAAAAGAATGTATGTCAAAGCTCAAGTCACACATCCCATTGTTTTAAAAGGTGACACACAAGAAAATGTTTATTTCTTACCCTTATAGGTATTTGTCCTTTTTTAAGATTAATATAATAATCAGTTTCATTTCTCTTCTTTGAGCAGCTAGTGAAATACATGTTTGCAATATAAAAATACTAAATATATAGAATGAACTTTATTTATGTGCATTGTTCCCACAAATATATGATGCCTTCATCTTGTTCTCTCAAGGGCTGAGTTTTCCATCATCTATATTTTATTAGTGTTGTTACTTAACCCATTGCAGAGGGTAAAGAGGGGGATGGGAAGGTGTCTGTTCTTGTAGCCATCAAGATGCTTTTTCCTCTCCTGAAATGTTTACTGATAACATTTTGTAATTCGAAATAGCAGTCAACATAGAGTTAATGGCATTTAAATTTATAATGAGCAATTCCTATATGTAGGATAGGAAGTACAAATTAAGAGGCTGGATTAAAGTGATTATATTAACAAAATCTGGCATTTGGAATTTATCAAAGGCAAAGAATATTAAATCTTAGCAAGCCATGCCTGTTCAGCCCTAAGGTTTTGTCACCTTGTCACTGATATTGTGAGTTTCTTGGTATTGCAGATACTTTGTATGTGAAATAAGGTGGGGGTAGGTTCTGAAGACAATGATTGGGGCTTTTTTGTCAGCTCTTCAAATGAGCAAGGCACCCTTATCTAGACCTGCTGTCTTCTTTTCCTATTACCATAAATGCCACCTTTCATATACTTTGTAATGCAGAAGTGAGGCAAAACCATGCAAACCAGTAACCAGTAAAGGTCTTTGTGTTTGAGAGATGGGAAAAATACACTAATAAAAGAGTCTATGCAACATTTAGTATAATTTTTCTTTATTTCAGTGTGTCTGTTAAATTATTAATTTCTAAAACTACTAGTAGTAGTTTCTTCGTCAGTAGAGAATTGCTATAAGCACATAAATAATCTGGCTTTAGAAATCATTTATTAGGCAGTTCCTTGTGTCAAATGTTTGACAGCATTAAAATAAATCAATAATTTTTTAATGCGTAACATTTTTATTATTCTGAGAGAAAGACTTGTACCCTTCTGAATTCAGAGGTGAATAGGTTTAGGTTTTTTAGTTGCTCAATTTTGCAGTAGCTGCCATTTTTTTAATATAAACGTAATTTAATCTTTACCTTAAGGCATGATCAGTAATGCAGTATCAAATGGTAACTGTCAGCTTCTTAAATTCTTCATAGTAGTATTCAACTTGACAGCTAATTTGCAAGCCTTCTCCCCCCACCACATGTGATACTATAACTTTTTTTATGGATGAATCCTCTGACTCCAGCTGGAAATACAAATTTAACATGGTATGATCAGGATTCTTTTACATGAGCAACCATATTCAGTATATTAGAGGCCAAAGATATACATGACTTCTCATTTAATGCAAACAGGAAAAAACAGAGAAAAGAAGCAAAAGACAAATAATCCTGTGATTTCCACTGGAAATTTCAGTAAGTATGACCAATCAGGCAGGTAGGGAAATCTGACTTTATAGGTTCCCACCTAATAGGGCTGCCCCTTTGTAACCACATACCACACAAGAAGGCTTTGGATGCTTTTACTATATAAAGATATGTTCACGTCAAGGAGTTTGACTGACAGTTTTGTAAACTGAAGTATTGTGTATTCTTAGAAAAGAAACAACATCTTGTGTCTAGATATGGAAAAAATATTTGGAGGGGACATTTTTGGAATGAATTAAAGAAAAGAAATAGTCTATAAAAAGTTTGACAAAGCAGAAAGCATAAAAATATCCCTGAACTTGCTGCATTGCAAAACTACAGAGTTAAAGCTGCTTTTCCAGTTCTTACAGTAGCCAAAAAATTGTTTAGGCTGCTTTTAATGTAAGCTGACTGAGCTCAGTTAACTGTGTGCAAGTAGAAAATGTATGCTTTCTAGTATGCAAAATCAGTGCTAAAAATCTGTTTCATGTGAAGATGATTTTTTTTTTTTTTTGAGGCCTAAATCTAGCAGATTTCTACAGTGCATGGTTAGTTGTAGCTTGGGAATAATCCCATCTTATTCAGAAAGCCTTGGTTTTAGATCTCAAAGAAGACTATGGATTATATGAGCATATATTAAAGACTTTGACTCAGAGCCTTAATATTTTTAAATGGGAAAGCTAGGAGTGGAATTCTACTACAAGCCTGGTGTTAGCCATAATTACAGGTTCAGATATTCAAATCAGAAAGCTTAATTTCTCCACAATATGCACAGATTTGTGTCTACAAAATACACCATAGCAATGTCTGTTACAGGGAATACATCAACACTGTTGTCAATAGAAAAAAAAATCATCTGATGGCAGCAGTTTTCCTTTGCCTTGATTTCCATCATTTCTCAACTTGCAAATTGTCTCATGTCAGAAAACTCTTGTATCATATGGAATAATGCTATCATTCAAGGCTAAAATTGATAAGGAGGCAGTTCTTGGGCTGCTGATTCTATTAACACATTGGGAGCAGAGCTCACCCTTGGCCTTCCTTTTCTGTGTGCAAATTCCACATATTGTGCCTGAACAATTGGCATCTGCAGTGGGACCATAACACCAGAGGATGTGCAAAGCCCAAGACAGTCCTGTGTTGCTCTTGCTTCACAGCTGATGCATCCTCTGTGCTGTAGTGATGCTGTAATGTTGTGGCATCCTAATTTATCATAGCAGCATGACACAGTATTAGTACAAAGCCTTGAAGCTAGTGTCCTCGTTTGAGAACCTGTGAAAATCTAAGGTTATTTTTGGACCTTTGCATCCTTCAGATACAGTTTATGAGATGTGTAACAGCCTCACCTGTCTTAACTCAGCAGAGAAAACTTGCTTCAGGCTTTTCCATCATCCAGCTCTCAAAGTACCCTCTTTGCATACCTATCCTGTTAGGGAAGGTTGGATTTTCAGCAAAGGGGACTGAAGACAGAGCACTAAGATCAGCTGAGACTGCCATGCCTTTGACAGGAGCTAAGCTGCCTGAGCCATGCAGGCTGGAGGAGAGGCAGGAGCAGTGTGCTGCTGCCTTTCCCTTCAGCTCACCTGTCTCTGGCCAGAGCATCAGAAGGCATTGCACTGCTTGGTCAGTACTCCCTTAGGGAAAATGTCTGATGAAGCCGTTGTATGCCATGAAACAAAAAGGTCTGGGAATTGCTACAATAGTTGTGAGTTATTCCATTGTTTGAGGCACGGTCAGGTGTCACTGCATATTTTCTGTAGGACTTGGAATTTAATACCATTTCTGTGATTCAATATTTACTCTGGGAAGAAAGCAAGTTATAAAATATGACTACGTACGTTATCATGGCTATTAATCTTGCTTCTGGTGCCTTGTGGCCTGCCCCTACATTGATTTAGTTTCTTCTTTCATGAGAAAGTAAAAATTCAAAATATGCTTCTGTGCTTTTTATTTTAAATGAACTTTTAATATTATGTAGGACTCGTACTTTCTGACACACCTTTCTCGAGTATGAGCTGAACATTTCCTCTTAGTGCAAGCAGGATGAAAAGATGAATGAACAGGTTTCATGAATCTCATGAAACAATTGTTTATATACAAAAAGCTATTTTCACATATATGGGCTGGGGATGTTTCTAAATAGGACCTACAGTCATCTAATTAGACACGCATGGCATTAGCAGGCATTTGTAGTACTCACAGGACTAGTCCAAGGACAAGGGATCCCTGCTGAAAATTTGCATTTAAAAGATAATTGCATGGCACAAGGTCTTTCTAAAAACCTTGCTTAAATTTTATCCTGTTTTAAACTAGGTTTTGAGATCTAGATCTAAATAGACTGAAAATAGAAAAAGGATTTACTTTTGTAGGTAGTAGAATTAATCATGCCAGCAGTGACTATGGAATTGTGAAAGATTCAAAACAGTGTTTTGCTTATAGTTTTATGATCTGATGATCCTGGTAGAATTGAGTGTTTGGTGTATACACAGATAAATTATTTCATATTTTGCATGCCTTATGACAGATTATATCTGGTTAGTTAATAACTAGAGTACCTAGGTGTGTGCTACTACTACCAGGAGTCCAAATGTTGCTTTTTCTTAAGATGAGATTTCTAGGAGTTTTCATTCTCCACCATTACCCTATAGGACTCAACTATGTGAAAAGCTGATGAAGACAGAGGACACCAGGCCACTCTGGTATGCCCCTTAAC
Organism: Promerops cafer; assembly: GCA_013398275.1. Classification (NCBI taxonomy): domain Eukaryota; kingdom Metazoa; phylum Chordata; class Aves; order Passeriformes; family Nectariniidae; genus Promerops; species Promerops cafer. Next base: position 628,915 of record VZSE01004322.1, on the reverse strand, counting down.
AGGAAATGATCCAAAAAAATGCCTGGATTGTGTGTTAGGCGGGAGTAATGTGCTTTCTTTAAAAATAAAATCCAAAAAAATATGTAAAAAACGCAGCACAGACTAACCACCAGTTACTGTGAAAAATGCTATTGAATTAATTAAAAAGTTGTTTTCACTGGTAACATCAGTGTGAGTTACTAAAACTGCATAAATAGGTAAAGAGGTATTTGCACATTTTCAGTCAGAATTGGAGAGCAACCAACAGAGGTTACTGGGGTACTTTACAATGAAATTTAGATGGAACCTAAAAGAAGTGTGGTGAATTTCAGCTAAGTCAGAGGTGCTCAGTGTAGGGGCTATAGGCTACATTGAAATAATCTGTTATTCTTGGTCAGCATGAAGAAGGAAGAGACGTAAAGTCTTAGCTGTAGCCTAGTTATGAAGGGAATGAGAGAAAGATAGCGTGCATAGATGAAAGTGTTCTGTTACAAACCTTACATGTTGTGAGATAATACTTGCAACACGTAATAATAACCATGAAGAAGAAAGAAGTTTTAAAGAATGGTGTTAAATATGTTTGAGCTTTTTACATTTGTCTTTCTGCTTAGTGTGTAGCATGCTTACTGAAATAATTTTTAATGGGCACCTCCAGATTGAGGAATGACAATGGATCTCAAAGTATGTTCACCAAAATTGCAGGATGGAAACTAAATCTGCTTTTCAAAGCCTTAGCAAGGGCTGGAAGAGAAAAACAAAATACATGTCTTGTGGTTTGTAGAGGTTCTCAGTCAAATGGTTATTGCAGATTGGACCTAGCAAAGATACATGATTCTCATATCTCTGGCCAGTACAAGAATGGCAAGTTACAGACCTAGTACTGTACTCCTTGGGCTGGGTTTTGGGAATTGCAAGGACAGGATTTGGACCTGAGAAGTCCTAGTCCTTTCACAGGGAATAGCTGACAGCTGATGATTCCTGCCACATGTGCATTCTTGCGCAAAGGTCAGTGCACTCATGTCAAGCATAAGTTTGTGCTTGTTAGCAAGACCAGTTGAGAAGACAGCACAAGAACAGAATAAAACTTTTGAGAATTACTGACAGACGTCTGTGCTATGTTTGCAAATTTCACAAAGGTATATTCTGAAACCTTATAATTGCACAGGGACTACTATTTCAAGATCTTTAATTAGCTAAAGAGTCATATAACCACACACTGGGATGTCCTAAAGGTGCCTGTCCTTCTAGCTGCCATTCATGTCAATTTTCATGAGCTTTAGAAAATCCTAGGAGGGTATTTGTGTAACCTTTACACCACAAGAAGCAAATTATTATACATATATATAATTTTTACTTCTTGGAATGCAGGTCCATGCAATTGTTGGTTCTTCCACCAGTTTTTACATAGCAAAATATAGGTGTAAAAATAAAGATGACAGGAAGATTCAGGATGGCCTTTGGATACTACAGCAAAAGAACACAAATGTAAAGGCTGAACACACAGCAGCAAATAGGCCCCATAAAAACTCCGAATTAGGTCAAAGATTGATGCAAAAACTGATCCCAGCTGGGGGAGGTGCGGAACTGTGAGTTAAGGCATTGGACAATTCTACTGAGGGAAAGTAAAAGTAGTTAAAGTATCTATTTTTGTCTTTGATGCTTTCAAATGTATGCGATAACCTCTGATGTGTTGGGTTGTCACATAGTCTTCTTTGGAACGTTGTTATAACAGGTTGGAAAAAAGTTATGCCACACATCTGCTATAAAACGTGGGGAAATTTGCTTCATAATTAATAAGTGCTTTAGATGTGTTTATGGAAATGAAAAGAACCTCTTCAGGCCTGTGCTTTAGCCATGTTTTCCTTTGACTCAAGCCTTGTATCCGTTTTCAGCCACCAGTTTGTGGTTAGGTGGTGGGGGTTTTTCACAACTTCTTTTAAGAATATGGTAAAATAGTGACTACAAAAAATCAACCAAACTTGTTTCATCACAAATGCCTAGTGAAAAGGTAGCTAAGACAGTTGTCATATCCTTGGCCATTTGCCTCTCTGTGTTACTACTTGCACTGTGAGTTGTTTACATTATGGGATAGATATGGCGGGTAATAAATTAGCTATAGGTGTTGAACATGAGTCTCAAAAGCTATTTGCCAATGTGTTAGCATGGCCAATGCATTTATGTTCCTTTATGGGGTAAAATGAGAATCTTTTTGGATTTACTCTGAATAATGGATACCATATGTGTATACATCTGTATGACCTTTCTGCTAAGAAGCTAAAATATGAAATTTCTATAATGCTTAGATTGGTCCAGGAGCCAGAGGCCAGAAATAATTTATCAAAAAGTTAGCCTGTAATTACGGATCTTGAGTCTTTTGTGTAATGATTTTTCATGGACACCTCTTTAGGAAATTTTGTTGGCTAATGCAAAAATAGCTCTAAAAAAGTCACCATTTTACCTACAGTAAGCTTAAGCTTGTGCCAAAAATGAGCTTGTGCATAATAAAATTGTGTCAGCACAATAAACAGAACCCAGTACAGTTTATTGTAGATTAAATGTGTGCATTTTTTTATTCTAAAGCTGAGCTACAGAAAATGCAATTCTCCCTTACCTCTGCAATGTTCACTCACTTTACTGATGAGACACAATCTGCACTCTAGAGAGCAGCTAAACCCACTCTTCTTCCCAGGCTTGTTTATTTCTGACAGTCATTTTCTTGGTGAGATCATCAAGGTCATTTTATGTCATTTCCTCCTGTACTGCCATCTGTTGGGGTTTTTATTTGGTTTATTTTTTCTTTGTTTTGTTTTGGTTTTTTTTATACAAGGCAAAAGAGCCCTTTTTCACCACTGCATGTTTTTTCTTGATGTGCAAAGTAATGGCATTCAAACTGGAAACTCTGGAACTGCCTGAGTTTGGACAGGCTATCCACCGCTATTTCCAAAGCACAAAAATTGAATTTGTGGAAGAGTTAAAATGGGGCTGCAGAGCCAACCTGTAACTACCCCTGACATACCTGTGATACTCTTGCTAATGCAGCTCCTGTGCAGGTGACTGTCATTGCTCTAAAGGCATGCAATCCACTTCTGTTCCTCTGAGGAGGTTCACAGGTCCTGTTTTGCAGAGCTGCTCCTTGGAGTGTAAGTGCTGCCTGGAGTTATCCCATCCCTGGTGCAGGACTGGTGGATTTCATGAGTTTCCTATCAGCTTGTTCCTCCAGCATTTGAGGGATCCCTCCATTGTAACAGAAACTTCCCAAGGCTGGTGATCTCCATGAATTTGCTTGATTTTGCTTGATACTAATGACCCATAAAAGAACAGTTGCACTGTTTCAATGAATGTTTACATTTTTATATAAGGGGCCAAACTTATAAGTCTGGTAACCTGTCTCTTTGTGCCAAGTGTACGTGAAATTCCAGAAAGTTCAATATAAAAATTCCTGGCAGGCATTTTTTCTTGCTCCTTCACAGAATATTTTGTTTCATTTATTTAACAGAATGGTACTGCCAGAGTTCATATTGATTCTTTGTTCTCACACTGAGAAATTAGTCCAGGTACCCTGAGGTACAGTCCAGTACCTAAAACCATATGGTTAATTTACTCTGAGATAATTTACAGATTATTTGTTTAAAGGAAGCCTTAGCAGTCCAAGTTAATACAGCAGAAAGTTCATTAGCATGTGCTTCACAGTGTCCATTGTGGCTACTGTGAGTTAGTTCATACCTCAAAATTGCCACTTTTTGCTCCCAGGAAGAATTCTCCAGGCTCCTCTCAAATGCCTTTTAAAAAGACTTGTCAAAAGCAGTGCAGAGAAAATTACTCTTACAAAACCACTGCCTGCTTTCTCTGTTATTAAACTCTTCCCATGTCTGCCAGCCTGGAAGCAGCTACAAGAGCTCCAGAGATGAGACAATCACCAGTGGAGTAGCACTGCTCAGCTAGTGGGACACTGTGACAGCTCTGACCTCTGAATGACTTGCTAACGCTACATCCAGTGGAAGTTCAAAACAATTACAGCCTGTCCAGCTACGCCCAGATTTGTTTCCTGCTGTCGTGGTTCAAGGAAGTCTGTGTGGGACAGGGGTGTGTAAAATGTTCTACAGCAGCCAAACAGTAATGGCTGAAAACAACACAACTTACTGGTGTTAATGCCCATCATCTTCATGTGTGAGCCATACGTGCAAAACTCTGTGCCGTAAAATAGTTGCTAAACATAATTAGCTGAGGTGTGTTGGAGTGTGGCAGTTCACTGTAATTCAGGTTTATATTTACTTAGCCTAGCATTCTTGGAGAAAGAAGTGAATGGTTTGATAACCTTCTGGACACAGTGGCGATGAATTACAAACCAGTGTCCTGTGCTGGATAATTTCTTATAAGGCAAATTTCAAAAGTATCATTTTAGTAAAGGCAGGACTGCTTTTCTGTGAATCCCAACATCTCTAGTATCTAGCTTGATAGTGTGTGGCTTTTTGACAGCAACTTTCTTGAATAACATATCAGCTCATATACAGTACAAAAATTCTCAGATGAAAAACTGAGATCAGTGGGGAGGAGGGCTCTTCATCCTCCCATGTCTTGGAAACAAGGCTTGGGGGGAAAAAAAAGTGCTTTTTATTTGTGTATGTGGTGATATTTATGTAACAGGGGACAACATTGATCTTGGTTACTTCAATAAAATAATGTTTGTACTGGTGAAGTCCCCAAGACCTGGTTTAAATATGCTGGTAACGATTAACCCTTAAAAGGAAATAATTTATATTTTAAACATTTTAGAATATAAATCTTTAGCTGTGTAATTATATATTTCATGGGGGAAAAGGAGTGACAGGTTTTGTTCCTCTGAGATAGCACAAACAAAAGTGTTTTGCCCCTGAATCAGGCTGTCTTAATGCTGGGAAGTCAGGAAGGCATTACATGTCCTTGGTGGTATGGAAATAGGACTTCTGTAATGGAAAAAGATAAAACCAGCATAAGAAGTTTTCATTGATTTGATAATCATTAATATGTACAATGAATTTTGCTCTTATAAGCTATACTAAAAACTGAAGTGATACATAGGGGACAAAAGGTGACAGAATTGCTTTTTGATAGTTGTTGATAGTGACACCATTTTTGACAACAGTCATTTTAATTTCATAATAAGGTGATACTTTGGAGACTCTTGCATAGAAGTTACTATAGAACTTGCATTAAAATACTGAGCACAAATTGTGTACAAGAATTTAAGACAAATGTTGGTCCCTTGTATCTTTCACAAAACAAAAATTGTGAGTTATCTGAAATGAAAAAGGCCAAAAATTACTTCAGAGCCACTGAACAGATCTGCTTTGTGGTGCTTCTGCAAGCAAGTCCTCATATGGCAGCATTCCAAATATCACATGTACATTCTACATCTGATTTCTAGAGGCAAAATGTAAAACTTCTGTATTTTAGAAGTTGTTCTGTTCCCTTCCATTTGCTGCAGGGTAATAGAACAATATTACCATTAGTGTTGTCCATTAGTGTTGACAGGCCGCTAGAAATTGTGATTTATTGAACATTAAGTGTAGCAATGTAGTGGTTACTTGTGGGTGACTTATTAATGCCTAGTGGTAGTTTGTTAGTCTCTAAATTAAAAACAACAAACCAAGAAAGCCTGGATTGTGTTTGATGTTGTAAGTGGTGGAAGAAATTCCATAGTCTGTAATGTCTGTTTACATAGAACTTCCTTGAAAGAAACAGGTTTTAGTAAATGTGAGATAATTAAGGGGTTGGATCCTAAACTAGAGTAAAAGGGCACTGTTGACCTCAGTTGAACTTCAGTGGCTTATAACAGCTGAGGAAATAGCAGGAAGTATTTGCATTCTTCACTATTTCTAAGACTGGAAGAGAGAGAAAAGAGCTGACTAGAGGGCAAACAGAAAAAAATAATGGAGCATTACAGAAAACGGTACATTTTAGTTTGGCATAGGACTCTCTTTTATTGCTAATCTTAGGCAAATAGGTATTTATTAACTCTGATGACTCACTTTTTCCTTTCAGTTAATTTAAGTAGTGATTTGGTATCATTTAAATGAAGCTGTTGCCCTACTCATCCAAAACTTTACAGGTCATCAAGTTGAAGCACAGTTCCCGTGCTTTCAGCAGAAAAGTAGAGGAATGCATGCCTATACTAAGTGCAAGGTTTCTTCTTGGAGGGATATAACATGCAGCATTTAGTTCTGTGTTCTTATGGAAATGAAGAGGCTTTTGGGCAGCTTTTGTACAGGTTCAGGTGTTTGGAAGACTTGTGCCTGATACCCTCTAGAAATGGGGTACATAAGAGCAGCTGTCTACAGTCACTGAATTGTGGTACAGTATATGACTGAGGTATGGATTCGTGTCTTTCTTGCTCTTTAACTCAGGCCATAGCTTCCTCTGGTATCACTATTTCTAAAATCTACTAAACTGAAGCAAATTATCCAGTTTCTAAAAATGCTGGGTAGAGTTAAAGGATGGATTGTGTTTGCCAGCCAGCACAGAGGCCAGGAGAGACAACGGAGGACATTCCATATAAAATAAGAGTACCAAGGGCACAAGGGAACAGTTAATAATTTTTGAAACCTACAGTTCTGGTTCACTTAATATTCAGAAGCATTTGCTGTTTCAGAGTTTCTGCACTTCATAAAAATTCAGTGGTTTTTGGATGGCAGGGCCTTAGTTACCAATTCACTGCTGATACGTTCATAGGGCCTTATCTTCTACTCTAAGTTTTGTTTTTGCTAATGTCACTCAGCTGAAGACAGTGCAGCACAGTCCTGCACCAGAGCACAGATGCAGCTTATATCTTTCTTTAGACATCCACAAAGCCTGTAATCACATCTGTTACCATGTCTAGTAATTCAGTTTTTGACATAGTTATTCTCCCAGTAAAATAGCCTGCAATTGTCAAACAAAAGTCAAGAACCCTCTATTGCTAGACACTAATTGTACAGTGTACTTCTTTACCACCATAATAACTTATTGAACAATTGCAAAGTGTTTGTTTCTCTTCATTTGGTACATATTCTACTGGCTTTGGTAAGATAGAATAAATGTTTTAAAATACAAAGGCTTCCCACCACATTGAGAATTTTATGCAGCAGTGTTGATTGCTTTTACTAATGGATCAAATTTGATGGCTGCTAAAGCAGACTAAGAACGCGTGTTGTGGTTTAACCCCGGGCAGCAGCCAAGCCCCACACAGCTGCTCCCTCACTCCCCCACCAGCAGGACTGGGGAGAGAATTGGAATGGTAAAAGATAGAAAACTGGTAGGTTGAGATAAAGGCAATTTAATAGAGAAAGCAAAAGCTGCACACTCAAGCAGAGCAAAGCAAGGAATGAATTCACTGCTTCCCATGGGCAGGCAGGTGTTCAGCCATCCCCAGGAGAGCAGGGCCCCATCACACGTAACGGTGACTTGGGAAGACAGAATCACAGAGTGACCACTAAGTGACAGTGTGGATTTTCAAAATGTTCAGTGTTTTTTGGTTTTAGCATTGGCTTTCCATGTGATATAAAAATTTCTAGCAAGAGTGATTTATCTGTTGTACAGTCTTTCATTGTAGTGGTTGTGTTGAAACCGCCAGTTTTGTACAGTAGTGAGAACATGTGTTCTTTAGTAAGAAATAATAAAATAATTATACTGAAAAACAGTGTGACAGACACTTAGAAATTAGTTGGAAAGTACACATAGGCAGACATCTCTTACCTAAGCAAATAATGACTTACATTAGATTACTGTGCTATGTCAAAAAATCAATGAAATTAATTCTAGACAATGTGTCAAAGGTAGGAGTAGTATAGAAAGATTTTAAAGAGGATGTATGAACATGATAACATGAGGCAGCTGGTTTCAAGGAGGTATAAATTATTCTAAATAAGAGCAGAATTTATATATTATTGCTATATAGCAGAAGGGAGTAGGAGAAAAATACAAACCTTATCTTCACTTAAATCTGATGTTTGCTTTGTGGTTTCTTTAAGGTAACTAATACTACATTAAAATATGCTTGAAGGCAAGGCACTGTTGCTGTGTCAGTAGTTAAATTGAGGTGAATCATATGGCAGGGCTAAAGAGCTGAGTGGAGTTGCATGGGAAACTCTTACTTTGCTTTACAGAAATAGTTTTGAAATTACAGAAAGTATTCCAGGCTTTCTAAGCTAATCAAAACGTGAACATCAATGTCGGATTTCTGTGAGTGGAAAGACCAGATTAAGATAATTTTTTTGAAACATTTAGTTTGTGTTGCTCTTCAGAGCCAATTTACAGTGAACTAATTTATATCTAAATAAAAGCTTAGACTAGCCAAAAAATCAAACATGTAATTTGAAAACAAGCTAACAAGTTAATAGAGCCAAAACAGGACCTCTTAACAATTTTGCAACTTATGCACCATTTTCCATAATTGCTACTCTTTTCTACGAACCTTTTTCTATGAAAAAGTATTTTCCTACAAAACGTTGTGTTTGGATGGTAATTTGGACCTCATCAAGTTTACAGGGGAGATAAACATAGTGTTCATTACAATGATCCTATAAAGAAGTGCACATTCATCTGCAAGAGGTGATGCTTAAGAATGGGGTTTTGAGTGAGAGGGAGGCTTCCAGAAGGTAAAACAGATTGGAATGAAATTACATCCAAAATACCAGAAAGCAGAGAGGTGTTCACAGCCACGCCTTTGAAATGAAAGGACTTAATTTAGGAACTTTTGAATCTATGCCATTGATAATACTTAGAGCAAGTGGAGAGGAGAAAAATTATCTCAGATTACCTTCAGAAATGGGGATAGGATGCCAGGAAAGTGAGACAGTGTGGGGTTAGACACACAGGTGAAAACTGAGTATGAAAAGAATTATAGTACTGAAAGAAGGAAAGTAGAGAATTTCAGCAAGATTGTGGAATAGAAAGAAAAAACTTGACATGCATCAGCAATAATACAGGTAATTTATTCTCTAAAACTGTTAGTTTCTCAAGTATATAGTTTTTAATTATTTGAAATAGAAATCAGAATACTAATCTGTCTTGGTCAAAAATTTCCTTTCAAAGGCAAATTGATTCCTACGTACATTCCTTTGTTTATGCATGGACTTTCAGAATTATCTCATTTTTTTGATTGGAAGTACTCTGATACCATTTCATTTAGATGGGAGAAAGAACATCTTATTACTTCAAATGTTATTGATCTTCAGGGGAAGTATTTGTGTCTCTTGGGACCAATTTAAGGTGATGGCTTTGTGGAGATACTAAACTAGCTTTTTACATTTTAAAAATTATTCCTTCTTTTAAGCTTCTGGTTTCTTCTACACTGTGTTTTGTAAGCAGCACCAGTAACTGCTGTAAGGAATGAAAAAGCAATTGTGTTTTCAGTTCATTAACTTTATTAATTTGACAGCTTTTCACAGATAGCTATTTCATGACTTCAGGAAATTTCAAGACTAGTTAGCATAACTTCTTTATTGGACAAGAAATATGCATGTTTAAAAATGCAGTGTGAGTTTAAACCTTCCTTTTCATTCAGAAGGTTCAGGTTAAATATCAATAATTTGAGTCACTCTAAATTTATTAAATCTGATTTAATGTTGGTCCTTTAAATGTTGAATCCTTTAAAGAAAGGAGACACTTACTTCTCTACCCATCTGCCATACAGTCCTCTCTTACTGTTTCATGTGACTAATTATACATTTTTGGATCTGAATGATTGTGAAATAACAAGTTCTAAATAATATTGCTATAAGCCAGACTATTAAATATAAAAATCCTTACGAAGCAGGTATTGATGAATTCCATAGTTACTATATTTTCAGGCCTATGGCCCCATGATTTTTTAAAGAACGGTGAATTTTACCAATCTCCTCACTCTCAATGTGGGACCACGATTTGTAAGATAATTAAAATTTACCAGTTGCCTCTGCAGACTCTTCTGTCTGCAGAAAAATCTGGAAATAGTAACTTTGAAGATGCTGTACTGTTGTTCAGATTGCTGGGCTGCTGCCCGATAGCTTGTAAGTAACTTATGAGTGCTGAGAAACATCCCAGAAAGCTGCTGAGAAAATCAAGAACTGACAGAGCACCCTGACACTTCTTCCTGACAAAAATCTTGTGAGTTTTCACATGGCTAAGCTGAAAGGAGAAGGTTACTTGCTGCCATGACAGTATTGGAACATTTACTGTTCCCATCACTGTTCAGTGTGAGGTCTGAATCCTGTTTGAAGTTTTAGATTTTCATACAGTGGTGAGTGAAAGCAATAGAAAAGTAACAGTGTTATCTGTGTTTCTCTGTCTAGTTTGTTGATAGTAAGATCTGTTTACAGTTACATTTCCATTTTTCAAGCTATTTAAAATAAATTTCCTCTTCAGAGGAAAAATTACTGTTGCTTGTTATGCCACTTAACAATCAGTGTAGTGTATTAATTAAAATAATAAAATGCATTTACCTTAATGATATTTTCTTCTTCTGAACACTCCTAAACAAAATCAGCATGCCTCCATGTTAACTTGTACACATTCATGTGAAATACATGTGCTGGAGTTGAAGCCTCTGTCTTTGTTACGTGCATGTGGGTTGGCATACAGTTGAAATCAGTTGTGCTCTACAAAGCAGGGGAATTTAATGAGCAAGTAACAGTGGCTTTCAAAATGACACACTGCTGCAGTGCACGGTATGGTAGGTGGCTGTAGTTATAAAACTATAATTAAGAGTGTGGGAACTGAGAACATCTGCTAAGGGAATGGCACTTACTGTTGCCAATTTAAAACAAATACATAGGAATGCCTAGTGCTTTAAAACTGACATTAAGATACTGGGTACACCAGATTAAGCTGAGGACGTAATTTTAATAATTATATTAAGTAATATGGGGGGTAGTACGTGAAGGAAGATACTCTGTCATGCTGCATTATGTCATCTATCCCCCTTTTTGTTATTCATACCGCAGTTGATGAGGCTGGACAGCTGGTATTACAGCAAGGCATGTAACTGATCTATGTGTTTTCCTGAAACAGATACTGTCCCATGTGCAGGCACTGCATGAGTTAGTTGAGTGACACTTACCAAGCAGAACAATGAGCCCTAAATAGCACCTGTGGTGGCGTCAGACCTGGGGCTGCTGCAGGTACATTTGAACTAATCAGATAACCTCGATGTAACACTGCATTTGGAACCAGTGCTAAACCCACTCAATCCTGCTGGCATCAGGGCTCCTGGGAACCCCTTGGCAAAATGTCACCGGGTAGTTAGAAAGCAGAATGGGCTTTATGTACTATCATATATCATTGTAATAATGAAACAAACCTTGTCTTTAAACTAAAATATTCAATCATTTTGTTTAGAACTGCACTATTAGCCTCTGTTAACTAGCTGCAGCAGACCCATTATCTGTTTAACTATTATCATAATTTGCTCATTTAATATTCCGTTGCCAGTTTCTTGTCAAAAGCTAGAGGTCATGATTCTACAATATAATGATTTTGTTTACATTAAAAATTCTGGTCACCTATAGTTTAGCTAAATTTGGACTCACTGGCTGGAATACAGTGAAAAACTTTAACACACCTTTGATAGGAATGTGACTTCTTTCCTCTCGTTACAAAATTTCACAAAAAAATCTGTTTGCAGGTGCTAATAGAGATTTGGCAAAAGCAAAATCTGAAAACCTATTCCCATTGCACATGAATGGAAAATTAGAATTGAGTACTTGGATGTTTCTAAGTGCCAGGGCTAGTATAGGGAATGAGTGGGACTATTCATGTAGTTGGTACTGCAGTGAATACTAGAGCAATCTGAAAATGAGGTGCTGGTGTTTGCTATTCTTTCAGACCCACTATAGACTAATCTTTGCGGAGGAAAAGGCTGCCTGGCTTGAAGACTGAGGGAATAAGAGCAGTAGACTGTGACAAATTGCCTTTGGCAGGGAAAGGAGAAGTTTGGTTTGGAGAGTAGGGGCAACAAAACTGGGAATTAAGTGAGTTAAGAGAGATAAGACTGGCTAGGAAGGGGTCTGGGGCTGAGAACTTAGAAGGCAGACGTTTGTCTAATGGCTCTAGAAAAGCAATTTGGGTGTCCCTGTGGTGCCAGATAATGAGACTTCGGTATTTCCCCTTCCTGTCAGAAGGAAAGAAAATCTCAAAAGTGATGGGCAAAGCAATTACTCCAGCACTGTGAAGGCTGCAGTAGGAAATGCCAGCTGATGCTACCTCTGCTAGTTCAACTTGTTCCCTCTGTGTGGATGTAGTTATTGCAGTCGTTTTATAATCACTTGTTTCTGCAAATCTGTGGCCTCATCCAGAATACAAACTGGATCTCCTCATGGGATGGGGGAGTAGGTTTGGGTAAGGAATGGAGTCAGCAGTAGACTGTTTAGGGTGCTTCTATTTGCTGGCACAGCTTGCTTTGGTAGTAGGGAACTAAGAGTGAAAACTCATCCTTGTTTGTGCCCCTCCCTCTTCATTCCTGTGGTAGTGGATCTCGTACAGTATTGTGGAAGAGCACGGAAAGCTCTGACCTGTGGGTGGCTGGCAGGCAGATTCCAGTGCACTGCACAGCCACACGTGGCAGTGCTGTTCAGACACCCAGTCACCTCTTAGGTGATCCCTAACCTTGTCCCATGTTTGCTGCAAGCCTGGCACAAACCTCTGATGTTTTCTTTCAACATTTCTGTGAAGACTGAACCCTTTTTGTGTGCCAACTCACAATTGTTCCAATACCATTCTGCTTAATCTTTGTGAGTTTTTAGCTTTAGATGGTTTCTGATTTGCTCTAGATTCAATAAAGGATGTGCTCATTTGCAGAAATCTGAAATGTGCTGGTGAAGAATAAGGTATTAAGAGGGAGAGAGAAGGATAAGCATACAATCTGAAAATTACTAAATGTCTAGAACGTTTGAAATCCAGCTAGCAGGTACAGGTAGTTAACACTACAGGTATTAACATTCCTTATTTACATGAATTACATAATGGTTGGTATTTCTTTCTTTGGCTATTTATATTAGGAAGAATTGTAGATTTTTTTGTTGTTGTTCTATATAGCATTGAGGCATATTGGATTTCATGAGGTCTGAAATCAGTACAGTGCATATACTGATGTTGTAAACAGAGAAGTGGCATTATTTTGATGTCTATTACCTGGAGGAGTGAAGCTCTGTGAAATGAAAATTGATGATTGTGCCCCATGGGAAAAGGCAAAAAAATACAGTATCAGCAAAACATTCAAATTCAAGCTTGCAAGGCTAATTATTCTGGTTTTCATGTTTTGTACATAAGGAGTTTTCCTTTGTTTTGAGAGCATGTAGTATTGCTGCTGTTAAATGTCTTCTTTCCTGTAAACAGTTAAGTCTCTAATGGGACTACAGCTATGCAAAGCAGTGCTATGATTCTTGAGAAATGGCAAAATGTGCTAGGAGTTAATAAGATACACTGCATGGTATAAGGCAGGCTTTATAGCAGAGATAGAAGTTTATAGCATTTGACTTGCTGTCACTGATGAGTCATTTAGGTATTGAGGCATTATGATATAAGTCAGCATGAAGTTCAAAAGGCCAGAAGTATTTCTTGTGCAGCAGAACTGAAGAAACCACGTCTGTTCAGACCAACAGTGAATAAATCTACTCTAGGTTTTGCTTCACAACTCCTTAATCTAAACTAAAATCTTATGATCTTTCCTCGATTTTATTGCTCTTTAGTTCTTGTCATTTTGGGGTTCACAGGGTAGATTTGCAGATGTACCAATAAACCTAAATTGGAAGATGTGGCTCAAGGAAGGAGCCTTACGTGCTCCCTGTGCCAGGAGGTCACTGAAGTAGGTGTGTCAGTAGTATTCTGGTCTGCAGGGCCAGAGTAGAGCTGATCTGAAGTCAAGCCCCTGTGTGGATGTCAGGCTTTGACACCTACCCTTGCACTGGAGGAAGTTACTTCTACTTGCAAACACTGAAACACTCTTTGGAATTGAATCACACCAAGGCAGTTCAGTGAGTTCCAACTGTATTAGTCATCAATCCATGCAGAGCTTGGAATTAATGTAATGGAAAAAGCTTGGGTTCAACTCTTCACCTTTTTAGACAGCAGAAATATTTTGGTTGTTTTTGTTGTCTTCCTCCTGCCTAACAGGGCAAATTAAACTGGATGCTGTGTGGGAGAGAGTTTTGTGGCTGGGTTTATAAGGGCCATGCATTTAGCCATATACAGCTCCTAAATCTTCCTTCCTCTATGAATTCACTTTTATCTAACAATGCTAGAGTAAATTGCCCACTTGGCTCTGGTAAGGTTTGTATTCTCTATGAGAATTCCTTACGGAACTTGTAAGCCTTCAATGTTTCCAAGACCTCTGCATCTTTGTCAAACTTAGCCAAAATTGGTCACAGGTTTTAAGTACTCAATAGGGGTACTGAAAGTTTTCCTGTACAATCCCTTCAAATTAATATCTTAGAAAATAGTAAGGATTAAAATCTTTCACTTGATATCTTCTTAGTTAGTCTTTTAATTTACAGTTATTCTTTATGGTTTTATGTGTGTGTTACAAAAAGATTAAAGCAAAATGCTGCTCCTTCAGCGTACTTAAAAGAATATATTAAGGAGTCTTATGTCACCTCACTGGCCCAACTCTGTTAGCTATATGTGACATTACCCAGTAGTTCAGGGAAGCATATTTTTATATTTAAGACAAAACCAACAGAGGCAAACAGAAATGGGCTTTTCTTTCATGAATTAAAACTATTCACACTGATTCTATAGGGAGTAGTATTGACTTATTGGGGGGGGGGGGGGGGAAGCCCTATTTGAAAGAGTTCTAATTAGGTGGAGATTTATGCATGTTTAGTCTGAAATTGATGCATATGACATACCTAATAGAAAAGAGCAAGAATTCATTGTTTATCATACTGTATAGAAACAGAAAATTAGACAATACTTGAAATATTCAAGTGACCACTAATTTGCAAAGTTCTGGGAATGAAACTAAAACTGTCTTATGTTCCTGATGACTTCAGTAGTTACTGCAATCTAAAGAGTTCAGATTTAACCCTTCAATGATGAATTTTTGACAGGAACATAGTTCTAATGATATTTGTCTTGAGAAAGATGGAGAAATATTTGGATATTCTGGGAATATTTGGACCTTCTTGGAAATGAAACTTTTTTAAAGAATGTCTAAAAGATATGACAGGTGAATTCTGGGTACCATTGTTTAAAAATTGTGTTTCCTAAAAGACGAATACTTCATCATGATAAAATGAAAACTTTCAGAAGTACTAAGAACATGCAGAATGCCTTTAAGGCACTCTGTCTTACAGCAGAGTTTTTTGTAATTATGTCTGTACACACCAGTCCACTGCATATTTACTTCAGTGACATGTTCCCATACAGTAATTTTAAATAATTTCCAGCCTATGGAATAAGTCCATTTGAACAAATACAGTTCCTGTAAAACAACAGCAAAGGTGGAAGACAAAAGCAGGGAACAAAAATAACAACCACTAAAGGCTAGAAATTTAAAATTTGGTAGTATTAAAAACACTAGTAGGTGCCTGGATAAAAGGGTAAGAAATGTAAATTGGAGTCAGCAAGGTGATGGAACTTTTCTTTTAACCTTTATTCAGTTAATAGAACTTTTCTCCTTCTTTATTTATATTGAAGTAGTAAAAATAATGAAAAAAAATCACAAACACCACAAGCATGACTGGAATTATTAATAAAATTTTCTCTAGTGGTAGAGGAGGAGATGCAGAATGTAAGAGCAGCAGTTTGTCCTCCTCATTCCTTTTGCAGCTGTGAAAATAACCAGTAAAATGTACAGAATGTTGTCAGCTTGGATAACTTTCTTGGTATTCTCTTATACTTGCAGTGTCATTTTAGGAAAATGTTCTGCTACTGAAGTATCTGAGAAGTATTTTGACATGACAGCAAGTACCTATTTAAACCAAGTGCAGAAATTTTGTTTGTTTTTCACTACATACCAAGTCAAAATAAGTATCTAGTAAAAACTATGCTACAAACAGGCAAAATTTTAAGATTCATGTGTTTCCTCTAAAGAGAGAGACTTATATTGATACCAGTTTAAATGCAAGTGTTTGAACTTTTTCTACTGATGCTGTGTGCACAAATAAAGATTGCTGTTAGAAACCTGCAGTTTAGAAACAAAGTCTTAGTCTTTGCTTTTCCTATCAGACAATTAGTAAATTTTCTATGTTTCATGAAGAAACATGGGACAGTATGATACGAGTTTCTCTTAATCTTGCATTTATACCATTCTTAGAGAAGTTACATTAGGAAAAGTGTCTGAAAAGAACTTCCTGTGTCGTCAGATTAATCCTCCTGCCTTCAGACAGTCACATTTTTCACATACGCTTGACAAGTTCAGAGTCTTAAGTCTGACCACAGCACTCCTGACAAGTGCTTCAGACCTTAATTATTCTCATGAATATAAATTACCTTACAATTTTCAACTCACTTTTAAGATACATGAAATGGTTAATAGTGCTTTTATTTCCTCCACTTGCATTCAATCCCTTGATGTGCTTATAGAGAATGATCAGCCATAAACTCCTGTGGTGGATTTTCCTGTATCTGATACTCTTTGAACATTTGCAAATGGGAACTAGAATCACTTGCCATTTTCCAACACAAAGTCTTAGCAGTACACTGAATAACAATGTTAGTATTGTATTTGTTGAGTAAATAGGCTCAAATATCTGATCTGCTGTAAGTTAGATATCAGCCTAAGATAGATTGTTTGTAGTACTGCAGATGATCCAGGAAACAGGGCTTTTGTGTGTAGAGATTTCCCTGGCCACACACTTACTGCTGCTGAGTACAAGTGACTTCTCTATTGTGTTCCAGTAGAAGTTTATGACCATGTACAAATTATTCACCATCCCCATTGTTTAATGACCTGATCAGTACATTTCCAGATAATGTGCTTGAGTAATATGTACAATGGCACTGCACTTAAGAGTGAGGATCTGTTCTTTTCTTTTAAGAAAAACTTAAAATTACAGAAACTATGATGTCAATTGTCTGCCTATGTTTTTCTCTTTGATTATCTATCTGAAAACACTTTACTTAGAACTAGAGTTCTAGCTTCTGAGTATTCAAACAGTATTTACGCTTGTGTTTAATGTAAAAACATTGAAATAGTTCTGTGGGGCTTTCATAAAGCATATACTAAAGCATATTCTCAGCATATGCCTTGCTGTGTTGGATCTTAGTAAAGATCCCCTGCCATTTTGGGGACTTCTTGTTGCATGTTAATAAAACTGAAACATGGGGGAACCATTTTCATTATAAGCATCATCTACCTGTGCTCCATCAAACATTTTTTCATACAAACAATATATTTGCATATAAGCTTTCTACCTGCTTATAGGCTCAGCAGGAGAGACTTCTAGCAAGGAAGTTTCAGGACAGTTGTTTCTTTGTGTGAGTGTTGTTGTCATAATCTAAACATTTGGGGTTTATCAAGTTTTCATTGCATTCTCATTGCCATAGTTTTCCTGCTAACAGTAAGCATCTGAAAGAATTTCTTTTAAATAGGGAGAGAAATAAAATAGTCAGGTTCACTGACTTTCACAACTAATGCTTCATACTTTTTTTTACCCGCCATCACTGAGTGTATAAGTTGGCTTATATTGACTTGTTGCAGAGCAGGACTGCTCTGCAGAGTCTTAATGATGTGTGTTAAAAGAATATACTGCCAATGCAAAATAGGATCGTGCCTGGTAATAACTGCGTGTTTGTAGATCACCTGCCATGTTTAAACTGACTGAATAAACAATCCTTGTCGTAAACTCAGAACTGATTTGGTTTCTCAACTTTGCAGATATTTTCTCAAGTGGATTACTCTCTCAAGCTCAAACTGTGAAACTGGCAAACAACATTAATGAAAGTCTGACACTCCTTCTCGTGCAAGTCAGGAAAGCTCCTGTCCTCTTCAAATATCTGGGAACTGCTCCCTACCTAAAAAAATGAAAATCTGTAATTTTCCAGCCAGACACACATATCTATCCTGCTGTTGATCCATCTGCACTGTGTTCTAAATCAATTGCTACTCTCGCCAAAGGTCCTTGGAGTAGAATTCAATACAAAGGATGGTAACTATAAGGAGCACATACTAGAATTAGATTTAGAATTAATATAAACACTCTATCAGAAAATTACATTTTAAATCTGCTTTTCGTAATATCTTTTGTGAAATGGCCAAGAGTAAATGTCAGGTAACTTAGAATCACAGAATTGGTAAGGTTGAAAGGGACCACACTGGTCACTTGGTCCAACCTTCCTGCTCAGGCAAGGTCATCTGAGAGCACAATGCACAGAACTATGTCTAAATGGTTCTTCTGCTTTAATGTCTGTAGGTGCTTGAAGATCTGATAAAGAACAGAATTAAACCCCTAACAGTGAAGTCATGCATCTTGATTCATGAATAAACTGAAGGTGGGGAAACCTTCCTTGCCTTCTCACTAACCCTTTTTATAGCTCCATATGAATGTGGAACAGAAGGGGTGACAGAATGTTTTCCTTCAGCACCCCACACTTCAGAACTTACCGGGAACGGAAGTAACTGCAAGTAGACATCAAGGTCTCTTGGAGAAAACAGAGCAGATGTCAATGAGATTCCCACAAGTCTTTTCAGTAACCTCTTGCAATGCAAAGAATTTATGAGCTGTTAATCATTGCAATATTATCAAGGATATGTATTTAGTGAAACTAAATGTAGCAATGGTAGCTGCAGTTGTATGCAACCCAACAAGACCCATTTTTGTGCATCAGCACAGTCATTCATTTCCCTCTGCATTACCTCTTCCAGATGAAGCTAACTATAGAAGAATGCCATGAAGATTAATCCAGGATTTCCCTCTGCAAAAGTTAGGCCTGCTACTGTGCTTAAACTTAGTGTTCTTTCACCTCAGCATCAAAGATCAGGTGTGAGCCGAGTGGAAGACTTGCCCCATCTAGGTGACTGATTTTGAAAACTCACGCATTGCAGCGGTGCTTTGTGTTTGCAGGATCCTCCCAGGCCTTCGTTCTGCCACAGCATTAGCTGTCTGAGAGCTGACTATCTCAGCTGACCACTGGGTGTGCATTTTGGCACTGAAGCGTCTGATGCTGCCAGCGAACGTTCATCTCACCTCTGTCAGGGGCAAACCTGTTCCCAAAGAACAATTTTCAGGAGGAAATTAAGAAGGAACAGAAGTACAAAACAAAACCAGCCCTTTGCTCCCTGTTCCTTCGCCCACCATTTCCTTCTTGAAGCAAGGATCTTAAAGACTGATTGAAACAATGTTGAATAAAATAATTTCAGGCATATGGCATTTAATTTCATTGCATCTATTTGGCTTCTACCCCAGTATCATTAAGTATTTGAATGGTGCTTTAGCTCCTTAGAAGCAGAGAACTCAAAATAATTTTAGCATTAAATAAAAGGCCTGCTGTTTGCATGTGTGAGATTTGGATTGCCTTATTTACATGCATATCTTTTAGGTATGCAAGACTAAGTTATTTTTCAGCAAAATTAGATTAATGTGGAAACATTTGTGATTTGTATGAGGTCCATCAGTGAGTGTCAGCAATGTAGCCTAGACTGCTCAGATAGAAGTTGTTAGGAGTACAAAGCTGTAGTGCTGAAACTGAGTTTTGTCTGTTAAAACTTGAGTTAAGAGTTAAGCATGCTTTGGGTAAATATATCGAAGCCACCTGCTAGAAATCATTTTAGCTCTGCAGTGTTCCAAGAGTCCTGTACTTGTTGGGTCTCAAAATAAATATCACGTTGCATTTTGTATCTTATACGTGGTACGGTCAGCGATTCAGTTCCAAGCTAAAAGAAGGCTTGGAAATGGTGTCTCCTCTAACAGTCTGAAAATGCAGGGGGAATTTAAGGCTGTAAGAACATTCTGTGGCAGTTAAAGAAATGCAAAATTTCAGTCAGAGACCATATTAAAAAAAAAAAAAGCTGTAATTTTTATAAGATGTTTTAAAAATTTGGTAGTTTACTGATAGCTGCAGCATAAAAATATTATAAAACTTCATTCACTGCTAGTTATTTATTTCCATAGTTCTCAGGAAATTTAACATACAACTTTTTCTTGTCACAAAACTGAATAATAGCAGCAGAGATCAGATAATTTCTGAAAAACAGTAATTTTTTGAGCAGTGGAATGTCTGGCCTTGCTATGAATACAAGGGAATACGGCAATATACATCTTACCTCAGAGGTACAGTTAATTCAAGGTTCCTGTTGAGTTGAACTGAAACTAGAATTATGTTTTGATATTTTGTTTACTTGTACTAATTAGTACCTTTAGTCTCCCATCATAAAAATGGTCCCTCATGCATACCTTCCAACTTACTCCAACATAGCTAGGCAGTTTATATTTTTTAATTTATTTTTTGAAGCTGTATTACATTATGAAATCTGATTTTCCCTCAGTTTTATCTAGGACTTGATGTGGGAATAATGCAGTGGGAGAATTTTTTTTTATTTATTTATTTATTTATTTTTATTTTTAATTTTTTAGCCCTCAGTATTTTGGCCTCTAGTGTGTCTGCCCATTTGCTAAAGTAGATTATATTGGACAGTGTATATGTAACAATACAGCTAAGACGGACTAGTATGTAGATGCCATTTTATCCTGAGATAAAGCTGTGACATAAACTGGCAGGAGGTGGAAAATAGTGTCTGCTTGGTCATCAGTGGGTTAAAGTTGGCTGTTAATATAGCATGCTATGAGTTTTCTGCAGTTGTAGTTTGGCTTGTTGTGTTTTACTATTTGTTTGTAAGTACTGTATAGAGTTGGGATATCTAAATCGATTCAGCCTTCATGTGCACTTTACATTATTTTGGTGCAAGTTATTGTCTTTAAAAAGTATGTTGGTGTATGGTGACCTCATTTGTACTCCATTAGGAGTTTTGATAAGGATTCCTGTGAATGCCAAGACATATGTCCTGATTCTGTGCATAGAAACACATCAAGCAACATTAAGAATGTCACTGTTGTCTGGGGAGACATTAAATCACTGGATGAAAACAACTTCATCTGCTTATAAATTGTTGAAAAAGACTTGGTAACTTTGGCTGCTTAGAAAATATTTGGAGAAAATCTCCACATCTTTTACTTTGCTCAAAGGAGTGAATAAACCTTATAAGCAGCTTCTAAAAATATTTCCGCGTTCCTGTATGGAAAATATTTTTAGTTTATAGTTTCAAGACCAGAAGTTAATCACTAGTTTTTTTATCCTACAGCAAATATTTACAAGAAGGCTTCTAAACACTTGAAGATAGGGTGACTTATAATGGAAGTGACAGCTCATCTTTAACTTTGGAAGGACAAGCAATACCAATTTAATTAAAGCAGTGTTAAAATAGGACTGCCATTTGTATCACAGTGATTCTCCACCCCTCCAAAAAGCCCTGCTGCCATTTTGTACCACACATTCTTGTCCTGTGCAAATTAATAGATCATTTTATTTTCTGCAGGAAATCTGAAGACTTTTATAGCAAATCCTCCAGTGTCAAAATGAACACAGGTATGCTGCATCTGTGAGATTTTTTTTTTGTGTGTGTTGTTTTGTGAGCGGAGAAGATCCCAAATCTACTAGAATTTTCATAAACAAATTGTACTTTAGTTGGTACTGAACTCAAAATAAGCAAGATATTTTAATAGTATGCCTGCTTATGTGCATTTGTATCCCATATATAAAATTTACATACGTGGTTTTCCATATATGGACATATATGGATACACAAAATAAAAGTGCATGTTTAGCCTTCTGTACTTAATTTAATAGTATCAGTTTTGTGCGTGTTTATGTTTTATGTGAAAATACATAGTATGAGGATATAACAGTGATGGAAAAGTGTTATTAAAGCATTACATTTTCTTAAGAAAATGCACATGCTTTAAAAATCCTTTATTTCTGTTCTGTACTGTCACTAAATTAAGGGACATATGAACACTGCCCTGTATTATAAGCTGCTCTTGCATATCAGCTGAGGATAATCTTGAGGGTATGTTGTACTTACAGTGCTTTGTGTTTTCTCTCAAGTTGCTGTAACAGATGTATTGACCAAATTATGTACTCTATAGAAAGTTATCTTCATGATCTATGACAGCGTACTAATATTTGCTCCTGAACTTCTGAAGCCAATAAAATAGTGCTGCTCTTTGTGCTGGAAGAGGGAATAGGCCTCAGTCAGGTGTAGATTTTCAGTTGCAGTCAGCTCTTTTAGACTCCATAGGTGAACTGCCTGGTTTGCAGATTAACTGTGGTGCAAGGATAGACCTATCCATCCTTTCCAAACCAGTGGCTTTATCACTGACCGCAGTGCTTCACCGTGACATGCTATGTGGGACTCGAGGACCAGAGCTACCTTTGAAGTCTGAATTTCAGCAGCATGCTCTAAATCAAAGGGATGAGCTTTTCTGTGGTGTAGGTGCCATTATCTAGATCACTGTATTAATCCAGCTTCATGGCTTCCTCTTGTCTCAGACCACTGGAACTCAGTAGGATCCATTTTTGAGCATATCTCTGAATACAAAGTTAAAATACGTTGGTTCACTTGAAACCACTACATTTGTAAATAGAATAAGCAGGAGAAATTAACTTTCTCATTAAGTGTGTACTTTTTTTCCCCAAAGTTTTGGTTGTTCTTAATTGTTTTTCAAATCCTAACCAAGGTGGTGTATTTTTCATTTATAAAAATACTATTTGAAATTTGTCCCGTCCTCTCTCATTTTTAGGGGAGATGTCTTTCCTAAATATCTCAGTCTGCATAATTAAGGTAGTATTAAAATACAACTTGTTTCATAGAACTGTAATTTCAGATGTAACTTTGCTAATCATCATACTATAATTACACTGTGCATTGCCGTCATATGAGTCAAAATCATGTGATAGAGGTAATTTTATAGCTTCTACTTCAAAAAATATGAATAAAGAGGTAAATAGTCAGTTTGTGCTACTGCAGCCCTGAAGTATGACTTTGTTCGATGTTGTACTAAGATTTTTGATGTAAGTTATAAATTCTCAAGAGAGAAGACAGAAGATTTAAATAATCTGCAGCTGAATGACTTCTCTTGGGGATTGGGAGTCTTCTGATCACACAGGAGCCTTAAAAACAGACCTTAAAGACCTGAACATACCTGGAATCCTCTCCAGTTACTTAAAGATACCATGACTTTAGGTTGAACTTTAATCTACTCTGCACTTGGACAGTGAAAACATTTTTTTTCATCTTCTATATGCTTGATATCAATGTGCATGTTATCAGCTGCACTGAAAGGAAGGTATTGACAGAAAATGTGACATTTCTTATCAGTTCTGTTGATGTAGATTGTTCTCTGACCATAAAAAAAAATGAAAACCTGTGAGTAGGGTGTAAAAGTGGATGTCTTGCACTTATCCTTGCATCCATCTCAAGTATTACTTCGTTCAGAAAGAGAGTGACTCAGTGGAAGCTGTTCTGTGTGCTGGTCTGGACTACCTATTTCCTTTTTTCCTTTTTTTCTTTTTTTCTTTCCTATTTTTTTTTCTTTTTTGTTTCTACACTACACTGTCTTTTGAACATGAGTGGTACAGCTTTGGTTTGGGGCTGGTGTTTTTTTTATTTCACTGCTTTATAACAAATTTGTGCATGGTGCAATTGAAGGTTGTCAGATGCTATTGATTTGCCACTAGTTTGTTTTTTAAATATGAGTTTCATTAATGACTCTTGCAGATAAAGGAGCTGTCTAGGTTGATGCCAGTAACTGGTGGAGTGGCAAAGCTAATATATATACAGCTTTAAAAATAAAAAGTAAATCTACTGCTTAGACTGAGCTCCTCTAATCCAGTGTACCCTGTGGCTGCAGACTTGGCAGTCTGTCTCAGCAAACCCTCCGGAAGATATTTTTGTCTACAGAGAAAATGTTTTGAAGAGCTTTGGTTTGCAATACTCTACCATATATGGGAGGGATTTTTTAGCATTTGATGTTAATTCTGTACCACATGTTAGGAAGGAATATTCAGCAGCATAAGGCAATGAAACATTCTTGCAAAAGCAAAGAAACAGAGGTAAGATATAGAGAAGGTTTTTCAGAAGTATCAAGGGTACTTTGGCTTATGCTTCCTTTTGGAGTTCAAATGTTGTCCTAATTTTAAAATAGTAGTCTCATAGAATGTGTGTGTGTTTTTAAATCCAGACTAAGCAATCATTAACAGAAACATATTTTAAGCTATATTTAGGAGGTTTCTTCAAGAAGTCTTCAGGTATTTTACAGATTGATGAACATGGCTGCTTGATTAACTAGCTCACAGAAGACATGGGCTGCCTGAAACTCACATCAGATTAAAACACAGGATAAATGACCTTATTGTTCATTATGCATATGTGCGTGCATAGCTCATGTCAGAGGAGAGATAATTGCATTGAGGAATAATAAATGGATAGAAGTTAATAGTTAAAGCAGATTCTTAGTGTCCATCTGTAAATATTTTGGCTAAATTTTACACAGATCATTCTTGATAAATGCATCTGATTTTAAAGCTATTAAACAAGTTAGCTGTTTGCATTAGATGAAGCACATAAAGAACAGCCAAGAGTGAAAAGTATGCAGTTCTGGAAGACTGCAAATATTATCTATTTGTTAAAATTATTAATGGAAGTCATTACATGTACTGTTCTCTTACATTTTGTCTGGGAGACAGGAACAGAATTTCTTGGATCCATTCCGAGTTCCTGAACAGATTGTTAAGCCACTTTTAGATCACTGAAGTAAATTAGATGGGCTCAAGTTCCAGACATTCTACAAAAAATTTCTTTTTAGCAGCATGAAAGAACCAAATAATAGGTTTACCTCTCAGTGTAGATTATGTGGTAAAAAACTCGTCAGCATATCCAAAAAGGAATTCAGAGAAAGAATGGAAGGAGAGGAAGCCCAAGTAATAGCCAAGTAATAGCCTGCCCTGCCAGGATATTCCCAGGCCCATCATGGGAGCCATCAAAGGCCTGTCTATTTCCATAAGCCTGGAAGAGCACAGGGACACAAGGGCAGGGAAGGATGCAAATTAAGGAGACCCAAGGAACAAAGGGTCTCCCTTGTCCGGGGCCGTCCCAGGGCTGTCACAGGAGAACCAGGCATGGAAGGAGTGGCAGACCCAATGTTTGAGCTCAGTTGCTGGAAGGATCCACTCTGTCCATGTGTGCCATTCTCCAGCCAGAGAAGGGAGGGTGGTGAGGTTAGTGTGAGCATTTGGAGCTGCGTGTCCAGCCATGTATGGATGTGGTGTGTGCATCTGTCTGCTGGGAACGCGTTTCCAGTCTCCCTCCTGGTTGGACCTGGGGGCGTAGGGAGGCAGCAGCTTGGTCTGTCTTGGACAGTTGGAACCAGCACTATATATTTGCCTCAAAAGGTCAGAATGGAAATAAGGAGTAAGAAGCCCTGCTCTAAAGACTTCTAAACTTGAATTCACTGTGCAGACAAAAGGGAAAATGATACTGTTCACAAGTACAGTGAATAGAATAATAATCAGCAAACTTAATGTTTGGATCCCATTTTTCTTTTCTTTAATAAGCTTTAAGAGCTTATTAAAAATTTCTTGCCACTGGCTGCTCTCTCTCACCTCTTCACACAAGGTCACCATCCTTTCATCTTTGCCCCCTTTGTTTATGCCACTGCTTTTACTGACTCTGAAACAGTCTTTTTAAGAAACCCACTCCTTGTTCTTAAATGAAATGGTGGTGTTTTGAATCGTCTCCATCTGGCTTTGGGGCAGGACCCCACTGGTAGACTGTTTGTCAAATACAGATACAGCTCACTTAGGATGATGCTGTCTCTAGTGGGAGAATCTCTTGGGGCTATGAATTTAGAGGAAAGGGTTAAATGTGGAAACAGTTAAGACAGGGAGAGAAAAAGGAGCTGCAATTGCATTTTAGGCAGCTGCTTTGATTGTGAGTTAATGCCTGACTTCATATTCTAGCACTGCCTTTGCTTCAATGTTAAAGCAATTCCTAGTGAGACAGGACTCCTTCCTGGAGAATTATTCAGGTAAAAGGAATTGTGAGTGTGTGTATACATATTTGAGCACACATTTTTTTATATATGCAAACATTTTGTATAGATTGTTTCTCATTTATTCTTTAAGTACCAGCTGTGCAATATTAATTGCTTATAGTTTGCAAGTGAAGTGATCATTAATTCAGTCTCCCTTACAGTTTCTTAATACTCGACACTCCACTTAATGGGAGCCTGGCCTGAACATAGATGGGAGGATGGAATACATCATGCATCAATATGTGCTCAGCCACACACGTTCCTATTCTAGTAGAAATTTTGCACAACTCAATATTGTATAAATCTGAGGTTATGGCTTAACTGAATGCTAATTAGATCTCATTATTTCGTACAGATGCTGATAAATAATGCAGGTATGGACTTGTGAATATGTATAAATTATATATATAGGGATAAAGATTGTATGTAATCAGTTACAGTCTGTTTTATTTCTCTTGTATGAAGCCAAAAGACTTTGCTAGATTAAGGGTCCACGAAGTACAAAACTCTGACTCAGCTGCGTTACATTAAAAACTAAATTGATGCAGAATTTCCCAAAGTTAAAATAATTAAATTTTTGTAGTAGTCTCTCGTTGTCTTCACTTTCTCTATCATGAATTTCAGGAAGGTAGATCTTGAAAAATTACAAATAAATTACCACTTTGTTTGAATAAGAGCTGTGACAGTGTAACAAATTTTTTTGCCTGTTAGCTTATATTAAATGTAGTATGCTTTCAAAGTCTGCCAATATTCAGATTAGAACAGAACCTCAGTATCAACATATCAAATCTCATTGGAATTACCTCCGATGTATGTCGATGGTGGGGGAAAAGGAATACAAAAATGGGGAATGTAATTTTAATTACCATCTCCATTCAGTAGTTATGTGAGCAAACTAAAACACATGCGCAGATTGGATAGCCATTGCCTTTGTTTCACATGTACAGTGCCAGTAATTAATGGCAGGTAATGTATTGCTTTCAACTACTGCTGGCTGAAATAGTTTGGCCTTTTGCCTTGAGCCTTGGAATTGGCAATGAGTCTTTGGTACCACTTACATCTAAGGCAGTGGCTCTGATGTTTGCCAGTGTTAACAACTCCTTAATGCATATCCTACAGGGCCTGTGGCCAGGGGAGTATTGGAAACATTGAAGTAGCAGGGGAATATTGGAATGAGCAAAGAAATACCAGGAGCTCACTTCTCTTGCAGACCTGGGTTAAAGATGACTCTGTGGCTCAAATTACTGCAAATACTTTCTGCAGGTTGCAGGTCTTCATTAAGACCTTAATTTTATAAAACTCCCTGTCATAGGTTACAGAAACAAAAAAGGCATTTATCATACTTGTAGTCCTTGACTTCATTGAAGCACTAAATGAAATTTCAATAGTATCAAGTATTAAAATTAAAATAATATTTTAGAGAAGAGCAGAAAAATATTCTAGGTAAATATAATTGGTAAGAATATTTATTAACTTTCTTTTACGGCTGTGCTAGAGTTGCTAAAAAGCTAAGTTGTGGGAAAGCTGTCTTCTAATAATAAGAGAGTATTTATAAAATATAATGGCCGCTCCAGTGACTGAGGAGTAGAATAAAGGAAAGAGTTGGGCAAGATCCAGATGGAAGGGTTTTTTTCTATACCTCATTTTTCAAAATTATTTTAGGTTTCTAGTAATTTCCTCAGAATGTTATTCAGTTACAGATCTACATTTCTTTTTTTTTTTTTTTAACTTATATCAGATAAAAAAGGGGAAGAGGACAGCCAGTTTTTTCCATCAAAATGAAAAAAAATTTATGCCTTCACTGGTAATTTTGTTTCTTGAGCATAAAGAATCCAAAAGACTGAACAAAAGTATTTTGTCAGCTGATAAAACGTGAGCTTAGTTTATGAATGGTGTCTTTCTAATGCATACAATGAAATTATTTTACAGTGCAGATTATTGATTAATATTATTCTGGAATGCTTAAGCCTTTATCTTGATTACTTGTTTGCTTTTACTAATTAGCTGTAATTAAGCAGTCTTTCAGGTAACAAAGTATATATATATTTCCCTAGTGGATTAAGTATTAAATACAGCTTTCTTCACTTATTCTCTGTGAGGTTTATTGTTGTTTAAAGCCTGTGAAATTTTATGTATTCTGCTAATCTGCCAAACCCGCAAATTCACACATTTCTGCAGCAGTTCCCTAACTGCATGCTTATTTTCATATATGTTTGGCATATCACACACTGTGATATGTTGCATGTGCTTGCTCCCTTTGTCTGGGGCTGCTGTCTGTATTGTTTTGTGCTTCCAGATAGCGGTGGCTGTGCTCGCAAGCGTGCTGCAATGTCTGTCACATTAACAGCTGTGAAGAGAGTTCAGAGTTCTCCAAACCTGTTGGCCTCAGGTATCACCACTAACCACTGAGATACAATTTCTGAATGGCTTTTTTACAGTGTTGTGCATTCCTGCCATATTACTTGGCAAGGAGGAGAAGGGTAGCACTATTTTCTATTACACTGACAGATGTATTACTTACACAGTGCTTTTTAAAAAGTGGTCTTAATTCCTCTCTGCCTATGTTTAGTAGCCATTCATGAAAAAAATCAGGAATACTTAGGAAAAAACGAATTATATTTGTAAATTAATAACTTAGTAAATTAATTTTGCCATTGATACGTGTTTTGAGTCTCACGTCTCCTGTATTTTTTTCAAGATAACAAAGCATGAAAAAGAGGTTTTGTTTATTACAAAATTTTTATTGAAACTTGATTTTAAAACTCTTCTCAAGGAAAGGAATCTGAGTGTTTTTGTAAAATGATTGCCAGAAGCCAGATTAATTTTAAAAAATCATTTATGCAGATTATTTACCTAAAAATATTAATAACAATTAAAACATACTAAATATTCAGTAGACAGGCAGAACTGCTTCTTATTAATACTCCTGTGTGTTTTTTGCAAATTTAATTTATTTCTAACACAAATTAATATTGGATATTTCTTTTTCAGGGTCTGATTCTCAGTCTCCAGATTCAGGTAAATAAAACACTATTATTTATGTATCAGTGTAATACCATGTAAGTGGATGAATTAGAACACTCTTCTATTTATTTGATTTCATTACTCCATACTTCCTCATTCTTCAAGGAAAGCACCGCTGAGATTGTAATCCTAATTGTTAACGGTTAAGATCTCAAATTCACGTCTCATCTGAAAGCAGTTATTCCTGTAACATGGAATATGTTGTCAGAAAAATGAATTGTGTGGGAAAAAACAGACTGCTGATTTGCCACCTTTAGCTTCATCACTGTGGCACCATTCAGTGGTACTTGCTATTTCCTTTTTAGTGACTTACTCAGGATTGCAAGTTCTGCCCACCTTCACTTAGCAGCCTGCTCACACAATCTGTTACTTTTCCCAGCCTCTTACAGTATTTTGTCTTCAACATCTCCCTCTATGTTTGGGCAATGCTTTGAGGGCATTCCAGGTCTGAGGATAGAGAAAAAAACATGGTTGGTTGGTTGGAAAATAGAGGTGTCATTTGGATTTGGCAATTACATACACTATTGGAGCAACTAATTGGGGAATGTGGTGAAATTTTGTGAAACTGCCGTGACCAGCTAACTTTACATGAGTTGAGATGTTTTTCAAAATCCAGCACAGCCATGAAGTTCAAGAATGTAATCTGAAAGTGAAAAAACTTGAACCTGATTTATACATGGGCCGAAGCACCAGCATCTCAAAAGGACTCTCAAGGTTAAAATCCATAGTCTGTATCAAAATTGTGGGAAGATGTCTAGTTGCCCAATACCAGGACTGTTGTCAATGCTTGAATTTTCTAAATTTTAAAGATTAATATTTTGTAGAGTGGCAGCTTTAGCCGTGTTCTTATAACTTCCATGGTAAAACAGCATCACTGTCAGTTGTGTGCTTTGTTTAGTAGCTGGGTTGCTATGTTGAGAGCAGTGTGGATGTCCTAATCACACCAAAAAAATGGTTTCATTCTTTTTTATTTACAAAAGCTTGGCGATCTTACAGTAATGGCAGTAGAGAGACACTGAATGGAGACGCTAGCAGTTCATCTCTTTCAGCAAAAGGTTTTAGGAGCGTGCGGCCAAATCTACAAGATAAAAAATCACCAACTCAGGTAAAACTGGACACACTGCATTTAATGCTATGCCATTGCTGGGGGGGTTAGCACATACAGATGGGATAGCTCTGTGGAACATTGTCCTGATGTCTTGCAGATAGTGTGAATCGCTTGTTCATATGGGTCACTGGAGACTGGCTTGCTGCATAGATAAAGCATACTCCACACAGGCTGTATGCCCCCAGGTTAATGACCAGAAACTGCTTTCAGTGAGCAAGACAGACAGCTAAATCAAACTAGGTCATACCCAAGTAAAAGCTTTCTAGGAGTGTTCCCGGACTTCAAAGAGTATTTATTAATAGTTTACACGTGGAAAAATGCACCAGTCATCAAAATATCTGAGAATTAAAATGTATTATTTATACGGTAGAAAATGCTTCTGCCTGTTTTGCGGAACTATGTAAAAACACAGTAAAAACAGAAACAAAAAACAACAAATCAAGCAAAAACCCACACAACATAAACAAAAAAAACACCCCTACACTTGGAAACATCTTTATCTGTCCAAAAAATATCAACATACCAATTTTAATACTCTCTCTGTTACTATTTTAATTCAAAAGTTTAAGAGGCTCTGTATTTTATATATGTGTGTTAGCTGTGAATAATTGCTTGCTATCTAAGATCTTGGAGTACTTACATACCTGAATGCTTTCACAGCAATAATTCTTTTTCAGTGTAATAATTGTTTTTTCAAAAAAAATGAATGACTGTGGGCTCCCTTCTGATCTTTTCTGATCCCACTTTGGTCTGAGCAAATGGAACATCTGGCTTTTTAAACAGAAGTTGCACAGGAAATGGTGGTGGGAACCTGACCAATTTAGTTGTCCATTGAATTTAGCAATGTTGAGATGAAGCCCTTTAATTTGCTAGTTCCTTTATTTAAATATAAAAGTAAAACTGAACTATATCTCCTACTAACATTTACTTTCTTTCTGTTTCTTCTTCATTGTTATTTTGCTGTGTGTGGATGCTTTTGGCAAATAAGGCACCTCTGCCACCTCCTAGAAAAGAAAGCTTTCGGAAGGCAAGAGTAACTAATCACGAGAACGAAATTAATCTCCAGGCAGTAACTGCTGGTCCAGCTAAACACCACCCCACAGATACTGTCTATTTCACTAGCGAGACGTCTGTTCAGGAGACAATGTCTTCTCAAATAGCTAACACAAGTGTGTCCTATGCACAAAAAATCATTAAACCACTGACCTCAGTCTCCAGTGCAGACACAAGCACAGTAGCTGGCATAAGTACTACACTCC
Organism: Promerops cafer; assembly: GCA_013398275.1. Classification (NCBI taxonomy): domain Eukaryota; kingdom Metazoa; phylum Chordata; class Aves; order Passeriformes; family Nectariniidae; genus Promerops; species Promerops cafer. The sequence continues at coordinate 597,527 of VZSE01004322.1, read as the reverse complement.
ACCAAGGCCAAAGGCAACAGTCTCAAAAACGTAAGATATCTACCCTGAAATTAACCCGGACACGGGACCCAGCAAGTAGCATTCCTAGTAATTCACAGCAACAGCTCAAGCCTGTTGAAGAGCCAGTATTTTCACAAAGGCCTATCTCACCTGCCTGTAACCCCATGCCTGAGACACACACAGCATCTCTTTCCATTCAAATAGTTCCCACCCCTGACAATAAAGCAGAGCCTGAAATTCAAGATCATCCACCTAGTGTTTCTCCAGACACTTCAAAGATGTCTTCAAAGGATTTGGGACAAAAGTCTACAGTTCTTCCTTCTTCACAGGCTGCAGAATGCCATGTGGTATATTTAATTTTTCCATCTTTTATTTTAGATCTTCATGAATCACTTAATAACCATCTGTTTAGTTATACTTACATTACCAAAGTTAGATCTTGTGTTTTCTGGGTAAAACTACCTGTCATGTGGATCAAAATAGAAATGAACAAAAACTGAAGGTTTTGGAAGGTTATTGAAAAAAAAAAATATTTAGCTGAGATGGAAGGCAGACTTCTTTGTTCCTCTGTGAACACTTTACAGAGTGCAAATGCACTGTAGGAAATTAGTGTACTGTAGGTGATGCTTCTGCTCAAGTGGCTCTTCCTAGAGAGGATTGCATTAGAGAGTTATGCTGCCACAGATGCTGGAAGGATCAAGTATGGATAGTAGGGTTGGGTTGGGTTGGGAGGAGCTTAAATGCAGCTCTGCCAGTTTTCTAGGGCCACAGAAAGTATATTTTGTCAGTCAGTTCTTTCTGCAAGGCTGGGCACTGCCATCTGCTATGTGTCCTGTGCAACAGAGCTTTTTAAAGAAAATGAGTTTGGAAATTCTTTGTCAACAACCTCCATATGAAACATCATGGGGCACTGAACTTCTAGGTCCCTCTGTTTCCCCTATACTTTATGCCTACTGAAATTCTTTAACTATGCTGGTCTCACCTAGGAGAAATGGGAGTATCAGACACACAGAGTAGGACCAGAGGAGTCTGAGCAGGGTTTGTCACCATTCAGAAACAAACTGAGTCAAATAAAACAAGCCTGGGCACAAGAAAGAAACAGTGAATACATGCTAGGCAAAAGGAGAGCTCTTAATAGATGTTGTAATTTCTATTCTGCTTTACCTAGCCACATTAGGATTTTTCTATTTAAAAAGATAATTATTCTAGTATATCTACCAATATAACAGCTTTTCTGTGTTTGAAATGGATGTACAGATTGCTGTAGGTCTAGGCATGTCTGCCTCAAAGCTTTGTCTGAGTGAAAATCCCATCATGGCATATTTGTGTCCATCTAGTTCTGCTGGAATCATTGAGGCTACTCTGAAGTAAATACAGCACTATCTTGTAAATCAAAAAGTCCATTGGCAGCCCTGTTGTCAACAGTAGTAACACGTCTGCTTTTCCAGACTTTCTTTCAGAGCATCACATTCAACCAGGTCTCTACTCTGGAAGACATAAGTATCTGCATTAGAAACAGGATAGTTTTAAAGTTGTAATATGTCTGTCTCCCCCTTCAAATCCCAAGTAAAATTTTTGATCAGAACAAAGCTCTGTTAAATTATATGGCAACAATCTTCAATGCTCCTTTTGAATTCTCTCCATTAAAAAATAGGAGCACAGAAGGATTAATCACATTTGTCCTCCTCGAGACTAGACTCAAAACTGTCATCTTAAACCCTTCTTTTAGGCTGCATAAAATTTAGAACATTTTGAGAAAAACAAGTTGCTTTACCCACTGCTACTGAGTGATTTTTGTCAGGTAAGACAAGTCAGTCCAAGCAAGAGCCACAGTAAAGAATCCATGTCAGAAACAGTAAGGAAAGCTGAGCAAGAGCTTTTTCCAGTAGATAGGGTAGATATGAAGATATTGCAAATTTTTTAAATATGGGCATCAAGGGATACTGTGAAACAGCAGAACAGCTGTAGGTGTGTAGGTGTGGCCAGTAAAACTTGTGCATTTGTTGTCTTTTCACTTAAAAATAGTTGCTCAGCCTGTTAGAATATGATGCATCATATATGAGAGAAATCTCTCAAACAGAAAGTATGATAGCTAACAAGGATTAGGGGAAATACCTTTTTATGATCAAGAATAATACTCAAAGTCTAATCAGAAGAACTAAAAATAATTCATCTTCTAGCTGTTTTTTTTAGAATTTTAAAAGTCAAAATTTTCTTTTTAATTTAGAATCTTGTTAATTTCCCTTCAAGCTGAAAAAAATCAGAAAAGTATCTGTGGCTTATTTGGCAGTTCTGCACTTAGTTTTCTGCCTTCTCCTTGGTTTCAGTGTGTGGGAAGCACTATCAGAAATTTGGCGACTGGGTTGCTCTGAATAACAGGAGAAAAATTTCAGTCGATCACAGAGATCATTAAGGCATGTAGCCATCTTTCCAGGCTGTATCCCTTTGTGGATCTCTTATCTGCAAAATTCAGCTGATGTTTTCTGTGATGCTCAACTTTGAAATAAATTTTAATGAAGGGGGGTGTGTTTGGCATCACAGTTGAGTCCTGGAGCCAGTGGGTTTTGTAGCTCTGTGTGAAAATACATACCTAAAGCTAGAGTATAAATCAGCAAGTGAGGTGGTGTAAAATTCTGCATCAGGTGAGCTCCCAAAATGAAGACGTCATGAGCTAAAATTAGAAATAAAGGCTGCAGCTATATGTTTAAAAATATTTATTTTCTGACTCAGATCTCAGTTTAAAACCTTGAAACTGTTCTAGCTAATGCCAAATATTAGGATCCCTTCAGTGCTATATATCATAGTATTTACTAAGTTCACAATTTCTCTCACATAGAAAATTAATTTTCAGTATACTATGCAGGATAGTATTTTCATTTTTAAAATTGTTTTAGATCTGCAAGCTCTACAGGACTTTGTATAGAATACTTTGTACATGCAGCTTATAGGTTGTATGTCAAAGGATGCTCTCAGACTGTAAATTAGGCCTGCCAGCAGTGTTTAAAGCAGCCAGAGAAACTCTCAAAAAACAGATACACTCAGAAAGGTGCAATGCTCCCTCTGCATCTGGGTTTATGTATGTGAAAGAAAACGAGGTAAGATCTAATCATCACTTCTTAAGAGGTAGTAAAGAAGTAGTAATGTGCATGTGGAGGTATCTGTGTCTAGCCAACATGTACAACTGTATTATGTCACAAAGTATGGAAATATACAGCCCAGAGGGAGCTTGTATGGTCCAAGTTAATGTATCTTGCTATCTTTGTGCTCCTATTTGCCCTTAATTTCAGTATTTATCTGTTGAAACTTTAGGAACAAGCAGAAGTGTACTATGACTCACCGAGTGATATTTTGTAAACACTCCTACTCAGAGAAAGGTTAAACCCCTTAAAAGTATGTATGAAAATAGAAGCATTCAAGTTACTCAATATTAGGGGTTTTTACATTATTACAGCCTCTAGAGATGCTGCTTCTTTGTACCATACTGCAGATACAGGAGAAATAACTGTATCTATTTCAACAGAGAAATTTGTATTTGCTAGTATGAAACCAGTAAGTTTCTTATAAGAAGTTACAAACTGATGAAGAATTCTGAACTGCATCTTCAGAAATAATCACCTGATTTTTTTTTTTACTATTTTGTTCCTGGGTTCCTAAATGTCCTATTATTCTAGATATCACTCTCTGAAACTGAGGTTGCAAAGCATTTATTCTGTTATTTGAATTCCTCAGATGAGCTGAACACTTGGTTTAGTCCTGATGTCCTGGAGGTGAAAAACATCTATAGCAGATGTTTATGAAAGTGTTTATAAGGTTTTTTTATAACCTTATAGCTGTAGAAATGTGCACCCAAGAAAATAAACCTGGAATTAAAAAAAAAAAATCTAAATCAATTCATCTAGTACGTTTCTGAGTTTTAGGTATTGACAATACGTAGAGTGATGTGGAAGAAAGAGAAAACTGGTTTCAGTATTCTGGAGACAGATGTGAGGCAAAGAAAATTGAGCATGTATTTTTCATTTTAAGTTCTACATCACTTACATTGCTTTAGACAAGGGCTGAACTCTACCTCCTTATACTGAGTTTAGAATAAGAGGGCTAGCTAGAAAAATGGGCATTGGAATATAATTTGCAGCATTAGTTTGGACATTTTGAAATCAGCTTTTAATAATTAAAAAATAGAGGTATTTTTACCCATTTATGCAAATGTATGGGTGTAATTTGATTGTTGATTACTAAACTCTGCTGTGTATTAACACAATGAATTTACTCACTTATCTCTGAGTCTCCTTATCTGTGTCTTGACTGTTGAAGCAAGGCCAGTACTCTGGTGTCATTAGTAATCTCGCACCACTCCCCACATACCTTGCACTAAAACAACAGATGACTGATTTTGAAACTAGGGTCACCTGTCTACTTTATATGAATTGGATACCAACTGTGTTCCTCAGGCCTGACATTTTACTATTTGATGGAAGAGAAGCATTTCAAAGGACCTGCAGAAAGCTGCAGCAGAAGGCTGTTCTTCAGTCCTTCAATTCACATCAAGACTGTTGACATTTATCTATCTCTCAAGCATTGCTCCACAACCCAAGACAGCCACATAGTCTAGCTAGTTTTTCATCAGTCTAATTGATTAAGTGCTTGTTTGGCATTTAATCTGCCTGACTTCTTCTAGCATTTCTTGTGCTATATCAATAACAAACCTAATCTGAAGCATGCTGAATGGAACCAGTATTAAAAGTTTTCTGGAATGCATTCAGCCTTGTCTTTCTCATGTTTTTCACAGGGAAAAAAATAAGAAAATATTATTCATATATGAAATTGCATACACAGTGAAAAATATGGATTAGTAGTAGCCAGTTGTATGTGTTTGAGGTTACCAGCATTCCATGTTTTTTAAGTGGTGTAAATCAGTTTTCAAAAACAATGCTGTTTTAAATCACAATTTCAGCCACTCTTCCCCAAAGAGATGACTGTACATACTCAAGTATGCCATATGGCAAGAGCCAGGCAGAATAGAAGTTACAGTCTACAAAGCCAAGAAAGAAGCTTCATGGTGGGAATCAGTACCTAGAATTGCTGCATTCCTTCTGTCTGCATTGTAAGAATAATAACTTTATATTCTTTTTAAGAACTTGACTTGATGAAATCAGCTGTTATTTGTCAAACACAATAATTAAATTCTTTAAAATCTCAGTTTCATTAGCTCTCTGGATGCACCCTGAATATATGTCCTTGTGTTGTCCATTCTTTCTTTTCTCAAGCATGCAAGAAATCTCATTTCAGAGCCAGAAGGTTTACTAGATTTCTCAACTCCCCAAGATTTCCTGTTATTTTAACTATATAGAGATTAATTTACACATTTTTGGCTCAGTCATATGTAACTTTTCTTCTGGGGATGCTGAGAGGTTAAGTGGTCTCAAGAACTTCGTAGCTTCTTTTTGGCTCTGCCTCATAAGTACAGCATGATCTCTTGGTTCCTGTCTTTTGCTGGAGATCTTGATATGATCATCTGATGACATAGATGATGAAAATCATCATGAATGATGAATCTGTCTTCCGTTTATGTACCTGTGAGGTGAAATTACAGTTTCTTATATGTGTCTGTAAATGCGCACATCTTAAATCCCTGATATATTATGATGTAAAATCATCCTAATTTTTCATGACATTATTTTTTAATAGTATTCCATTGTTCTTTTGAAGTTTCCATTGGCAAATTAGTTCTTTGTGAAAATTCTATGTCCTTTTACAGTCATACACTCAGTTATTGATTATTTTAATTAAGAGGTAATCTGTTCAGATTTCCTCTATGAATTAAGTTGGGGGGTGTTCAGTTGTAGATTTGAAACATTGCAGTGAATAAGATTTGGATTTTAAGCTGTTTGACCAAGTTTCTTCACTGTTTTAACTGCAGATTTTAACAGCAGCTTTTTTGCCTATTTTTGTGTACCCTAGAGATCCAGTGATGCCAAAGATTTATTTTTAATCAATTGGAGCAAGTAATAGATATCTGTTCACATACTTAAGATTCTTTCCTGTAATGCTTATTCATAGGGATGGTCCCATTGACCTCAGTAAGGTTATTTGTGTAAATTCTAGTTGATCTCAACAAGAATTATGCAACTGGAACCCCAGTGACCTCTTGTAAGTAGCATAATCTGGGTTGTGTTCCAAGTCTTCCATAAGGGCTTTAGAAGATATTTCCAGATTTTGGATTAAAATGCCAAAATGGCATTTTAATCTGATGGCTTGAAATATTTTTTGAATGATTAAAGACATCTGCCTAGTCTAAACATAATGTTGCTTTTTAAAGTAGTATTTACTACATATAGTGTCTTACTGTCCTCTATTTTATATTAAATTTAAAATCCCAAACACTCTTTCCCAGTAGCTATTCCAGATGTCCTCAGCCCTATCAACAGTGAAACCATTAGTGCTGAAGTAGGCAGTATTTTGAATACTTAGGAATTGATGGAAAGCTTGTGGTTAAAAGGTAGTGTAGAAGGATTTGTGCAGCTGTTTAACAGATACTAAATGCCAACATGCTTTAGTTCAAAAGTTGCAGATGTAAAAAGCCAGTTGCAGGACTAGTTTAAATGGAGTGCTCTGTGGCTGATTTGAAATCACAGAACATAAAGCTCATACATTGTGTGGCAGTTTTCAGAAGCACTCTCATGAGACTGTTCCCTTCTACTTTTAATGAACTGTGCTGAATCCAAACAACTGGCATGTTTTTGTTTCAGTATGTCCTGTTCTTGTGCTCCCAGTCTTTGTTCCCCAGATTTATGCCAGTTACCCTAACAATCCTTATGTCCTCTGATGTTGAAAACACTTCTATGCATACACCTTATAGAGTAGGTTGACAGGGTGCTTCCAGGGTGCTTGGAAATTCTAAGATCATCCAAATATTTTTATTAGAGAGGCAGTGGAGAAGATGTATTCAGTCACAAGAGGCAAAAAATTCCACCACCTATTATTTGCAGATCATATGAACGTTCATTAAGAGTGTTTCTGTATAGCTGGCAGTCCTGCTTATCTTTATATTACAGTTAATTTCAAAATCATACCTGTCCTTGACAAAAAAAAAGTGTAACATTTACCAAGATCAGACTTGCAGATACATTTTTGCTTTGAAAACTACATTGACATGACATTCTCTAGCCTTATATTTATGTGAAGTATAAAAGAGTGTGAACCCTCTCAATGCACAGTGGAGATCATTAATATATGCAGTACATTATGAATATTCATCCTCAGCACACTATGGTTTCTGGCATTGCTTCCACTAGTATTTTATGCATTCATTTCTTTCATGTCGTCCTACTCTAATATAGAGCATGGTTGATTTATTTCCTAATCTTTGTGAATGTGAACTTCCTCGGGTGGCTGAAAAACTTACAGTTCTGTAATTCCCCTACACCCAGCAAGAGGCAAAGGGAAAAGTTCTTTATTCATTAAGTAATCTGTCTCTTTTCTTATTTTTTTTCCCTCAAATCTCAGCTTGGAAACCAGAAAATAACTGCCCCTGTGATGGAGGTAAATGCTTCACAGACACACAGACAAACAGCAACAGAAGCTTCTCCACTGCCTCTTCCTTCTCCTGTGGTACCAGTTAACAGAGCCTCTTTCTCACCAGACAGTGGCACCCATCTAGTACCATATTCTTTGCCAACGCTTGATGATTTTTTGCCTTCACGCTTTTATAAAACCCCAGCCCTCTCACAGTTCCCATACAAATGCCCGTTCCTAGCTCCTGCCGGTATTATCCACAGGAACGAAACAGCCTCTGTGAGCACAGACTCTGCCATGAGCGAGTGCTCCTCCCGCACAGTGAGTGAGTCCTCCACAGCCATTCTAGATGAGCTGCAGACTTGCAGCTATGATACTACTGACTGCTCTGAAACACCTTCCCCAACCTTGAGCCAGATGTCTGCTGTGTCAGATGGCACCACCTTAACCAACACTGCTGCCACTTCTCATGTAATTATGCTTCCTTTTTTCCTCCTCCATTTTGTTCAAACAGGTTGTCAAAGGGGAACAGAATTTGACCTTGTCTGTTATCCCATTACACGGACAAGTATTTTGTTAGTAATTTTCCATGGTCACAGTCTGACAGTGTTTTGTAACAGTTGTTAAAAAGAAAAAAAACATTGACATAGCAGATTTGGGAGTAGGAAATTATTGTCGCACAGTTGAGTGGTCAGCTAAGGTGTATCAAACACTTTGCTTAAAAGACAATAAATTCAAGAAATACTTGTCCCAAATGTATTAAAAGCAAGCATTCCATGGAGTTTGAAGAGATTTGTTTAAAATATTGTTAATAGTTTACAGGTTTTTGGGGTCTGGACTACCGCTGTTTTTGATTTACACTGAGACGCAGATTTCAATAATGTAATTTGTAAATTCATAGTAAATGTTTGCAGTATTTAATGCAGCTTTTTCCCCAGCCATGATGACTGACTGCAAAAAACTGGTTTTCTCTCCTCTAATTAACCTTTTCCTCTCCTAAGCACAGTTTCCTATAGGACTGAACTGCATAAATAATCTTGAATTATTCAAGCGTCCTGTTACTTTTCTCTTGGTTAAGCCAAGGGAAAAACCAGTATGCGGTTAGACACTTTATACATACATTCCCTTTTCTGTACCTTAGTGTACTCATATATGGGGAGAAAGAAGGTATGGAATCTGGGTCAAACCCAGATCACTTCTGATTTCTTTTGAGATTATCCACATGATTAAAATGAGTCAGAACAAAGCCTTCATTTAAATTGAACAATTCATTGCTGAATTGCAAAAGAGAGAGATGTTCTGAATCCAAAGTTTTACTGGGTCACAGCAGTGTTCAAACTTTGTACAAATACTTTAGTATACAGTAATTTTCAAGCCTGAAAAGAACGAACAGTATATATACTTTTGAAGTTTTGTGTATAATTTATAAAAAGTATTTTGAGTCCAACCTTGCACACTGGAAAACCAATGACTGGTTGTCATTGCTCTGGTTGTTGCTAAAAAATAATACTAATAGCAGGCATGTAAAAGCTGTCATTCTTAAGTTCTGTAACACAGGTCAGAAAACATTTTTTTTTAAGAATCATTACTATGAATCTGCACACAAGACAGTACTTGTAGCCAAGTACTATGATACCATAATCAGTATAGACTGGTCAGACAGAGTCACTACATGGCCATTTACTAGGCATGGGAAGCATGGAATATTTATATTTTCTTGTAGCCTACTTCTAAAATTGTCAGCTAAGTGTATTTGTTTTCTTTGAGCACCATTTTTTGCAAGCTGAAGTGAACAGTTGGTCCTTCTTTCCCTTTTTGGGTTAGTTTCCCAGTGGAAGGCTATGTAATAGCCAAGTCTGACCACCACTTTCTCTTTTAGACATGGCAGGGATGAGCATAACATTTGTTCACCATTAATGGATAAAGCAAAATGAAGAGACACTCACCCAAGGGCAAAAATCCCCAAGCAGTCCTAAGATCCCCACAGAAATTAAACTGCTGGCAAAACCCAACTCTGCAGTATAGAAAAGTCATCACCTCCCACTCTCTGTAGAGAAGCGCCAGATGGCTAAAAATGCCATGAAAATGGCAAAACTGTGGGGAAGCTGGTGGCAAACACACGTGTTGTTAGTGGCTCTAATCCTGGAATGATCTTCATTCTCAGATTGCTGTTGATTTTGTAGGTGAAAACCACTGGGAGAATGATAAAAGTAATATAGGATTGGGCCATCCACCACTCTACCTGCGTAAGATATCACCACGCTTTAAAGACTTTATGTCCACATTGGGGATGTTTGTTTATTTTTGAGTTTCTTAATGAGACTAGACAAAAAAGTTGTAAAACAACTTCTAAGAAGAAGCAGCAGCATCAGGAAGAGCTGAGTCAACAAAATTGACAAATATTCAAGGCAAAAGGCAGAGCTAAAGGTAAAACTGTGGTCAATTTTTTTTACCTGTAGTCGCAGATTACAGATTCTTTGAAAACCTGAAGTATGAGAGTCGCAATTCTTATTTGGGCCTATGCTTAGAATTGGAGTTAAAATTAGAGAACAGCTGGTTTTGGAAACTATTTTTTCTGGTTGTATTCCAATTATGAACATTTTCCCTATAAAATAATTTCCGCGGGTTCTTCTTTTTTATGTAGTTTGAAATTGTGGAATCTAATGGAAACTTGGAAATGGAAATACACATTAGATTTTTGCATTTTCCCCAAGTTCCGTAACTGTCTTGAGCGTCAGTTGATTCTGAGTATTTTAACCTAATTCAGTGCCTTGAGGTCAGGTGTGTGCTGTGCAGCATTCTTGCAAAGAACTGCTCAGACATCCATAATGGGCCCTCTTCTCCCTGTCTCAGCATGCTGAGAGAAAGTTAGAAAGTAGATCCAGTCCCAGATGGATGCCTTCTTCTGTTCTGATTCAGAAATCCAGAGAGCTACTCTTTCTGGCGCTCAGGCAAATGAGAGGAATTTTAAACTTGATATTTTGTTGAAATTTTTACAAGATCTTGATTATCTTGCTGCAGAAGTAGGTGGCTCTACTTGCAGTGGAGGATAGGTTAAGTATACAGGAGAAAAACAATTAATAGAGGCTGCTAGGGAAAGGAACATCATGAAAAATTATTATTTTCCCAGTAAATTGGAAAACAGGTCCATTTTGGTTAAATAGTGATTTTTTTCCATATTGTCTTCTTTTCCCACAAAGATGACCTAGGAAGGCAGAATGTCTAATTCATGCATAGGCATCTTAAAGGATTTCACTTCCTTGTAAAATCTGGGAATAAACTCTGTCACCTGGACCTAAAGTGTCACATTCTCAGATTGAAATGTCAGTAACTACCAAATGATTCCAAGGGAATCTGACCCTGTAAACCGTGCAAGATGCATCAGATGAACAAATGAAAGAGCCACCTTCACTGATACTTTCCTCAAAGAGAAAATCATTAGAAACTAAGAAATTACAGCTGAGCTGAGATCCTCTCTAAGACCTTCAGAAGCAAACCCAAATATTTCATATATGAACATGCCACATACACATTTATGACTGATGTCCTTCAACTACTTGTGTGGGTCCTGTTTTCATATTTTGTACTACTTAGTGTAAGTGCCTTACTGTATAACTGAGCTATTTGGTAAAGTTCTTCTCAGGAGTATCTCAGTCTTTTATTACAGAAATTCATAGGAGTATCTTTCCAGTCTGCAAAGAACTCACACCAGTTCTGCTCAGAGAAACAAAAGCCATAGTAAATGAGTAAGAAGGTGTAAGGTGCTGCACGTAGTTGCACCCTGCCTTCCCTAGAAACAAGCTTTCCCACAAAGACAATATGTAGAAAAAGAGAATGAGTGAACACCTGAAGTAGAGGAGAGAAGGCTTGAAACCTTCTGAAAACCACCTGAAAACGTGCCTTCATACTTCTTGAAATGCTGTCTTTGAGTTATGTAGCTTTTCTATTCTTACATCTCCAAAGCTAGGGCTTTTTTTGGAGGAGAGGATCATGTAAGAAAAGCCAACTTCCTTTTGGTTCTAGAGTTGACTAAGAGAGGAGATGTTTAAACACAAAACTTTCAATGGAGACATCACCACAACAGAAACTTTTCAGCTCATTTCTGAAAACAAGCATCCTTAAAATGAGAAACCCCTGAATGCATCTAGGAGTTCACATGATGTCTGCATAGGTCCCAGAAATTGTTTTTCTCTCTTAGCTATGGGAGGCAAAGATGTTAAAAATTTCAAATCAGTTCAGTAATCTCTGAAATACAAATGCATACAGAAGGTTACAAATAGTTTAATTTTTATTTGTAAAAATAATATGCATTTTAATGTTTTTATTTATGCTTTGCTGCTTCAAGTAGTCTCTTGTTTACATCTGCAGCATGTTTTAGTTCATTTGTTATATAAAATTGAGCAAAGTTTGTAGTTCTTCTAATTCAGATTTAAAGAACAGTTTTGCATTACAGGAAATGTTGCAGAGAGCTTCCCTTGCTTTTCCGCTGAAATATTCACTACCCTCTTATTTCATTCAATGCTTTCTCAGTATCTCAGTTTTGATTCTCTCAATACTCCCTGTAAAAGTGATACAGCCCCAATGCAGGGATTCTAAACCTGGGGGCAGATAGTTTCCTCTTGTGAAGTACCTCTAGTGACTAAAGCCTAAATGGCTTTAGGTGCTTGCTGCTTACTTGCCAGTTTGCTTAGATCTCCCATTTTTTATTTTTTTCTGTCATTTTGTGGTTGTGGGTTGTTGGTCTTTTAATTGGTGCTATTTATTTTTATTGTGATAGATTACATATTAGCATCCCACAGTCACTCCAGCTGGCTTCCATTTATAAAGAAATTTTTGTCACTCTTTTTAGCTAGTCCTCATGAGGCTTTTCCCTTGTCTGCACAGAGGTTCCCATTAACATCCATAGTGCTTGAGCATGTGCACTAGGGGAACATGTCTCTTGGTGTGAGGGGTCTGTGGCAGACAGCCTTTGTCACACAGTCTTGGGAGCTTTTACTGCCGTCTTCATTTTAGATTGCTGTCAGACATCTGCAAAGCTTGTTTGTGCCATCTCCGTTGCCTTGACCGTGATCGCTCTGTCACCTTCCCATGACAGCATGCGTCACAGACAGCACGCACGAGGAGAGAAGAGGGGAGTGCAAGGGATATAAGGAGCACACTCTGCTCCCTTTGTGATGAGTTTTGTGTTTCAGTGAATGCGGATGCCGTTGTGGCTCTGTACCTGACAACTGGTAATTGTTGCGTGGATGACAGTCTTGCATCACTCTTTCTTTGGGATGGCAGTCGGAGAGCTTTGTGTGTAGTTTAATGGGATATTGTTTTGTCTCTCTCAGGCTCAGATCACAGTGAATGGGAACTCTGGCACTGCTGCCAGCCCAGTGAGTCACTTTCAAAGGCCTTTTTCCCCTTCTTCAGCTTACCCTCCAGCAGCTTCACTCAATTCCAACATTGTTATCATGCAGCATGGCAGGATGATGGGTAAGCCTCACAAAGAATGTTTGCTTTATACATTACACAACGTATTGAAGGTATTACCTATTCATCTACCTTGGGAAGTAAATGCAAAAAAATAATAGCATTTATTGTTAGGTACAGTAGTGATCCTGAACTGGAGTTACTATTAAGTTTTATAACCTAGGTGTGTCAGCTAACCTCTTGCCAATATTCTGTCAGCTTTACCAAGGAAAGGGCATCTATCAAAATAGCTCAACCTGTCCAGCCCTTTCAGATCTTGCCTTAAGAAACCAAGGGTCCACTTTATACTCTGCTCCTCCCTACAACTTTGTAATTCTTCAGCAGAAATACTGTCAACAAAGGGAAAGGCTCTGGGCTTTTAAAAACCTAAAGCCACATCAATCTAAAATTTGTTTGTGTATTTTTTTAGGGCATCTTTAATTTAAAAATTAAACACAAACCAAATACTGTCAGCCTTAGGCTCTTTGCCAGTATAATCCCATTTTGCCAAGAGAATAATTTGCTTGCTGCTTTTTCTACCAGTGTTGTGCATATTTAGAAAAGATTATACATGCAAAATAACTTGAATGTGGTCCCACATTCATTTACAATAGTTTACATTTCTGTTGTGCTTGCAGGGAAATTAGGTGACAGTTCTCTCTCTGAGACATCTTAGACAAATGCTGGTGTCATCATAGTGATAAGTACAAAAACTGTATTCATGGGTTACTCCACATCCCAGAATTCTAGGGTTTTTGATTGCTTCCAGTTTGCTGATCTAAAGATCTATCAATACTGGTTTGGAATACCTCAAATATGTATTTTCCCACAATTTTCACTCTTGTATGATGCTGAAGTTCAGTGTTCCACAGTAACAGCCTGACTTAATTCTCTTTGCTTATGTAGAAATCCCCCTGATGGCCTCAGTTTGAGGCCTATGAAGAATGAAGGATCAAATCCAAACTGTTTTCTAAATTTAACATCATGCATTTTGGGAAAAAGTTCCAAATATTCAGACGTTTGCCACACAGAGTTGCCCCTCGCCATATATGTGTAGCACTGACTTATTTACAGGATTTCAGACTTGAGTAAACAGCTGAAACAGCCATGCCAAATCCAGCGCTGCAATGGGAGTGAGCAGAAATATTCAAATTAAAATTAGAGCTTTCAGTCACTGGAGCTCCTTTTGCAGGTTCATATTACAACTCATATTTTTCTTCAGAATAACCAGTGGATGTTAATGCCAGATGAAAGTCAATTGTAATTGTCACCATTAGTGTTAGAACATATATTTTCACTCCCTGCATTCATTTATCCTGCAGTGGAACTGTCTCACTGTACCTTCACTTGCAAAATAGAGGCTTTGTAATAGCAGCCCACTAATTTACTGAAACCTGCTGCCTGAAGGAGTAGGGCTCTTTTTCCTGTATGTAGGAAAGTGTGTATTGTCTGCAGAAGTATAAATGTTCATGTCACATCCCAGCACTGTGGTGTTTTTTGTTAAGTTTTTTCTGCATTTTAGAAGGAAATGGTAATAGTGATGTATTAATTTCATTAGTTATAAAGGAAGATTTGAGGGGGAAGGGTAAAAATATTGCAAGACACTACAGAACAGTAGCAGCTTGAACACTTCACCTGAGTTACTCTAGGTGGGTCATCAGATTTCTCTACAGGTGCCAGGTTACCAAAAACCATTCTTTATGGATTATATGTGGAGTCACATAAACATATCAATGCACATTAAGAGAAGAACAGTGTATGTAGGAATTTGTTTCTTAAAAATATTCATGCATGAAAACTTTGTGTTTCTTAGCACATATCACATAAGTTTTTGTGCAAGGCTGTTTGCTGTGCTTACAAAACAGCAATTTTCTATAGTTTGCTAGACTTGGTGGGTGGAAGTTTTGAAATTATGTCACTGGTTTCCAAGGAATGGGCAGAAAAGGTGCAAAAGTTTGATTTATAGAGGAAAGGCTTCTGCACCTTTCTCAATAGATTTTGCTATGTTTGTGGGGGTTTTTCTCTTTTTATTGAGCAAGGCGTTGTGAAAAAGTACTTCTACTCTAATTCTGAGTTTAATAGCTTATCTGGTCCTTAAATAAGTTTATAATTCTGTTAATGTAACATTAAGTAGGGCAAATCCCTAGTTAAGATGATATTTCTTTAAAAGAATGTATAGGTATATGATTAGGATTGTCAGCCTTTGTACAGCGTACTGAAATGGGGAAGTGTGTTTTAACTGCCAAGTATGATTATTGTGTCATTACACAATTTTTTGTCGTGTTATCTTTACAGAGTCCACAGAGACATACTCACAGCATATTCAGAATGTTGGCAGCACCAGCACCACCAGTACAATACCAATCTGTAGATCCTCAGAAGAAGAAAAAAAAATTACAGTAATTAAAGCTCCACATTATGCAGGAATTGGCCCGGTAGATGAATCTGGAATCCCTACAGCAATTAGAACGGTAGGAAATTCTGGGAAATCTGTGTATGAACTCATACAATGAACTGATTGTTGGTAATGGGTTTTTCACATTCTTCTACTCTTATATAATTTGGAATAGAGCGTGCGTAATCAGCAGCCTTGTGAATATAATATTGTGTGTTGACGAAAAGGAGAATGCTGATGGGAGCATAATTGGGCAACCTCATGTTTCTAGTTTTAATTATCTTTTCTTAAAATTTTGTGTCTTTCTTGTGTCTCTTGTAGTTCTTGCCTTTTGGAGATGCATGGTAATTGCATTTGGTTTATTTCTAAAATAAAGTTTATGCATACTATATGTGTGTGTGTGTGTGTGTGCACAAATAATCGTTTATATATCTCTGTGTGTGTGTATGTAAAAATCTTACACTTCTGCATTTCTTGGGGCAGTGTTCTCGTGTCATCAGGGTAGTGTAGAAGTGCATAGTTTTGTTCTGATGGCAGTGTAAGGGAGTAGCACTTTCATGGCAGTGCAGTAAATAATCACTGTGCCCTTGAGTGACATGTAGGAGAATAGCTGGGGAGCCCTTTCATTGTGACCAGCCCAGTTTTGATCATCTGCTGCTGGTCACTGCTTGAGTGGTCCCAGGATGTCAAACTGAAGAGTTTTGTTTTCACTATGCTGAAGCATTCTTTCCACTCTGCTGTCAGGGCAGCCTCTTCTGGCTGCTCCAGAGAGCACAGAGGCAGCTGCACTAGGTCTGTAAAGGCAGCACTTACTGGCCTTCCCAGCCAGAGAAGAGCTGCTGTGCTGGACGGAGAAAGTGAGAAGAGTGGGAGCCAGGATGAAAGCGGCAGAGCCCTTGCAGGTGAAGTCTTAGAGAGGTGCAGTGAGGTAGCAGCTGTTGGATGTATCTTGTCTGCCAATATTCACATATGGGGCTATGTTGTATTGCCAAGAATTGCTTCAAGGGACTGAAAAATTAGGGGGGAAACTAGGAATTAGTGGAGAAAATCAATAGGAAAAAAAATCAGGATAAGTGGTAAGATGGGGACAATTTTTATAAGAATGGGGGAGAAACTTTGGTATTTCTTGCTTTATTTTTTGACATAAAAAAGTAATACAATCAGAATCTCTTAAAAATGAAGACATTTCTTTGCAGCAATGCTCTAGTTTCCTGTCCTCTTTTTAAGTAAGTAGTCCCTGTGCTTTATATTGGATATAGTAATTGGTTTTGTGCTTTTTTAGTAGCAGATTGTTCTGATAGGGTGCATATCAGTTATATAAGATTATAAGAAAAATCCTCCTTAAGTGTGCCTAATGAAGCTGGCAATCTGCCAAACTATATTTAACCTTCAGGTTGTATGATCTGAATCTTTCAGATTTTCTCCTAAAAATGTAATTCAGTTTGAATTAGGACATTTTCCTGCTGGTTTTGCTCTGTTTTTCGTTATGTTTCAATTTCAAGAAATCTTATAGCCTGTAATCTTAGTATTATTTCTATAATTCTCACAATGAGATATAAGTTAAAACTTCATGCTAGCATGTGTGTGTGTAAGAGTGTGTCTGATATACCATTTTGCATCCTTATTCTGCTTCCTTAAGACATAGCTGGTAGTAAAATTGTTTTCAAGATACTTATTTGAGATTACTTTCTAAGTGTGCACAAGTATATTTGAGCCCTGTGTACCCCAGCTGAGCAAGAACAGAGTTGGTATAGTTGTCAGGAAAAGATTCAAATATGATGCACTTTGCAAACGTGCTAAAACTGCATTTTCCATTAATAGTAGAAGGTAGAGTATATCACCTGCCCTTTCTCCAAGGTCAGTGAGCAATCCAAATGGGAATCTTCTCCGAGAAGGTTCATCCTCAGTCCATCTGAAGGGAGAAGTTTTCAAATTAATTCAATTTATCATTGCATGTAAAGTTTAGAAGTTTCTTTTTCTTCCATTTTTGTGAAAATGGCAACAGTCTATCAAAAAAGCAGTAAATGAAGATTCAGGGGTGGTAGGTAACACACACTGTATTCCAAAATGCTGTGCTGCTCAAAGTTTAGCATGTCACTAAGAACTCAGGAGTATCTGCGTTCCAGATTTTGAGTGCTTCTCAGGAGTAAAGAGGTTTTGCAAGATGTGATTGTCTCCTCCGAGTCTGTCTTTACTCTCAGAACATGGTTTGTGACAGCTGTGTAGCCAAGGAAAACAGAAAGATGTTTTCTTCTTTCTATTCCTGCTAACCCATTCTGTCTCAGGCTTATGAGAAGGGAAGGGCTCTTATAAAGCTTTTTATTCGCTCAGAACCCCCATCCCACGTTAACATGTTCCATCTATGCCACTTTAGCTCCTTCTAGCTCTGTGAAATGCAAGTCTGAAAATTCAGATTGTTGTTAGGTTCTGCCTTTGTGCCAAGCCCTGCCCCAAAGATGGTAAAATTCCAAGACACTAAAAATGAGGTCTCTGAAAAAGAGAGGGTAAAATGCTGTTCACTCAGAAAAGCATTCAGTCAAATATAGCACCATTTACCACCAATGGGCACCTGGGAAAGCAAAAGGCAGATTCATGGAAAGCAGTAAGACTGCAATGTTTTAGTCTATTCAAAATGATTGCTTTATATCTAATTATCAAAATTAATCTGTAGACTGGAAAGGCCTCTACTTAGTAAGAATAAAAAAAAACGGTCCCGCTAAGTTTCTTTTCCATACTTAGTGATGTAATATTTCAGCTTGAAAAAAAATAATAAACAAAACCCAAAAAACCAGAGGTCCACTGAAAGTCTCAGAATATTCTGAGTTGGAAGGGGCCCACAATGATCATCAAGTCCAGCTCTTCAGTGAATAGCCCATATGGGGATCCAAGCATTATCAGCACCCTGTTCCCACCAGCTGAGCCAATCTCAGGGTCAGAGAGGCCTCTTTTAATTGCATACTTCCTGATGGATGATTACAATACTGCAGTGATTATAGACTCCCCTAAGAAGCAATTGCAGTTACTCCTTATGTCCTCTACGTGCTATTTGGCTGACTTCTTTTTTTTCACATACGATGATACTGTGTTCTAACATTTAATTGCATCAGCTATAATATATGCAAAGCAGGATGGCATCTGAATGGCTTTGTGCATTGTGAGTACCGTTAATTCCTCAAACAGTGCTGGTGTGTGGGATTAGTGAATATAAATTGAGAAAATGTATTTCAAAATTAATGTATTCTACTTCTTAATCCTGTCTGGTTTATAACTAAAGGCCAAGTTATTGGCTGAAACTTGAAACCCCTCGGAGGGGTTTGCTGGGGAGATGATGAGAAAAAGGAACATTCAAATGTCCTGAAAGATGTTGGGAAACCTTCTTCTCTACTCATGGGAGCTTCTCCATACCTGATCTCTGTGTGGGAGCCTCCTTTGACTTTTTTGGAAGACCAGGCAATGCTTGACAAACCAGCAGGGACATAGCAGTAGTGTTTATGCATTATTTGCAATTTGTTCACCTACCACTGGCTGGAAGAGTCTTCTTGGTTCAATACAATCAGAAAGGCAGTCACAATGTCATGGGACTGTTTCTGTGGGAAATGAGGAGGAGCAGGGAGGTTATGCCCATCACTGTGAATTCCTTCAGACCTCCTGAAATTGTGAACTTTTGAGCCTGGAGCACCAAACAGCATACTTGTTTCAAGTCCAGCTAAATTATTCTAACCGGAGTTCCACTAGTATAGGTATTTAATGCCTTCAGAGAAACAATATTAAAATGACCCAAATCTCCTTCTGAATAACTCACACTTGGCAGAACTCAGCAGTATTGGTAGGTGGGGGAAGGGACCTATCTTATCTTGAGATAAAACTGAATCTCCTTTACCTCTGTCTTGCAAGCAGGCCTAAGTAAAAAGCATAATTCCTCTTAATTTTTTTCTTACACAGGAGATCCCCACGTTCTTCAACTGACTGTCAGCTCTTACTTTAAACATTGTTCTAATATTATTTAGTAGCAATTTTATGAGAACTCAATATGAGTTCTCAAAATACAGTAGCATTTCTGCCTAGTCCCTTATAGTAAGAGCTCACTGTTGTAAACAAAACATATTTGTTATGCACAGATAACAAGTAATCATGGCAAAGGTGTGATTTAGTAAAGATGGCAGTGCGTGGTGAACACACGCAAACCTGTCCAGTGTTCTGTAGGGAAGAATTTTTGTAGATTTTTGCTTTTTGTGGTAAAGAGGAGTAAGCAAAGTGATTGAAAATTTGCTATTAGCTGATGCAAGATAATGCACTTCAAGAGGAGTCCTTTGAATTTTCCCTGTATACCATGATGTTTGAACATAGTGGGTTTTTTGGTTGTCCAGAGAAGCTGTGGATGCCCCATCCCTGGCAGTGTTCAAGGCCACACTGGATGGAGCTCTGAGCAACCTGGCCTAGTGAAAGTTGTCCCTGTCCATGGGAGGGTGTTAGAACTTGCTGATGTTTAAGGTCCCTTTCAACCCAGGCCATTGTATGATTCCATGATTCTTTGCATTAAAACTTCTACTTTTCTGACTACTGTGGGACAAGTAAAATTTTAGCACCTAAGAAGGATAATACTGAAAACATATTTGCCTTTGTGTTAATCCTTATCTGTAATATTATCATCTTGCCTCAAAGAAAATTGCAGCAAAAGAGAAAATTCAGAAGAGTAAGAGATAAAAAGAAGCACAAGCAAGTGTCGATATGAGCAGAGTTTGGGAACTTTGGGATTACTTAGTTTGCAAAAGTAAGGATAAGTATAATTTAATGAGTGATTATTGAATAAGTTAAAATTAAGTTTTCTGGAAAGGGCTTTTAAAACCAGTAAAAGGAATACTCTTTGTTTACAATTCACACATTAACTCTGAAATATAGTGTGTTCTTAGTTGTTTTCTCAGGAGTATTACAATGGGGTTTTTTCTGCATTATTTAACGATTACATTTTGAAAGTAATTTCAGCCAGAAATTGCGAGGAGGTTGAAAGAAGCTCTTCTTACATGCTTGTAGTCATAACTGCTGAGGTGTTCCTATTTTCCTGTAAAGAATCTAGCACTCGTCGTTGTCAGATACAGGGGACTAAGATGATGACCTGTTGATCTCACAATAATTCCTGTGTTCTGAACCATTATACCTCCCAAGGTCAGAGTCCAGGACTGACTCAATCTTCAGTGTCTTCCAGAATTTGTTGCAGGAATTACTTGATAAAATGCATAAGTACATTCAAAAGACATGAAAATTATTATATTAAATAGGGGATAACATATAATACTTCTGTCCAGAATAACATTAAATGTCTGATCTGATCTGCACACATGGGTACTTTTATTTTGTCGTTAATTGTTAAAACTGTATTTTTTCCAGACAGTTGACAGGCCAAAGGATTGGTACAAGACAATGTTCAAGCAAATCCATATGGTTCATAAGCCTGGTGAGTATGTTCTTGTCTTTGTCTCCTCATGTCCAGTTTGAGGGATGAGAAATTGCCTACTGTAGATCTCCTGCCATCTGTACTACCTTTCTTTTGGAGAACTCCAGTGTTAGAACAGCATGGGCCAGTAAACAGGCTGGTTTAAGGATAAATTTTGTTCCTGAATTTAATTGTTGTCATAGAATATTTTACTTGGTTTTGCTGAAACTGAGCTCTGGTGACACTGCTAGCTTTAATGTCCTTTAGGATTTGCCCCAAGGATGTCAGGAAACTGCATAAATGGCAATTATGCTCATTACACCTCCAGAAGGAAGGAGACTTTATTCCTCTGAGGTAGAGCTAACACTCAGTATGGTCACACAGAATGTTAGTGGGAGAATAAGAAATGTAGGCAGGAGAATGCTGCCTTACAAGCTCTATTTTGAACACTAGGATATTTAAGACTGCCTTTTGTGATAGGAGCAACAACTTTACAGTCTGTAGCAGAGGAAAGCTAACAAAAGGAAGGGATGAAGCTTGGGGAGGGTAAAAGAACTGACAAAAAGTGATGTGCAGTTTGGTGCTAACTTAGTAAGTATGCAATATGAGTGACATGACCAGAAGATACAATACAATAAGATGGTAAAAACAGCCTAAGTCGGAGTCTTCCAAAACACCTATGAGACAAGGAAAAGAAATACAGTGCTTAATTGCTTACCAATCTTCTATATGTATTTGCAGAAACAAAGCTCAGTTTCTGTGGTGAACTAGCATGTGTGGCACGACTGTAACATATGTATTTCTTTTTGTAGATGACGACACAGACTTGTATAATACTGCATATGCATTCAATACTGGTAGGAATTACTGCATATTCAAAATGATGCTTTTGTTAATGTCAGCAAGCAATGGTGTAGTGAACTCTTCACGCTCGCTTTTACAATGCTTGTAGACACTTTCTAGTGTCTTGTTTGATCTCAGTTGTTCATGCCTTTTTCCCCCAAATGGAACAAGTTTAATTTTAGTTTGATTCTTACTACAGAAAGTAATTGCAGCTATGGCTCTCTTACTGTAGAGGGATACACTTAACACTGTGGTTTCTTGATTACACTGCATTTTTTTCACTAGTGATTGTTAGTAACACAGCCTTTCCTTATAAAAATGGAAAGGGAACTACTGTGTGAAAGTGAAAATACTAATTATGGACATGGAAAGACAAAAATAATGTACTGAATACACTTTAAAAATATGCAGCAAGAGTGCCTAATAAAACTGATTGTTTTACAAACTTGTCCATTTTTGCTATAGGCATTCATGTTGATGTTATTTAGCCACAAGAAAAGACATGTTCATGTAAGGTATATAATCATTGTGTCTTAAGAAGATTATACCCATATGGTAAAATTATTTCAAAAAAAAGCAAAAATGAAAGCATGAATAGACTATGTGCAAAAAGGCCATAGTGCCTTCTGCAAAAATGCCATTCAAAATTTTTTCATTTCAGTTTTTATTGTATTAAACATGCTCTCAATAGTGCCTTTTTCTGTGCTGTTCAGATGATTTGTTGTGGGTCAGTGGTTTGACATCTCTTTGTACTCTTGTAATCCTCTTCAAGATATGCTATTGCCTCATCATCACAAACCAACTAGTTATTAAAACAATGAAAAATTGAGTGTTTCCTGCCTCTACCCTCTGAACATGGAACAACTGAGCAACAGGATGAGCCTGGAGATTAATTACAGGCTGTCATTAACAGATGTGATGGATGTATACACCCATTAACTTCTCCATCAAATTAATTTATTTTAACTGTACTGCACTTTATCTGTGTGTTTGTAATTTTGTGTAAAAATATATAAGAAGTTCTCTAATGAGCTACATAATCAACAGCAATGTACTTTTAAAACTCGTTTACACATTTTTGTAATCTTGCCGTTTTGTTGAGTTACTGTGGGTTCTTGAGGCATTCCATCTTGTGTTTTTTTAAGACTTACTCTCATGTTTTGACTGTTTCTGGTTTTGTTTTTGTATCAGGTAGCTACAGTCCATCCTTCTCTGCTCAGGCACACCCAGCTGCAAAGACACAGACATACAGACCCCTGTCCAAAAGCGCTTCTGACAGTAGCTCTGATGCCTTTAAGGTCTCGTCCCCCTTGCCACCCCACGTGCCACCACCAGTACCACCACATCGCATGAGGCAGCGGTCTACACCGGAAAAGTAAGGCAGTGTGTTTTGGAAAGGTGCTCCTGCTAAGTACAGTATTCCAGCTGCAGAATATAACAAAGGATAGAATAGCAGCTCTAGAATAATATGACTTCAAGGGCTTTATTCAAGGGCCAGTCAGGTGATGAGGGGTGATCTTCCCCAGGAGTCTGGGCATCATGCACAGTGCTGTCATTGCTTCAGTGTGCTAAAGAAGGGTTTATTCTTATTCATGTTGCGACCATGACCATTAAGGATTTTTATTCTCATTAGTGGTATTTTCCTGCTTGTTGTGTTTCAGAACACTCTGCTCTAGGAAGCTGTCTTCAATAGTTACTCTCTGAGTAGGAAAGGCTGTTTATTGTATCCGGCACCAAAGAGAAAGGATCAAAAAGATGATGTAATTCAAAATTCAAAGGAGAGCAAAACTGTACAAGAGTGTAGCAGGTAGCCCACATTTCCCCAGAGCTTAGAAGTGCTTTATACCCCCATTTTTTTCAATCTCCATTTTGGTAGACCAAGACAGTGTTTACAGATTAAAGAGGCATTTTAGATATCTCATGGTTTTCTATCCAAATTCTTTGCACAAAACCAGGTCCCTTAGTTGGAGTCCAGTCTGGAAAAAGTTGGTAATGAATAACTCAGGAAAGAAGTGCTTATCCTTTTGATAAAACCATGCAAGAGACCTGCACACAAATTCTGTTGACCTCAGCAAAATCTTTTTCTTTAGTGTTTACATTAATTAATACTACATGTTAATATAATATTCTGCTATTATAAATCTATCCATGTGTGGCTATGTATATATTATATATTAAAAGGGTAATATTTTTCCTTTCATCTGTGCCTACAAGCTCCCCTCTCTTGGTTACACTCAAGCAACAAAAGACAATTTGACCATTTTTGTCAGCTTGGACATTGTAAACATATTTATATGTAGAAATTTAATTATGTTAAACAGTTTCAAGTAATTAGCAGTTCGAATAAAATATTATGAGGAAAGACCATACTAAATGTTTAAATTAAGACATGACTATGGATTTCTGAAAAATTTGTAGGTAGTGGCAATCCAAAATGTAATTCAGTAGATACACATACTGCAGAGAAAGACGAGCTTGATGGTTACTGATTTTGGCTTCCTTGTTGCCAAGGGCAGGTTGTCAGGAGGAAATGCTAAAGGTTAGAGTTGGGCTGCCTCACAGAGGCCATGAGGCTTGAATTTTGTTAGCAGGTCATACAGAAGTGCAGATATTTTTTAGCAAGACACCAAAATGTGGAGCTGTTTAGCTTTGATCTCTGAAGTTGTGTGAGTTGTTGTCCTGTGCTAGGCCAAATGCCTCGGTCACAGAAACTGAGGCCTGTTACAGTGCCTTTTTTCAAGCTTGGAAACAACTGCCTAGCACTGAATTTGGCTATTTAACCTCCTCTTTTAATCTCCTGCGTGATACAACAGGCAGTGGGAATCTGTGTCCTCCAGGCCAAGGGATGCCCAACACGTTAGTTATGCTTGGCCCACTGCTGAAAGCTATAGCTCATCAATCTTTTCCTGCCACTGGGAGATTCTTTTTTTAATTGCCTATAAAGCCAGAGTATTTAAAATCTCACTTAAGAGGCTTAGGTCCAACTATATCACATGTTTCACAGCTGAGAGGCAAGATATGGTTTGTATTAGCAGTAGAGCTTAAAATATAGTCCATACAGGATAAAAGGCTGAAAACTGTAAATTAGTTGAACTGAGTGTGAATCAGAATTTCAGTAGCATCCTTTTTTCTTCAGTGGCTTGAAGTATAATGCAACTTCATCAGAATATTTCCATTTTCCTGTTCATTCTGAAAAAATGCAACCTTTTCTGCTCTGAAAATAATTTTTTCCTCAGTGAAAATAAACAAGGAAGCCATGTAGAACTACTTCCCTTGAAATGTAGGGTATTTTATAAATAGAGGTGTCTGTGTCCCTGAAATGGACTTGCAAGCATACTATAAGCAAAAGCTACCCTCAGATTTTTTTAAGGCACATGACGAGCATTATGATGTCAGGTCACATCAAACCAAGTCACACCAGAAAGACCAATAGAATTGATAAAATTTAATCAGTGTGTACTCTTTCTTATCATAAATACAGACAATAGCTTGTAGTATTTTCCCTTCCCCTTTCCTCCAACCTTTGAGTTACTAGTGGGTCATCCTACACAGAGTTAAATAAAAATATGTATGAGCTACAGCTTTCCCAGTACAGTGGGGGTAGGTACTACAAAAACCACCATGAAAAGGTAGCTCTCACTGTAACTAGCTATATATTCCCCCAAAATGTATAGGCAGCTAGTAATATGACATAGTAAATGACTGAAAAGATACGGTAGCATGGGTTGCTTTTTATTCTTTGCATAGCATTATTAAATTGAAAGCAAATTTGTAATTGTAGAGAAAATGGATACATTTCTATTTCAAATTCAACTGCCAAATTCTTCCTCTTGTTTATCTATTCAAGATAGAGAAACAATATGCTGCTTACAAGGATATTCAGAAGCAATTCTACTACAGATCAGGATAATGACCATCACACTGTCTTTTAAAATAATTCCTCAGTTTTTGCCTCAGAAGATTTTATAATTTTTTCAATATGGCCTTATCATATTATGTAATGACAGAAATATCTACCACTTGCCTATATTATTAGAGTGCACAAAACACGTACAGTTATTTGCAATGGTTTGCATGTTTTCTGACGTGCTATGCCAGGGTAGTTTTTAAACTGGTCTATTAGTTGAAAGAAAAATATGAGTGATCACAGGCTGGATATGTCTAGTATTTTTCCTGCTGTACTGAGCATGCCTGCTGTAAATAGGTTAAGATGATACAGTAAAACACTGGGATGCCAGGCTAGGTGTTCCTCAGCTGAGATCTGGAAAGATTAGCTGTTCTGAACATCACTTGGCTTTGCGGCTTTCTGTTGTACAGAGCTGTAGAGCACAAGGTGATGACAGTAAATTAGCTCAGTTGCTTGTGTTTGTTGTTCAGGAATGACTGGGACCCTCCTGACAGAAAGGTAGATACTCGCAAGTTCCGTTCTGAACCAAGAAGTATTTTTGAATATGAGCCAGGAAAGTCGTCGATCCTTGAACACGAAAGACCGGTAAGACACATAAATGAAATGGGTAATGCAGTAAGAGATTTGGCAAGAGGTTATCATTATTCACTATCAATAATAACTATTTGGAGGACTATTGAAGATCCTTTTTCAAATACAGTTTTGCAGCAATTTGCCTTTGCTCTTGTCTGATGGTTGTATTGAAAAATTGTGTTTGGCTTATTTGCTCAGATTACATCTTCCGGTGTTTCCAAAAAATCACCACCGTGCAAACCTCATGGATGATAGGCAAAACAGATGGAAACTGCTTTTTCTAATTGGTGTGCATCTACAGCACTTATTTTCAGTAGTATTAACTACAGCACAGATCATATATGAATAATTAATACATAAAAATAAAATATTTGCATTTTCAGGATGTGCTGAATTGTATATCTAAGGAGATTTTTGTCAAATACTGGCCAAGGTTGCCCAGACAGGACTCGCCTGAACACAGCCCTGAGCAACCTGACATGATTAGACCTACCTTTAGCAGGAGGTTGGGCTAGATGACCTCTGAGGGTCCTTTCCAGCCTCAAATATTTGAGTGAGTGTACATTACAAATAAGTGCCCATTAACATGTAATTAGAAGTCTTTATTCCTGCTTTCTGAATAATTGTAGCAATTGTGGAATAAAGCTATGCTTATGCTAATGCAAAATGACATTTAACGGAAGTTTTCATTTGCTGAAAGACACATTCACCCAGCCCTTCTTATTTAGCTTTGTGCTATCTTACCACTTTCTTATCTTAGAAAAGCTGCTACGTATCAGTGGCAGTGTTTTCTTTACTTGGTCTTTTACTTTGAGGTTGAAATGTTTGAGGGAGTCCAGTTTTAACGAAGAGGTTTATGAAATGAGTACTGGATTGTTATTTGCTTCTGTATTACATGCTTGTTCATAGAATTTATTTTGCCAATTTAAAGCAAATTAAGGAAATAACTGAATTTCAGAATATGCAGTATTTCAACAGTGTGAAACACCTGAACTGAGCACCTTTTCCTTTGTTTCTGTGGTCTTTGCAGGAATCTAATTTTTGTTAGCTAGAAAACATGAAGCTCTTTTTCTGTGAAATTGAGTTCTTGCAGAACTGATGTGTTTTTCAAAGAGGAAATTAGCATTTCTGTAGGAGCTGGTTATGAATCAATATAATTAGTAGCTGAGTGCAGATGAACTTAACAAATAATTTTATTTAAATGGCAGTGTTATTTGTCCTGAGCACTTTTTGAGTGCCATGGCTGCATTATAAACACTGAGGTAATTTTCCAGCTTTCCCATGCCAGTGTAATAGCAGATTCAGATTATAAATAAGAAAATTACACTGATTTCAGTGGATTCCAAGAATGGCCTCACTTTTCTAATAAATTATATTTTCTGCTAATGTAATGTGAACAAAAATAATTCATGTAACAATTGCAGTGCTGATGAATATTGTCAGAGCTACATTTTTTATTTCTAGCAAACTAATGAAATAACAAAAAAGTGAGGTTTGCTGACTGTTCCTGAATCCATTTTTCCACTTGCTTATGCGTTTTACTTTTGCTAATCTAAATCGAGATGGAATTTTGAGCTTTGTATGGTCCTTAAAATATTTTCGTGCAGAAAAGCTTTAGTCATGTTGAATCTACTAAGCAATATCCATCAAGTGTAAGGTCATACTTCGCCACCTGAAGCTTAGACTAAAAGTTTAGGCTTAGCTGATGTACATACAAGGAACCATCTCATTGTGTAAGAAATTTTTAAAGCTGAGAAAAATACATTCATGTACAGAATTGAGAGATGTTTTGTTTATGTATGATTCAGAGCTGTAAAAAATTGGAAATTATTATAAGATGAAAGTTTTGCTGACATTAGTGTAACAGTTGAAAAAAACAGGAAGCTATCACAGTTACATCAGCCTGGAATGTCTACTGCTGATAAAGATGGTATTTAGCTTTATGTGATTAAGATACTTCCTTTGGACCATGTTTCTAACAGAAAATTAATTGGTTTCACTGAAGTATTTGCTTTCCTTGTATTCACTGAATGGGATATAGAAAGTAAAACTAGCTTCTTAAAGGATGATCAGCAAAGCAGGTCAAAAGCTCTTTTCATTGTGCGTAGGAAAAGCTGACATCTGAAAATAATGCATTGGTTCCAAACTCAGATGAAAACTCCAAATTCTCAAATGTGTCAGTACCGCATGAATTAAATCTTCCATCTTGCTAATCTCAAAATATTTGATTTCTAATGTCTGAAAAATTGTTTTGATGATACTGAAGGAAAGTATTAATAAAATGTGAAATATAAGATAAATGCAGTAAATTAATATTGCAAAAGAGGGGCATTTATAGTGTCTGAACTAGAAAGTCATACTTCATTAGTTTTGTCAAAACCAGAAAAGTCAAAGGGAGTTTCTTCTAATATTCCAAATCCCCAATTTTTTAAAAAAAATAAATAATTTCTATGTCTACAAGATTGTAGTTTTGATGGCAAGGTAATTTGTTAAAAATATGAAATATTTAAAGCTACCTTGTATCATAATAAGCAGGACAAGTCAGACTTGACAGATTAGCATTCTCTTTATTGGTGTAGGTAGTAGATTGGAATCAGTTGTGATTAATGGGGAGATGAGAACATGGGAAGAATAAAATAAACTGAGATGCAGTGTAAAGCTGACATTTAGTGGGAAATACTATTGAGAAGATCTGCATTAATCAAAACAATGTGAGAAATAATAAACTAAAACATTGACCTAGTAACAAACATTAAATGGATAGATTGGTTAGGTATAACTGATTATCATTGTTACAGATGCAGAAGAATGAGTGTAGTTTCAAACTGCTGTATTGTGTAGTAGCCTATTCCATGAAACAGGAGATTAATGTGTTTTCTTCCATAATTTGAATTTAAAAGAGTATGAAACATCAGCAAAAAGGAGAGGCTTGGGATTAGTATTTTGAAATTACAGTGAAAGTTTGTGATATTTGATAAATATCAAAAATATTTGTGATATTCAATAGTTTTACAAGATATGCTGATACAGCTCCTTTTTTTTCTATTTCAAGAAGCCACTGATAGGGTGGTACATAAGTTGTTTTGATGTATGTTTCCATCTCCAGTGTCTGTGATTCAACTAAATATTCTTCTTTTTCTCCAATATCGTCCAAACGATGAACTTGTTTCCTAAAATGGATGTTTACTTTTCATTAATAAGTAAATGGCAATGTAACAACTTAATCTTACTCACGTGTAAATAAAATTAAATTTTATTATTTACTAGTTTCTACCTTGTATATATGAGGAGCAATTCCTCATACATGTACATGTATCTATTTCTGCAGTAGAGTATCTAAGGAAAAATCTCAGTGTTACTGTAAAAAAAGACCTCATAAAATTGGTACAAGCAATGTCTCTGTTTTCATTAGTTGTTTTACTCTAAGCATAAAAGTATACATGTGCTAGTCAAATAAAACTGTGAGATTAAATTTTAGTTCTAGATTTTTGAATCTCTGTTCAACATACAGATTTTCTACTGAGTTTATATGCAAAAGGAATACATGATTAGAATATTTTTTTTTAAATTACTGTTTTGTCAAACACAAGAAATAGACTGGGCTTGTTCTATGATGTACATCTGTTGTTTTTTATTTGGTTTGGGTTTTAGTGTAGTGAAAAATTTGAAATTTTCTTTAGAACATGCACATTTGGTTGCTTTTGACATCTCAGTCTGGTTATCTGAATATTCTGCTTTGTATGCTTAATATGTCATTAAAAAATGTTTCTTCTCATAAAGAAATAGACTAAGTCCATCTGGTAGTAGACTTGAAGTTACCACAGCTATTTAAAAGTAGTCCAAAAGAAGAAAAAAAAAAAAAAAGTGAAAGAAAATTCTGTAGAGATAATAAAATGCCAAAGCCAAATTTACAACAGGTTTCTCAGCCCACTCTTCCAGACAGATTTCAGTTTGGTGTCTGAACTTGCAAATGCAAAATACTGATCTACATGTAAGAACCATTTAAGTCATCAGTTTAAATGCACAGTTTTGCTTATTACCTGTGGATGTCTATTTGTGTATCAAACCAAGAACAGGCAAAGCTACGTGTGATACTACAGGTGTAAGTTTTCATTGTTCATGTTCTATACTTGAGTATGCTGATGCAGTGTTGAGTATCTGGTGCAAAAGGCAAAAGGGGAGTGAAGTTACTTAGTGGCCTTTAGGAGTATATTTAAAAAAAAATAATCAAAATATTACTAAATTGCTAGATGAAGCATAGATTGTAGGAACATTACTTGACTGGCAAGTCATAAAAAGGGATTTTCCTTTATTGCTTTTACTTTCTATTCCAGTAGTCTCGGAGATACTTTGTGAGACTAAGCCAAGTGCACCATTTAAGTCTAATTGATTCATTCAAGTCTCTTAGAAGGGGACATAATAGAAAAAGGTCTGTCAGCAAAACTGAATGCAAAAGCCCAGCAAAATCAATTGCCTGTGTATTGATCTTGGTAGAACAGGGAATGCAGTCCTCTCCAGAACTGCCAGGCAGCAGGGAATTTGCAGACTTTAGTGCTCAGTTTCTTTTTGTTTGCTGCCCTCTGCGGTTGAAGCTGTAAATTAAAGTGGACTTGGCTGCATGGAGTTAGCTTTACATTCTCATTTTATTTGCTACCCCAGAAGAAATGAAAACTTAGAAACAAGATAAAATACATTCTTTCTAGCTTTTTCTTTAGCAGCAGAAACACAAGGGTTTTTAAGCTTGCAGCTAATTGCAAGAGTATTTGAAGTTGAAACAGGAGGAAACTCCCGTTCTCATTTTCATCACCTTGGCTGGCTTGGGGGGAGCCCAGTTGATCTGATGGTGTGTTCTGCCTCCCTGCAAGG
Organism: Promerops cafer; assembly: GCA_013398275.1. Taxonomy (NCBI): domain Eukaryota; kingdom Metazoa; phylum Chordata; class Aves; order Passeriformes; family Nectariniidae; genus Promerops; species Promerops cafer. Next base: position 566,546 of record VZSE01004322.1, on the reverse strand, counting down.
AGGGACATGTTTCCATCACTGTGTAGGTGTGGGGCTGCTGCTCTTCAGGGCACCTTGAGGCTCACAGGACAATGTCAGTAGGCCAGGACTTCTAGGGTCAAAAGCTCCACAATTCCAACCCTATCTACATTTAAAATTATTTATTTATTTGTTTCTTTGTTTGTTTATTTATTTATTTTAGTGTAAATACACCCATTTGTTGATATCAACATTTCTGTGAAAATTAATTTTTTGGTAGAATATAAAGATAAAAACATGCATTATTTCAACATACAGTAACTTAGTTTGGAGATAGGATGGAAAATAATTGTTTACTATTATTACTACAAAAATTGTTTACTATTATTACTAATAATAATCAGATTATATAGATGCAAATTGTGGACTTTTTTTTAAGATAAGCAAAAAAAACCTCTAAATATGGCAAGCATTCCCTGTAATGGGAACCAAGTTGATATACAGCAAAGTTATCTTCTGCATTTAGCATCTGTCATTTTTTGCTCTCATGCCTTCCTATCTCTGTAGAAGAGAATCCTGTGTTTTTTTCTTAAATTAGTCATGGTCTCTATTAAATTCACACATTTTTAGTAGTCAATTCATGAAACTAATTTCAGTAGTGTTTCTCTAAGAAAGACTTGGGTGTCTGTAGTTGAGTCCAAGCACTTGTCATTAGTACTGCTGAGGTACGGCTGTGCATGGTGGAAATGTGAGGGCAAAACTCACATTATTTTTGACGAGCTTCACTTCCTAACCCTTCTGTGGAGCACAGCAAGTTTTTCATCAGTGACATTCACTTCCCTCTGCATTCACAGGAATACTACTTCCCTTACTTGGAAGGGCATTGTGAAGATAAGTGTATAAAACTACAGCTGGGGTCCAGATATTGCATGAGCAGCTCATAGATATGTGAGCACCAAGGTAGTTCTGAAGGGTTGTTGGCCTTTCAATAGAGCAGAGTTGGCAGGCTGTCCCAGTAACACCAAAAGCAGCAAGGAAAGTGCTGTAAGATGTTTAATTAACTGACATGGTCATGAGCACAACCTTATCTCTTGCAGAAAACAGGAATAGCTGTATGTGATTTCTGCGGTGTACTGGTGGCAGTTTGACTGCGGAGGAAAAAGTGTTACGTGCTTGATCACCAGTGTCATTCCTTATGCAGGACCCTGTCTTCTTTGATGGCTCTCTCTAGGACACACCATAATTAGTGTCTAGGTTCTGATAATTACGGTTATGGAGAAGCAAATTTTAAATTCAGAAATGTCTTTAACAGGAGGATTTCTCTGTTTCAGAGATCTTTAAGCCAACAGTTCTCTATAATTCTGTGCTGCATGAAAGCCTACATCAGATGCTACAAAGAAACTGAAGCTATTTAGAAAGTAATTAATGGAGCCAAGTTTACAGTTGATTAGCTATCCCTTTGAGAGCTGTACTGTTCTGCACCGTCATGTTTTCATGCTGCTTGAATAAATCTGTCAATTATTCTTCTGTTCACTGAAGAATTTCCTTAATACTATCTTCGATTGCTACTTTATCCCTTGGCTGTCAGAATTTTCCGATGAAAACAATGTATTTCACTGTCAAAAAAAAAGCTTCATTATGTCAACAAGGCTATGGGAGAGAAAGCATTTCACAGTACTGCTGAAACAAATATTATGGAATGCATAATTCTTTTGTTCTCTATGTTTTGACCATAGGATTTAAAATATACCAGTTCTTTTTCATATGCTGAAGTGGCTTTTTAACATAGTGATGCTTGCATGATGTATATTCCTTATCTCTGCTCAGTGCTTGCTTCAAGACACCAAGATTCAGAATTAACATGCTTTGTGAGAAGACACGGAATGGCCGAAAGCAATACAGATAAAGTTGTGTCTTTATTGCTGATCAGATGGGCAATTTCCTGCCTGTGCTGGAGAAGACAATCATTTAAACCATCTTCCTAACAAGGAATCTTTAGCAGCATTAAAAGTAATTAACTAATGCAGTAATGTTAAAGAAAAGGTCAAAGAGCCCTCTTAGCTTTAAAAGTGTAATTTTAAAATGTTTACCATCTTCCAGTCCTTGGAAGAACATCAACAAAAAGAAAAGTATTAAAGCTACCAGGGGATGACAGCTCTTGAACACGAATATTCTCTATCTTAAATACCATCTTCATTCTTTGATTTTATTCCATTTCTTTCCCCGTATTTGTTTTATGTCCGTGTGTTTGTTGTTAAAGTGACATAGCATTTCTAGCATTTCTTTGCTCAGTGTGTGCCTTTTCCTTCCCTTTTCCTTCACAACTGCTCCAGACTGATCGCATAAACCCAGATGACATAGATTTAGAAAACGAACCCTGGTATAAATTCTTTTCAGAGCTGGAGTTTGGACGTCCGGTAAGTGAGGACGGAATATCGGTATTTGCACTTTAGGAAAAAAATATTTTTAGGATGAGGAATTTAAATTACCCAAATTCAACAAGTATATGCCAGTAAAATTAATATAAGGGTTTTTTTGAGGAAGGGCAGTAAAGTCCCATGAATATAAGTATTTTTTTCAAATAGACTCTTAACTTGCTGGAGTAGTTATAGTAATAGCTTTAATAAGGAGTATGTATTAGACATATAGTAGTGTGTAAGTATATAATAACAAGACAAATTCCATGATAAAGAGGGATGTTTGCTAGTTTCCCTAAATTTTTTGCATTTGGCTGGATTGCTTTTGAACAATCTTCTAGGACAGAAAAAAATGACAGTTTGCGTTAGGGATGCCAAGTTACAGATCATATACTTTTCTTATAGGACTATATCTAAATTTAAATGTATGAAGCCAAAACCATATTTCTTACAGCAGGAAATACTGAGATTTTTTTTCATTTTTTTCATCTCTTATATGCATACATGCAGAATACTTATTTTGTACCTGAGCACAGAGATATGGGTTTGCTCTGTTTTCAAGCTGGACACCTATTTGAATGGACAGACTTTACTTCTGCTCCAATTTTCACAAATAGCCATTACCCAGAAAAAAGGGCTCTGGCAAACAGCTGCTGGCTTAGACCTGCTGCAAGCAGTGTTTAAATTACATTTAAAATTATAAACCTGAAGAGTTCCATCTGGCCAAAGCAACTAAAAATCAGCTTTTTCACCTTTGATTTCTTAAGCACTTGCAGTTCTTCTGCAAATACCATAGGCTTAATTGTATCTAAGCCCCTAAGGCTGTTTGTATATTTTTTACAATGGTAAAAACAGTAACACTGTCCTCGAGGCAAGACAGAGAACTAGGTTTAACTTCCTCTCTGCACAATGCCTTAACAACCAGGTTGGAGATGTACCTGCTCTTGCTTTTGCACGCTCCCTCTCTGGCTCCACAGAGCTCAAATTCTTTCCTGTACACTCTAACATCTTTAGGAAAAAGGATAGCAAATGTCTTCATCCCAGAAGAGTGTCTAAGAGGATAGTTGGAATATCCAGACAGGTGGAAAATTAAAAGAAGTTAAAATCCCCTTAGAAAAGGGGAGGGAAGTAAACCCAAGCACTCCCTCAGTCTTTCTAAGCATTCTCATAGCTCCCCAGGATCCTCCCCAAGATTTTTTGAGTTTAAAAAGCAGAAGCCACAGGCCACAGGCAGGAAATCTGAAGTAGACATGAGCTTGAGAGTATCAGGATTGAAAATGTCCCCATTCTTTTCTTTCCCTAACAGCCAACAGTTCTCTGGAGGCCTATCAGAATTTTAATTAGTGACATGCCAGGCTACATGAGGAGCCTGAGCACTTGACACAGGGCCTTGGAGGACACCCTGGAACCAGGCACCTTAGTCCCTTTCTGTAGCTAGCCATAAACCAAAATCAAAACTCCCTGCTACTTCAGGGAGGGCAGAAGAGAAAGCAAATCATGTACACTCTTTTAAAACCTTAATGTTTTAATCATAGCATTTTAAAAATTACCCATTGAATACCCTCTGAAAAATTAAAAAAAAAAAAAAAAGGTAAACATATCTGGGTTTAATTTCTTGTGCAGTGGTCTATAATGTTATCACATTGTCATGGATTACTTTTTATCTCCATTATCCTGCCATTCAAGTCGTATTGTCATTCCTCCCTATAGGTGGGCAGAATCAGTACGGATAAATTCTTCTGATGAACCATATCTCAACAATATTTTACTGATAACAGTAACTTTTAAGACAGAATATATTGAAATTCCTCCTACAGAGCATAACTGTGATGCTTTACACTTTTCTCTCACAATATTAAAAACTGCTGGTATTTATTCAACCATTCCAGTTGTAAACTTTACCACCTAAAGTTACTAACATTTTATTAAGATATTTTAAAAATAACACATTTATCCTTCCATTCTACCCATGTGTGTCACTCTTTGTATCTGACGCTGTCAACACTTAATTTCTAACTGTGTCACCTTTTCCACATGTTTCATTCCTTGCTGCCATTGATTCTACTCCATTTCATCTCTACACTTCTGCTTTTATGATGCAGCCACCTAAAAAGCTTTTGGACTATGTTCAAGACAGTTCTTCTGGTGTTTCCAATGAGGTAAATGATTGGTTCTTTTTCAGATGATTCTCTTGGGAAGAAGGGTTGGAATGCTCACCATTTATGTCTTAAGTTTGTTAAAAATTAGTGGTTTCCTCCTCATAGCTATAAGACATTTCTAATTCACAATCATTGTATGTTTGTCTTCATATCTTTCCAGATCACTAGTGCATTTGGATGTTGATCTTATTATCCTAGGAACTGTGAGTCCTTATCCCCAAAACTTCTCAGAGATTAACACCCAGAATTACACAGCACTCCATACGTCTCTAACTCTTTGACAAATTCCCACATCTCAGAGTTGGGCAAGTGCATTGCACAATGATTCCATCAGCACAGTACATTTTTTATTAAAATATCTGACTGCAAATTTTATGTGTCAAGTGAAAGCCTTTGTGGCTAAGCTGTCATTTCTCCAATTAAGTATTTATGACTAAGGTTGCTCGTCAGGTAAAACAGCAATTAATAGTACTGCTGTAATTTATAACTCAGGATTGACAGTTGCTGTCAGTATTCCAAATAAAATTCATCAAGATCAGATAGTGGGCTGACATTGCCCTGCTCTGAGTGGGAGAGATTCAGGCTTCCATTCCTTCTCCACTCCCTCCCCATTTTTACAGCATTAGGGCAAAAGTCAGTGAATCCTCCACTGGTAACTTTGCTTCATATGGTGGCTTTACTTCATTCATATTTGTGATTCACTCTCATCTTCCGTAGTTTCTCCAAAAGTTAAACTCAAATTGTGGTCTTAAATTGTTAATTGTTTGCAATTTACTCTGGTTTGGTTTTAAGCTCTCTGTATATCTAGAAAAATCTCATAGCTGTGAAATTTGGGTCCAGTTCTCTGAAAGAAAAAGCTTCTAGGCCTTTTCTAATTCCTTCTGGTTTTCAATATATCAAGGAAGACAGTTTAAAAGCCCTAACATGACTTTGAAATATTCCCATATTCAGTAGGTCTGGGTAAAGTGGATATTAAGCAACACTGGTTTTCTCTTTGATTAATTTACAAAAAAGTCCTGTCTTTAATTTTGAAATTTTAATAATCTTTAAATACGATAAATCATGTTCAAAAACTACAGCAACTTAATACTTCTCCGGAGCAGGAGACTATTCAAAATAACTTGATAAAGTATTATAACCATCATGCAAACAAGCCTATTTGTTATTTACCTTTTACTTTTGCCTACTTTCCCTAGCTCCATTTTTAGTCATCATTAAAGCCTTGATGCATGAAAACAGCTAAAATACAGGCTTAATTCTAAATATAGATCTCATTTTTTTTAATAAAACCAAATCAAAGTATTCAAAAACACTGTATTTGGTAGTTTGGAGTTGTCATCTCCAATATTTAATTTTTTTTTCAAGTGGCCTTTATTCATATAGAGAGCAGTGTTGAATATTGTGGAAGATGGCTAATTATCTTTGGAGATGGGAGAGATGTGTTCAGCTGGGCCATCTAAAAGTAGGTCAATAAATGCCCAAGAGCTGGCAGGACAGCTGCAAACAGTAAAACAAGCAGTAAAAAAATAACCACACACAGTGTTTACTTTCACCTGTCCTCTATATGTCACATCAACGAAGCTCTACCTGTGGAGAAAAGGTATAAACTCCACACATTCTATAAACAATAACATATGCCTGTAGTAAAAATTAGTGTTGTAGCAACATACAGGGTCAGCCATATAGAAAAAACTTCAAAGCCAGCATCAAATAAAGGATAAAAGGGCAACTTACATTCAAGGTGGTAAGAGAATCTTAAAGGATGAAAAGCAAAAGCCATATAGTAACCCAGCAGTGAATTTTGGCATGATACACACTCTTAGCCATCTTAGGCTGACACACTGTGTATGGCCTGGGGAATGCTGTGGATAAGGAAATTCCCTCTGGTGTGATTTCCATTGTGTGATTTGCCCATAGCCTTCCATAGGAGACAGTGAGGATCTGCTCTGCCCTTGGGAGTGACATCATGGTCTCTACAGGCATGGAGCTGCTCCAGGTGGTGGGAAGCAATCACTGCCTCAGGGCCATTTGGCCACTGTCACCTCACAGGTGGTCAGCAGTCGCTAGTGGAAGTGGTTGGCATCTGCAGGAAAGAATCCACAAAGACCATTTATCTGCAGCGTTTGTACCACCTCGTGCAGCGTTTCTGAGAGATCACCTGTGGTCCCAAGTTTCCTTCCTGGCTGGTTCCAGGCCGTGGCAGTGACTGGTCAAGAGAAGATGTTTGTGGCCAGTTTTGAAATGAGACTCGGATGCTTTCCAGGACAGGCTGAATGTGTGTTTAATGGGAAGTGTAGGGAAGCACAGAGACCTGAGGCCTTTGCTTACTGTGGTTATACTGGCTGTTGGTGTGAGCAACACTGTGTCGAGCTCCTATGGTTTCATTGCAGACAGACCTCATAGTATTGGATATATAACTTAAAGTCATTGAATTTGGAGAGTGATGGGAGAATTGTCACAAAGTACTTTTAAGCCTTCAGATGGTGTAAAGAAAAACTTGAAAATATGAACTGTGAGAACATTTGGAATTATCTTGGCTCAAGTTTTAGATAACATTTATTTCATATCGGGGCATGTTTGTGTGGCTCTCCCTGTCCCACAGTCCTACAAAATCTGTTCTCAAATATTCTAAGACTACTGGAGGTGTACCTAAGTGTCAGTTAACAAATCTGGATTAAGTTTTGTTCATGAACTTGCAAATCAAATCACTGGGGGAAAAAAAATCTAACAAAAGAAAGGACTTATACAGGCCATGAGTGCCATTACTTTGGCATTCCTTCAGGACAAAGATTTTTCCGTACAGGGAAAAAGCCAAGAAGACTCTCTATAAAGGGGAAAAATATTTCCTGCACCTTAGAAATCTGTATGATAGTTCTATTTCTAGTTCTTTGGGTTATGGAAAGCTGAAATGACATGCCAGGAACTTGAAGGAAGTTTAATTCTTAAACCTTGCTGCTTTGTACCCATGAAGAAATACCCCAGGAGCCATGCAATTTATTCTAGATTCATACCTGGTTACCAGAATTGTAATATTACTTAATTCTGACTGAAGGCTTGAAATGGTTGATTTAAAATCAGTAGTCATTTATGGTTGACTTTGTATTAATAATACAATTATGGAAGTTCCATCTCCCAGTGTTCATGCAGTAGCTACAGCTGTAGCTCCATAAGCAGTGACTAATTTTCTGTGATGAGAACTGTTCTTACCAGGACTATAAGGTATATAAGGCCAGTTGCTGACCACAAACATCATGGGATTGACAAAAGTGCCTGGCTATTATTGACTGTGGGATTTTGGTGAGTAACTGAGGGATGAGGAGAAGCTTTGCAAACTTCACATGTACATGAAGGAATAATTTTCAGATTTTTCTGTTTTTATAGTAAAGATTTGTTTCAGTTGTTCTGTCTGGTTTTGAAAAGTGCATACAAAAGCATGATTTGGGATCATTATTTAGCAGTGCTTTAAAGGAAAAAATATTACTGAAGTAGAATAGGAAATGAAATCTCCTATTCCTGAAATCTAGCAATGCTTTTTAGAAGCTGCCTAATTTATTCTCATGAAATGTTGCTGTGTCTGTGACGGAGTGCCCAGGATGTTAATTATCATGGGCTGTTGTTACAGGATTTGCCACAGAGTAACAGAGTCATCAAACATGAGAAACAAAATTTTTCACTCTTTTTCCAAATACAAACGTAACAATTTGTGTTTGTTTTCACAGGCTTCCTTATATCATCACTATTCAACAGACAGAGGCCTGGACAGGCCCTCCAGGTAAGAAATACTATCTATACTTTAGCAGAAAAAGATTATCCAGCCTAAGGGTCTTCTCTGGGACCTGAAATCAGCAGATTTTGTGAGGAGTCAGATCTTAACATTCACCTTGTGAGCTACTGGCAAATTAGATGCTTGGAGAGAGTGTTGATTTTGATACTGATGTGTAGATTTTATTTTAGTTTTACAAGGACTTAGTGTTTGCATTCAAATTAACCACACTGTATTCTGGGTCTTTCCACTAACATCCCTGAGCTTCTCTCTCAACAGCAGTGATTTATTCTTTACCATTACTGCCTGCAGCATATTCAGTGCTCTTTTCCTAAGCATGATGCCTTGACTGTTCTCGGTCTCTTTTTCCTATCTTTGCACTTGAATTCTAGTCCCAAAAAATAGTGTAAAAGAACTCAATGCATTTATTTCAAAGAAAATGGCATAGTAATGTTACGTAGAACTTTAAAACAATCAGGTTAAGAACAAATTCATCTTTTCACTGGGAAATAGGCTGTAAGATGCGTGAGACCAGTGCTTCTTCCCTTTATGTGTTTTTCATGTATTTATTTCGGCATTTTTTAATCTATAAACCAATAATATAATTATGACCTTACTTCTTAAATTCCTGAATTCTCAGAACCAGACTGCTACTGATACTGCTTTTTCCTGTAGTTCTGCAAGTACTGCGAGTGACTACAGAAAGCGAAGGAAGTCAGAACCTGCTGTAAGTCATCAAAGGGCACACAGTGATCAGAACGCCAACAGACCTAACCTGGGCCAAACAGACACACAGGGCCCATGTACCACCCTTAGGAAGCCTTTAACTAGCTCATCTCCTTCTTCTCCATCAAGAGCAAAAGGTAAGAGGAGACTGTATTAATTAGCAGAAAACTACTGATGATATGTTGAATTATATGTTGGTAGCAATTGCCTCCTGTCGCTCACTGCTTTGCCCCAGAGGATGGGATGTGATGCAACAGCTTTGGGCCTTTCATGAAAGGCTAACTTGTTTATTCTTATGGGATGTAATTTTAACCTGAAAAGCTGGATTTGTAACAAGGATTTTCCAGTTTCAACTGCTTGTTCTAACACAAGAGAATTGACTGAAAGAAGACTATGAATTCTACCACAATATAAAAACCCTAACATTTTTATTAACACTACTACTCTCTTAGTAGATAATGGTGATTTTAAAACTAGTTTTATTATATTGAGAAAGTAAATTGAGACAAATAACCTGTAAGATTAAAGATGTGCTTCCCAGATAGTAGACCTAATGTAATCAAGCAAATATCCACAGTTATCAGGACCTAATTTAATCAAGAAAGCATCCATAGTCTGATTTTTTACTTTCTAAATCCTTGGAAGTATTTAGTAGAGCTGATGCAATCTAATTAGTTCATTTTTGGCAAGTAACTCACCATCCTTCTACTGATTTCCACATCTCTCCAGGAACGAGATCACAGAGTCAGTTGTTCATTTGGGTTTGAAAGTTTGGATGGGTTTTTCTAGAAAGACAAAAATCTTCCAGTAAAACATAAAATAGAAGTAATATATAGAATAATACTTCATACAACATGTCTCCTTCTGTTCAAATTATTATTATTATTCTCTTAATTGCTCTATTTTGTAGCTATACTAATCAGTAAACCTGTGTAAGAGTAAATTGTCAGTGAAAAGAACATAATATCCAGACTGTTTTGACACATTCTGCATCCAGAAAAAGAAAAGAAAAGCAGTGAGGAACATTGAGAGTGAGGTGGTTGAAAAGCAAATGTATTTTAAACATGTAAAACATTAAAGTGTTATAGCAGTAGTTTTCAAAGTGGATTAATTCCTTCATTTGGCTTACCAGGCCAGGCAGTAAAAAGTTGATAAATTCTACTTTCCTGCATGTGCACTTGACTCCACCACCAATAGCAAGCACTAAGCATGACTTCAACACTTCCTGTGTTTGAAAATCCTTCCATTAAGAATATCTTCCACAGCCAATTCACTTTCAGAAGGTGACACTGTTCTCTCCCAGCATTATGACCCCTGTAGAATGTTAATTTTTCTTGAAATTAATCAATTTGTTAAAGAAGGAGCACATTATAAACTGTTTGATCAGCATGAATTTTGAACTCAAGTGTTTCAGTTTCAGATTTAGATTCAATTTTTTAGAAAGCAGACTAAGCTATTTGAAGCATCCTCCCTGAATTGAATGTTGCCACTTGAGATTTTTTTTGAATGTTCAGTTCAATTTTGAAAGACCACCATTCCAAATTTGTCTCATAGTGTCTTCTAGATCTACCATGCACATAAAAATATGTCTTAAAGCTTGAAAACTCAGGCCTTTGTTATGGAAGTCAATCTAAGGGTTATTTTTACTTCTACATTGTGGTTAGGCTCAGTAAACTGATGCACTTCCTTCACACTCGTATAGCACTTTCTGAACTGCCTTGTTCTGCTCTCCATAAGCTGTACAAAACACTGCTCCCTTCAGTGCTATCACACAGGGAAGGAGCAGGCTACCTGGGAATGACTTGGAGAAATTTCCTATTTGATCTGATACAAAGATTTATCTTTATTTTAACTATCTTAGAATATGTGGATGCTGTGAACTCTGAGCATTATACAGGTTAAAAATCGTAAAGAACTTTTCAGAATGCCCAGGTGGAAAAGTCAGTATTACCCTGAGGTCTAGATTTGTTGTGTGGCTTCATCTTTAAATCTGTTGCAGCTTTTATTGTTTGTTGACCTGCTTAAAAATCCCAATTAATCCCCAATTAATGCCTGGTTTCTTATGTTGCTTTGATGGCAGGGGTTGTGGAGGAAATAACACCTCCATAATTAATAAGGAATTCTTTTTGTTGTTCAAATTATCATGAGTGCATTTTTACAGCTGGAAAATAACTTAATTATTAGCTCTGCTGTCCTATGCTGTAACAAACTATGTACTGACCTAAGTTGATAGATGCACTAATTCCTATCTCTTTTCTAGACTTTCTAATACTTACTGCTGCTAATTCCCTTTCTGAATCTTTTAATTTCTGGCAATGTCTCTTTTTTACCATGCTGCTCTGTGGATTATAAAGGTGGGGATATTAGCAAAGTATATCCATCCCTTTTAAGTTACTCAGTGCACAACCACAACACCTCAAATGAATTAGATTACTGTAGCACTTACAGACAACATTTAGCTGTTCCAAATGATTCAAGAAGGGCAACCAGCTACAAGAATGGCTGGCAAATGACTCGCCAAAATGCAGAAGTCTGGAGTAGCACAGAGGAAGCTGCTTCTCCAAAGAGGAAATCTCGTAGCTGTGATGACCTGCTAACAGATGATCGCGACAGCTATCCCGATGCACAGGCCAAGGCTGAAAGCATGGGCTCTCTGCTGTGTGAGGAGGACTCCAAGGAAATTTGCTCAATGAACTGGAACTCCCCATATGTTGAGGGCCGTGGTAGTGGTAGGTCAAGAGTTCGTCACAGGTCTGCACATGATGCTCCAGGTTTCCTGAAGATGTACAAAAAGATGCACCGCATCAATCGCAAGGACTTGATGAATTCTGAGGTGATTTGTTCTGTCAAGTCTAGAATACTGCAATATGAAAAAGAGCAGCACAAAGGTATTCTTCAAGGCTGGAGAGAGTCTTCTACTGAGGAGGTGCCCAGAGACATGGTGCCAACCAGAATATCTGAATTTGAAAAGTTAATTCAGAAGTCAAAATCAATGCCAAACCTTGGTGATGACATGTTGTCAACTGTTACATTAGAGCCTCCTAAAAATGGCTTGTGTCCAAAGAGGCGATTTTCTATTGAATCCCTGCTGGAAGAAGAAACTCCAGTCAGACATCCCTCTCAGGTACAACGGAGCTACAAGTCTAAAACCCTGGTGCCAATTCATATTGAAGTGACCAGTGATGAGCCACAACGATCACATATAGATTTTTCAGACAGCGATCAAGACGGAGTGGTTTCTGATCTCAGTGACTTTATCCAGATAGAGGGTTCATCCTTTTGTAGTGAAAGTGACTTTGATCACTTTTCCTTCACTTCATCTGAAAGCTTTTATGGATCAGGCCATCACCACCACCACCATCACCACCACCACAGGCATCTCATCAGCTCCTGCAAAGGGCGATGCCCAGCATCCTACACCCGCTTCACCACCATGCTAAAACATGAAAGGGCTAAGCAGGAAACCACTGAAGATCCAAGGAGACAGGAGGCAGAATCTGGCCTGTCTAAGATAGCATTCCTCGTCAGTCCAGTGCCTTTCCGGAGGAAAAAAAGTGCAGCTCCTAAAAAACATACTGAAAAGAAAAAATGCAAGTCATCTGTATTTGAAGCACTAGATTCTGCACTTAAAGACATCTGTGACCAAATTAAAGCTGAAAAAAGGCGGGGAAGCTTGCCTGACAACAGTATATTACACAGACTTATTACTGAGCTGCTTCCAGACATTCCAGAAAGGAATTCATCTCTTAAAGCTCTGAAAAAGAGTCCCACGCACCAGCCTTTTCATCCACTGCCTCAAGATGGTGCTATCCATTGTCCACTGTACCAGAATGATTGTGGAAGATTACCTCTTAGTGCCTCTTTTCCAGACATGGATGCAACTAACAACAACGATAGTGCACTGTGTTTCCAAGGTGGATTAACTTTCTTCCTCTATCCCTGTGATTGACTTATCCAACCTTACTCCCTGTGTTTCCCACCCTTTCTCATTCCACTTTGTGTCGTCTATAAGAAGCTTTCATCCCACAAAATTCTTAGTGAAGGACATCATTTTCACATAGGTGTTGAGGACAGATAAATTTGCTGTCTATTCACAAAATACAGTAATCAGGACAACTGAAGTAGCAGTGCATTTCAACTAATTGAATCTAAATTAGTTCTATAAATTATAATGATGTTATTAAGCAGTAAATTCATGCATCATAAGATGCTAGTCAAACTGAAAACAATATGCAGATAACCCTTTCTTTATCACTAAGAAAAAAAGAATGTGAATCTAAAATGTGTTTTACTATATAATTTTGTTAAATGTAAGTGATGGAAATGCTTTTAATTCTGCCAGTATCATAGAAAGTCGATTCTGTTTTCTTATGAATCCACTGCTTCGTGTTACTTTTTGTGAATAGATGTTAAGGTCATTTTAGGAAATTTCCATTTCCACTGTTCAAACAATACAATTTCCAATTTCTGTGGCAGCAAAACTAATTCTTTCCATAGAATTTCAAAATGTCTATGAAATTTCGATAAATTTCCTGTCTTCTTAGAAAGGAATTTCTCAATAATCAAAACTTGAATGAAATTGTCTGGGTAAGTATGACCAATCTGTTTTTAAAGTTACTGCTTTGAGTTGTTTGTCACTCTGCTTCTTTTTTTTTTTATTTTTCTTTTATTTTAATTTTTAAAAAGTAAAACTTACTTAAAATATATTCTTGAAATCCCAAATGGATGTAAGAGAGAATGTCTAATACAGTAATTATGCAATATTTGATCAGACCCATCTTATCCTTATACTCATATATTTTCTTTAACTTTTGCAAGTAGCACAAGAATAAATATGTATTTCAAGAGAAATCAGAATTGAAGCTATTACCATCTTTTCTTAACTAGTTGTAATAGACATATTTAGAATAGAAAATTTGGTTAAAAAACAGCTATAAAACACAGTTCAGAATTGAATTAGTCATACTCAAGGGCTGATCATGATTAACTCTGGCAGACAGTACTACATGATGAGACTGAAGTAGTTGAAAAATGTGCTGGTCACATATTATAGTTACTAAATGAAAATTTTCCAGTCTGTGAAAATAAGGAAATCCATAGTGTAAAGTAAATGTGGATTTCTAATGGCTTTTGCAGCTAATGAAGGAGCGTAGCATAAGGAAAGCACTCTGTCAACATTAATATCCCTAAAGTAGTGTGGAGAATGAGTAAAGCAGAATATTCCATTAGTTTCCATCAGCACCAGTCATGGCTGAGCTCAACTTCTAATCAAGTTTCATGTTCTGTTGGATCTGTGTGCATCTCTTATAGCCACACAGAGACCTGAAGGTCATAGCAGATGACTGAAAACTACCAATATTGACTGCATAAGGAGCTGTAGAGAAGAAAAGGAAATTGTTTGTCCTAAAGCTTCTGCATTTTCACTCCTCACTGATATCCTTCTCTTACTGCCAGAAACTTAAAAAAAAAAAAATAAAAAAATAGATGTGTTTGGAGTCATTGTATCTTTAGGTTTCTGCAGTAAGTGTTCATCCTCATTCCTCATGGACCCCATGCCACATCAAAAAAAGCTGTCCAGAACTGGGGCTATGATATACTTACTGGGAATGACATGCTTACAACCAGTTGCATAAATAATAAAATTATCTCTTTACCTCCATTCTATTATCAATAGCCTCAAGTTTTTGTGGCTTAGCCAACAAGCAGTTAGAATGGATGAGATGCTTTCAGTTCTTTTCTTTGTTCCACTTGTATTTCTTTAGGAATGTATGAGCTTGGTAACAGCAGATTGTGGGAATGAAATCAAAGGAAGACAAACATAAATCACATTTCCACTAGAAAGTACCACTGTGGTAGTAGGAGACTAAAACAATACTTCTCAGAAGTTAGAGGCAGTTCATTAAATAACTCTATTTTCATTTCATGTTGGCAACTTGCAGAGCTGTAGAGTTTATAAGATTTTGATTTTATCTGTGTTAAAACATGAGAAAATATTCACCATCCTGTAATAAACATTGGTAAACTGTGCTTTAGAAAAGTCTGCCACATAGATTGGTGAGTAATATGATTTGTGTTCCATCTCTTAAAACAGAGTTGTTTTTATGAAGTAACATCCTTTTAAATTCCCTTGTGCTGCCTAACATGTGTCCCTGGTAAAGTAGAAATGCATCTTAGATCTCTTAGGAGGAAACAATGTTCCTTCACACTGTCTCATTGAAGCATGCCTGAATCATGTGTTGTGCATGCAATTATGTGTTTACATTGTTGGCATTCCAAAACAATGTCCTGCAGCCTGATGAAGTCCAAGTACTGCTGTCATGTCTTCCCCTTGGCCCAGTAGGGGAGCATCCCTTTGCACAGGGAGGCATAAACACACTCTCTTGATCCTCAGTCATATAGTTTCTTCTGCTCTGGGTCAGAGGGCAGCCTTAGCCTCTGCCTAAAGTTAGTATTTTTTTTTCCTTTAAAGGTGCTTTTAACCATATCATGTGCTTTTCTTTCTATTAAATGTAAAATAATATATTTCAATATCTTTTCACCCCCCTAAATGAAAGCAAGCCGCATCACAGATTTGAATAGTTTTGTTTATCCTAGTTTCACGTAATTTCTGTTTTCAGTAGACCAGGAGTCTCCTGGAAGCTATTCTTCTGCTTTCACTGATGTGGGACGATGTACTCCAAGGGAGAGAAGAGGAACTACAGACAAAGAGGTAGTGAAACAACAATAAATAATGCAGCGATATCCATATGGAAAATTGGTAACATATTTGAGACAAGATTTGTGTTGGTTTTAAGACAGTATAATGATGCAGACCAAAGGAACTTCCTTTTTCATTAAGGAGATTGGTACTTCAAGAAATTAAAATAATACCAAGCTTTGTAAGACAAGTTGTATTCTTCCGTTTATTATTAAATAGACATGGACATAAATTCACTAGTTATTGATCAGCTCTGTCAAAGCTGATTGGAATGTGTGTTTGGAACAGAGAAAAATAACAGATGGGACTGGGGAAAGGCTCTTTAGAAACCCAAAGTATTACACAAAGAAACTGCCTTGGTAGTTTCAAAACTGATACAAAACATCTATATTTCACTGTTATTTTGTTTGGAAAGCAAACCACTGCTGTTAGTGCTAACATCTGTAGCAGTTGGTGATTGTAATTAGACTGACTGCTTGTAGTAATGCTTTGGCAGAGGAAATGGAAGCAGGCATACCACCTTTAAAGTAACACAAAGCATCACTGAAAAGTAAATATTGAAAAATAAACTATATTATTCTGTATCTTAAGAATGCTTATAGATCTAGAACTATAAATGCTCTCCAAACAACATAAAAGGTTACTATATTTCAATTGTTAATATATAATATTTTGCTCTGGGCTATATACCTTGATAAATGGTGGTATGGCTAGACCTGAATTCAGATCCATTTATACCCCACTGACATGTTTATATTGCTGCAATTTGATTAAAAGTCTGGTTTTTTAAAAAAAGACTTCTCATTAGAAAATACAGGCTAAAAAAGTTCCAGGAGCCATATTATGTGTTTCTTTTAAAAAATCTTGTGACATGGAAAGTCATCTTTCAATTTGAAAATATATAAAATACTTAAATTACAAGCCATTTTTAAGATCACTTAAAAAGGTTTAAAAATATGAAAGAGGAAAGGCATCTCTATTTCCAGTATGTTTTGTACATTTCAAAGTATTTTGTATTTAAACAGCTCCACTGTTCTTTTAATACCCACTTTTTCAGTTATTTGCTTCAGTAGTTACAATACCAGCTGTACCAAAATCAGGAAAGACTGAATAGGGCTTAGCTACAGTTGATATGAATCATATTTTGATATGAATATCCCCTCCTGTCTAAAAGACTGTTTTCAGTAACAGCAAGGAAAAGAAAAATGCTTTTAAATTTAGGCTATCTTATTTGAAGGACATCTGTAATGGAAAATTGTATTACTATTGCAAAATTCAAGTTGACAGGATCCCTATAATAACTTCAGGGACTTCTTATTATAGTGAAGACAATTCTGTAGGTGGGCTAGATTTGCTAGTCTTAAAAGGACAAGAAGGGAGAGAATCAAGTCAAGAGCTCCTGGCCTGGAATGAAGGTAAAATGCAAAATTTAAAAGTGTCCCTTTTTATTCCTGTCATAAAAAGATGTGCACCTTTACATCATGAGAAATAGTATCTCTCAAGTCACTAGTACATCCTAGAGAGGCATTTATTGGAATGGGGTGATCTTACTTGTGCAAGTACTTGCAGAGAAGGACTAAATAACAAGTGCCCTCATGTGGTTCTGCTTACCACTTCCTCTGAAGTATCTGCTGCTGGCTACTTGTCAGATGCAGACAGTCCATGAGTGAAGTTGCTGGGTCAGATCACAGTTCATATTTTCATTACAGCTTTGAAAACAGTGAAAGTGTGTCAGCTATACAGGTGAGGAGAGTTAGGGCTGTTTTACAGGGGGAGGTTTTTGAAACAATATTGAGCTTACATGTACTTGGTGACAGAACTTGATAAAGGTATGAAAGAAATGTTATAATGTGATTGCCTGTGATAGCAAGAGACCTGCACAGTTGACTCAGATCACCTCCAGTCCTGTGCTTTCTTAAAACTGTGAATGTAATTATAAAAGTTAAAAATATTCCAACCATTTCCAGCTGTCAGAGTATGTGTGTATATATATAAATGTAATGCATCATTTGCAATTGCTAACAAGTTTAACATTAAAGGCACCTAAAATATTACAGAATATTAAGTATGTGTATTTGTGTTGTACCTAGAGATCTAGTTGCCTACAAGTCACATTAACATAGTTAACTTTTTTATTTACTTTGGTACTTCTCTTAAACATCAAGTTGCAAAGTAGTCTGCATTAAAATTTAGCTATTTCTGGTTTTAGAACATGAAGTCCCAAATACCTAACTGCCTTAAAAATGAAAGATGTATATTTAATTGCCTATTTCTTCAGGAACCACTGTAAAGCTCATCCTTTTCTGATCTTGGTCACCTTTTAAAAATTGAAACACATTTATCATATAGTAATACTGCCTGAATGTATTAATTACTACACCTGTTTTTCAGAAACTGCCAGCTAGAGCTGTATATGACTTTAAAGCTCAAACTCCTAAGTAAGTACTAGACTTTTGTTCATTTAAGAATTCGTAATTCAAGCAAACTCTTTCTACCAGTTAAGTGGTGTTCAAGCCAGTTTCAACAGTGAATGCCATGGACCCGAGGACCCTGCTTGCTGTCACAGTAGTCCCTGCACTGGCAAACTGTGTGAGAAGTTACTTTGTAATAAAATTATCTTAAATTATTATATATTTGCATTGTATCTGTTTGAACACATGAATAGCTGTGCATCGTCAGCCTTCTAGAGCACAGGTTGTGAGGAGCACACACTGAATGCTCTTTGTTTGCTGAATTACATTCAGGTGACAGAGGGTAAATTGCTTAAACTGCTGTCATAGATAATGAGTTTATCAAAAGTCTGTATAATGCTTCAGCCTCTTCCTGTCTGTCTTAACATACACAGGTTTCTGCAGGATGTGACATTGCACATCCCAACACAAAAAGCAGTGGTCCATAACAAAAGACTGGGAACCACTGATTTAGGATATGAGAGAGTCAAAGTAGAATATCTGCAATTAATTTCTGCTAGTGTTCCCATAATCCAAGACCTTTAAGCAATCTTTAGATATGACCAAACATTGATACTAGAATTATATTAGCTGTGTCAGGACAAAACTCAGAACTGAAATTACCAGAGCAGCACATTAGCTCTTGAAAAACCAAATGGATGATACAGCAAAGATTTCCCAAGCCAGGATCTGAAAATATTCTAATGATTTTAAAAAGTCCCTTTTTTTGGTATCCAACATTTAACATATCACAGTCTCTGAGTATCAATAAATGGTGAGAATATAATCTGGTGTTTTTATGCTTCTGAATAGCTTTTTATGAAAAGAAAAAATGTGTAGAGCAGAAGCACACCAAGCTGTTATGCTGCAGAAAGGTAGTGATAGGCCATAAAGATGTGGAATACACTCTGTGGTTTCCCTACTGAATTCATAAAGAACACACCAAGTACCCCTTTGGTGCCTGTCATAAAAGCAGTACTTTTACACGTGATCCAAGAGACATCATACTTGCATGCACACATCATACTAAGTTCTCTGGTGGTAACTAGCAATACTTCCTTGGAAAAACATGCTTTTGTAACCTATAGATACTGCATGAGATTCATAAATGTGAGTAATTTGATTTTATATGGTATGATCAACTGGTAAATGTACCACAGCTGTGACACTTTTTCTTCAAATGTTTAGTTGTTACATTCTGTTTCAGTTCCAAGCTGTAAAGATCGCAGGAGCCATGCAGGGAGAAGAGTAAAATGTAAAGCTATAAACATCTGATATAAATAAATTTGTTACAGAGAGCTGTCCTTTAAGAAAGGAGATACTGTCTATATCCTCAGGAAAATTGATCAAAACTGGTATGAGGGTGAGCACCATGGAAGAGTTGGAATATTCCCAATTTCTTATGTTGAGGTTTGTTCTTTGTTTTAATTCCTTTAATTAATTTGGGTAATAGGTCCACAAACCACATGAGAATGATGAAAATCTGGTTTTTCTTTTTCCTTAGAAACTTTCTCCCCCAGAAAAAGCACAGCCTGCCAGGCCACCTCCCCCTGCACAGATTGGAGAGATTGGAGAAGCTGTTGCCAAATATAATTTCAGCGCAGACACAAATGTGGAGTTATCACTTAGAAAGGTACAGTTGAGAACTATTTTCCATCAAAATACCATTATAATGTCTCCTGCTACACAGAATCAATATATAGGTAAATAACTGTGCTTTGTGAACTCAGCACTCAAGATTTGCAATGCACAAAGCAATGCCATGGTAGGACATTCTAACATAATATCTTGTTGGCTTGCTGTCTGTCTCAGCTACCTGCAAATACTGTAAATGTGTTGTGCCTTTAATTTGGACTGTGGCAGGGTAGCATGTGCAATCATCTGCTAACTGCCCAGCTAAATTTTGTGTTTTCACTTCAATTATCTATTCCTTTTTTTAATTCTTATTCCTGGCTGTCATAATTATTATAGTAAGGATTTTAATGCAGAAGAAATAGAAAATTACAGAAGATAAAATATGGCAAGTTTATTTAATAACAGTTCTCTGTTTATAATGTTCTATTATCTTTCCTATGCATATCTTGGTTACTATACTGAATTGCACATGAGCAAAATAACTGTTTAATTTCTGAAGTTTGCTAGACACTGGAATATTAGTACTGTAGAGAAACTCTATTTTTGCCGATATTAAATACTTAATTGTAAGCAGTGGGTACTTCTCATCCACTGGGAAGTTCTGCCCCTTACTTTTTTCTTTTTTTTTTCTTTTTTTTTTTTTTTTAAATAATTAGAGTTCATAGAAGCTTTTCAGTGGTTTGTTTTTCTTTTGAACAAAAAAGTAAGGATATAGATGTTTGTTGCTGACCTAGAGCCTAATCCTAGAGCCTAATCCAGCACTACTGAAAATAATGGGTATTTTTTTACTCTTTTGAAATTTGTATAAGCCAAGAGAGGTCTAAAAAAACCCCAGGAATAGGAACTTAAAGAAAATAGGGGTTGGGGGTGATTAGATGTTTTATTTCCTTCTAAAATTAGCTTTTGTGTTTATTGTGGTGAGCATAATCTTGACAGCCCAATTTTGGTTTGTTTGGAAAGTTGATTTGCACTGGTTTTCCTTTGTTCCATCTGACTAAAGAGGATTGTAGGGATCTCCACACATCAACTACAGAAAAAAAATTAAAGAAACCCAAAAGAATGCAAAACTAATAGGCAAGGATTTGTTTCAGAAAGACATAGTGAAAAGAACATCATGTAAACCAAAGAAGGGTGTAGCTCATGAAGTAAAAGGTTTGAATATAAAGTTGATGTTTTCCATTTCAATTTCTACAGTCTCTAAGAACAGGGAGGCCCTGCCCATTTTACATAGGAAAAGCACTTCTTTCTTTCATATTTTCAACAGACTCACACTTTCTGGTTTTCTACCTTCACTTATTCCAATTTTACTGATAACAAAGCGCTTGCATGGATTGCATAGCTTAACTTTTATCACTCTAAAGAAAAAATGGGCATAGCAGTCACTGATGCATATTACAGTCGGGGCATTAGCTAGTAGTTTGGCCAAAACCAGGTTATGTTCCAAAGAAAAGTGTTCATGTTAATCTCCCAAGCAAGAGGAGAGGACTATGTGAGATCCCCGTCAGATAAAAGAACAGCATTTTCAGTCCATGCCTGACCTCTCATTTTACCAGGATGGTGGTTTTATATATGGCTATTATCAATGGGAGGACAAATGGGAAAATGGAGATGATGCTCAAGACTGATGGGAAATAGGACTGTAGGAAAGATACTATTATGTGTTAAAATACCTGTTATGTACAAAATTAACTTTCAATGTATGTGCTGATAACTCATTTTCATAATGCATTTCAGGGAGACAGAGTAATTCTTCTTAAGCGAGTTGATCAAAACTGGTATGAAGGTAAAATACCAGGAACCAACAAACAAGGCATCTTCCCTGTTTCCTATGTAGAAGTCATCAAAAAGAATCCATCAAAAGGTGTTGATGACTATCCTGACCCTCCGATACCCCAAAGCTATTCTAGTGACAGATTACATCATTTAAGTTCAACTAAGGTAAGGATTTTCTGATGTTAGCTGCCACCCCTAGAGTGGGTTTAGAAGGACTTGTAGTTTTTTTAACATTATACATAACTTAGGCATTAAGTGCACAACATTTTCTTTCTTGCACAAGTAGGATTGCATTACTATCTTGTTAATAAATTATTTTAATAGATAAGTGTGTCTCATATTCTGCCAGGATTTATGCTCTTTTCTTCATTGGCTATTACATTATTTTTAGTAGAGACAGGCCAAATTTGGGCAGAAAAGTCAAGTCAACAGAGAAAAAATTATTTGGGAATCTTAGCAAGAATTTGAGCATTAAGGGTATGTCTAGCAGACTTCTAATAATACAATGTGAAGACATTCCCATAACACAGCTGTCCTAAAAGCCTGCGGTTCCATAATCATGCAGGACACAGCTTGCCAAGACCAGTTCTGTACCTTTTGAAGCAAAGGAGAACAGCCAGTGATTCTGTACCAAAACCTTCCTCCTTTGGCCATTCACAGTCTAGGAGGAGGCTAGAATGTTGGTACATTCTTTGGAGTGGTACAAAGTGACAGTATTGTTTCATTTAGGAGTGAGATGATTGTCATCACATTGTCAATGAACTTGAATTCAGACCTTTATGGCTGTATATTTTTCACACCAAATGTGTATCGTAGTTCTGAATTGTTTTCCTTCCTAGTCTAGATAACCACCACAAATCATACTACAGGATGCTGCAGAAAAATTTCCTGTGTTCTGGTTTATCATTCACTTGTGAGGCTTTGCAATCACCTGTGTGGGGAACATAAAATTTTTGGCAGTAATAGAAACTAAGGAAGTTTCTGCATACAAACTGTGCTTAGAATTAACATGTTATCAATTATTTTGAACACTCAAGATGGAATCTTTTCTAGATCTTCCTCTTTACCTTTGTTGTTTATCTCTTCAGCATGGGCAGTGGGTTTTGTGTGTAATTATAAACTTCTTTATCCTGCTATTAATCCATGTTTCATTTGGTTTTGTCCCCTTTTCTACTTCTGTCTACTTCCATACTTGGTGGTCACCCACATGCTTCAACTTTGAAATAAGTTCCACATTTACTTACTACTTTGGGGTTGTAAAAAGCTACCAAAGATGTCATTTATAGGCACCAGTAGCATCCGAAAATATTTCTTATTACTAAATATTAGTTGGTTTGGGACAGTTGCTAGAACAGGTCTTGTCTGGTTTTCCAGAATGTGTCACAACAGAGAACTACTCCTATCTCTCCCATTCCCACAAAGCTGTTCAAGTAACATCAAACATCAAAGTAGCTGCCAACTGAGGTATTCGTAAGCTAGGGCCCCTTTTTGTTACAGGAATCCAGAGGGTCCTGAAGGCAAGTCAAGACCATGAGGCAGCTTAAGTGCTCCCTATTCCAGAGATGCCTCTCCCTGTTTTCTATGCAGCGGGCTTCTCTCTAAGGTATCCTGCTAAAGCTCCATAGCCCTTGTTGAGCGCAGGTGATGCTTCAGAGCATTTCCATCCATTTTACAAAACTATCCTGCCACTATTATTAAGTTAGTTTTTACTAAATTAGTTCATGAGGGAAGGAAATTGGTAGAACCTTTCTTTTTAACAGAGGATACTTCTACAATAATCAGGTGAAAAAAAAAAACTCAAACCACCTTCCACTGAGACTCTTAAACAGACATCTTTTTCCTGGATTCAGCTGTATTCAGAAATGGCAATACCATGAAGAAGACATGTTGTTCCTGGCTACCTAGAAGAATTTCATCAGTCCTGAAGGTGTTCTAGAGTTTACCACACTTTCTGATACCACTTTCCCTATTCCTTTGGAGATTTTTACCACATATCGCTCCTTGTTGCTAGAACAATTGTACTAAACTTCTCTGACCTAATGGCAATAAAATAGATAAGCAATACAAGTTATGAGCAAGTTTTGCTCTCTGTAACTTGGCCTAATCCATCTATATCTTTAGATCTAGTGCAGCTTATAGCCATGGGAAAGTAAAAATGGTGAAGCTTCCTCAGCAGGAAACCTGAAACCACAGGTTAGGGACCTTTGCTTAAGAGGAATGATGAGGGAAAGAGACTTGAGTATTTCTCTAACAGCCTAGCTCTGCTTTAGCAGACTGCATTGTATCAGTCTATACTGTTTACTTTTGTACAGAAGACTCTGTAACAAAGGTTTGTCTAACTGTAATATAAAGGTGTTTGCCTCAAGAAAACTCAAGCAGAAGGTAAGTAAACTAACCACTCTATTCTGTAACATTGATGTAGACTTTTGAAATTTTTTTCTCTACTACATTAATAATTAAAGTCTGTAGTACTCCAGGTAACTTAGAGGTGTACATCTAATTATTTTGGATAGTTGTAACAATGAGATCAAAATATTCTTTGCTCAATTTTAATTTTGAGGATTAATAGTAACAAAAATGCATTTTCAGTATTTACTGAAGCAATGGATATCTACTGATGCTGTGTACGTATGACTCACCAGTCTCTCATTCTTAGAAAAGGACGTTTCTTTTACCAGAAGGATACTTCAATCAATATTGTGTAACGGTACTCAAAGCATACTGTTGTGTACTGTGCTGTCACTATTTTAAAAGCATTGTTGACTGCCTATGTCCAGTTTGAACTGAATGTACCTTTCACAAATGTTGACATCATTTTGAACTAATAGGGTTAATTTTGAAAAACAAATTCATTCTGTAGCTGCTCATGCCTTAATAAAAGTATGCAATGTATTAAAGATGTTTCTTAAACATTTACTCAGAAGTACTAAGAAAAAGTAGAAGTATTAACATTTTAATAATTAGAAATTACCTCAGTTGTTATACTTGGAAAGAAGTATTTAATGACACCTGAAGCGTACTTCTGAAAATGCTGTTCTCAAAATAAGATTAATGGTTTCGGGAAATTTCATTAATATTAATTGTATGATTTAATAACCTGTGACAGGCTCACTAACAGGGCACCATAAGTAACATAACTTTAGCAGATCAAATGCTGTTGCCTTCATGAATGTAATGATTCAGATCTGTCTTCATGTTTGACATTTATGCCCTAAGCCAGAACCTGACAGTTTCATGTTTCAAATGTCTTTCCTTCTGTTCTGATTCATGTAGTAGTGATTTCAGACACTCATGGTCACTGAAATTGTACCCTGTGATCCAGATGATGGCACAGACATCTTTCTTTTCCAGTTTACTCATATCCTAATTCTCTGTCATCTATTTCAATTCCCATGTTTTTCTTATTTTTGAAGTTGCCTTCCCAAGCACTGACCCCACTTTCCAGACAACTTCTCTCGTCTCGGTCACAAATTGATCAAAAGATTCTCCAGGCTGACTCTAGTGACTTGTTCTCAAGGACTCTTGGGTTTTCACCTTCAGGCATGTGCAACTTAACTTCTCCATCAGTTCCAGACAGTTTTCTTTGTGACTTAGAAGAACTCAATTCTTTGGCATTAGGAACCTCCCAAACTGTAGCAATCTCCCCAGGTAATAGCATTCACCACGTTAAGGATGGTCACTTTATGCCAAATACAGAGGTGTTTCTCAGCTCTCCTACAGCTCTTCCTCTGTCCTTTCTTCTGTCTCCCTCTGTCTCATCTTCAGCCAGCTCATCTCATGACATAGCATGTAAGCATGTCAGCAACGATACCAAGTCAGTAAAAGATAAAGACTTAGAAGGCATAATTGACCCCTTAGTTATTGAAGAACCCAGAGATTTGTCAGATACTACAAGAGAAGGTGAACATGGCACTATCTGTAACATCCCTTCGCCATATGGAGAAGGTTCCTTGTCCAGTGTGCTAGCTGCAAGTGCTGAAAACGAAGAGGAAATCTGTACTGCAGACCTGTCACTTAATAGAGGGGATCAGTCAGAACCTCAAGAATCAGATTTCTCCGGAGAAGCACAAGACACAACAGAAGAACTGACTAGACTATATATAGAGGAGGATCTGGTACATGACAATTTAGAATTCCCAATAGCAAGTGGAGAAGATTCTATGGATTGTTATGAAGGATATACTTCACCAAATATTGATAAGGTATTTTAATTTCTGACAACCCTGACTTCTGTGTTCAAATAACTTAGTATAATTATTCTCTGCCTTGTATTTACATGTTTGTATTGTGCACAGGCACACTTTTACATAATTGCATTAGATAAAATTGAGCTCTGAGCAAGCTGGTTTAAGAAGAAAGGTGCTCCTACCTATGGCAGGGAGCTTGGAACTAGATGATATTTAGGGGACAGTCCCTTCTCAGAAGCAGGCATATGCACCATCGTAAATTCTATCACGTATCAATTGTGCTGGTTTTTTCCCTCCTGTCCTTGCTGTTTGCTGAGGAGCTTCTGATGTGAAAAGCCAATGAACCATTCCCCTCCCTAGCCCATTGTGTGCTGCCCCTTTGGGAGAGAGGCCCCAGCGAGCAAATGCTGTCAACAGCCTCCAGAGGGAGGGACGTGTGCCTCCTGCAGAGGCTCTGTGGTTTGTGCTTTGCATGTGTCAGTCCACCAGCTGATGTATTTATAGCAGGCTCTGTTAGGAGGATCTGACTAACAGTAACAGATCAGATTATGTTTGGCAGTTACACAAATGCTTCCTCCTGAAGCCCTCCCATTCCTCTTTGGGACAGTATATCACTGAACGATCCCAAGTGTGAGCTGGCCATTAAATGCCACAATATAACTGTACAGTTTGTGTCCTTTCCAGGCATAGATCTTTTTTCTGTCCAGCACTTACTTCAACAGACAGTTGCTTTTTACAACAGGTCAGGTGCTTAGGACAATATGTTTTAGGCCAAATGTTAAACTATGTAATTACATTTTGCAAGCTACCTCTACCCTTAAGTGACCTGAAAAACACAGGAGAAAAACTTAATAGATGTGAAATCCATGGCCACAAATGGCAACTTTTTAATGCTTTCTGAAGCAAGAAATTTCTTCCAGAAAAGTAGATGACTAATAATAAGATTAGCATGAGATTTGTGATTGCTAGGGTTAGTTACATGGCCCCTTACTGAGCATTTGACATCCTTCAGCTGATTTTGTAACACTTTTATAGCACAGCTACTTCTCATATTTCTTAAACGTTTAAGCCAGCTCTGCTTTCTGCTGGAACATCAGGAGACTGATCTTCTTTTCCATCTTTCTTCTAATCTTACATTTCCCTCTGCCAAGGCACCTACTTCCCACTCCGTTCCTACAATATCCCTGTCTACTGCTTCCCTCTCAGCTCCTCTCCTCTCTAAACCCTTACATCAGCAGGAGAAAGACTCACTACAGTTAAAGGTAACTGCACCTCTTGAATATGGATTGTTGTAAATCTTCATGCCTGTTAAATAACTGCAAGGCTAACACTGAGTTTGATCTTCTCAGATGTACTGCTTTCTCTACTAATATTAAATAACACAAGAAATGCAGGATTGCTAGGCCTTTTTCAAATGAAACACAAGGTAAAACTATAACCATTACAATGCAATTAAACAGTTTAAGGAGACACTAGTGATAGGAAAGCAGAAAGCCTTCAACTCAATTTCAGGTCCATACCAGGACAGCAATGTAACTTAGTTAATTGAATGAAACATAACTGTATTCAAGTATGCAGAAACTAGATAACATTTGTGTTTCTGTTTTCAATTCCAATCCAAAGCCTGGGAGAAAAGTCATAAATTTCACAGGAAAGCACCACTGCAGAGGGTCACATTGTAAATACCAATTCTGTTAGTCAAGGACTGGACAAAGATTATTTCCTCTTCAGGACTAGTTTGTGTCAGCATTGAAGCTCTATGGCAGAACAATGAAAATTTGCTCTAGAAAGACAAAGTTAATTTGCACTACTGACTTCCAGAAGATTCATCTGCTCATGAAAAGGAGAAAAAGTCATGTAAAGAGAAACTATCCTAGAAAAGTGATCATGGCATCATTACATCTATGTCATAAATACCCTCCTTTTTTTTTTTTTTCCTTGAGATCTACTCGGTTTTACAATGTGCATTCACAGAAAACACAAACATAATGGACTTAAAGAAGTCTTAAGATCAATAGATCTGTTGGTTTTTTTCTGAAGTAGGGAAGAGACATAAGGCTTCTTTCCCAGGGCATGAATCTGTCATGAGCTTAGGTTTGTTCCACCTCAAAGAAGGGGTAAAACAGAGTACTGCACTTGTTTCTGCAACTTTTAATAATGTAGCAGTTAGTAGAGTGCTTTTGGTGCTTTTGCTTAGCCTAACCAGAAAAATTAAGAACATTCCTCATCTACACTGAAATTCTTTTTAGGTGACCTATTGCCCTTATTTGAGCAAGGTTTGTTAATCCAAGCTGAAAATAAATAGAAGGAATATATGTTCTTGAACCTGTATACTGATAGTTCAGTAACTTTTGTTAATTGAAAAATGCATACATATGTGTATATATATATTTGATATGTGGCTTAAAACTAAATGGAATACAAAGAGCTATGGGTGGGAAGTTTCATTTTGCACTTTGTTGGTGGGAGGGATGTGTCCTCCAAAAAAAGAAGTCTGAAGACACATCCTAAGGAGAAATGCTGATGTTTTTCTGCCTCCTTGGCCTCTCTTGGTATCTTTTTTTGTTGTTCTTATTCACCCCTCTCCTAAGAGGGGGCTGGTTTTTTAGTTTAGAATGTTTAGTCACACTCTACTGACAGTCACAAATACCTAAGAAAAGGTTTCCAATATAGCACTCTGCTCTCCTCACATTCCTCCCCAACTCACTCCTGCCCATGAGATTTCACAGTTGCTGCACACACACCCCTTAATAACTGAATTCTGACAAACATGAAGCTGATTTCTAGTGATGCTAACAAAATGAGGATATTTTCATGAAGTACTTTCCACTATTTACTTGCTTTCTAAATGCATATCCAAGGGGTGTGTTCTGTTTAACAACAAGAATTTACATTTACCATTGGTATTTCTAAGGTAGCATTTCTGTGCTGTTGAGCTTTTCTGTGTTATTATCTGAGCCACTTCAGGGGGTACACATGCAATAACTGTTCCAACTGCATATGCTATACATGATTCATCTTTTAACTGTAACATGTAAGGGCGTGTGCCAGCGCAGGAAACCCTTGGGAAAAAAAAGACACAGTGGTAGCAATGAAAATACTGTATACTAATAGTACCCTTCCTTCTACCTGTAACAGTTGCTTTTTGTTATCAGGAAAAGCATGTCTGATTTGCATGTATGAATGAAGCAACAAAAATCCCATGATGCTTCATTCTTAAACTCTCCCTTGACAAAGTTTTTGTGGTTCTTCTAGGCTAATTTAAAGAGGGAGATGTTTGTTATGGGTAAACCTCCTCGTAGCCCAGTGATGACTAAGAGATCCTGCAGCTCACCTGTCAGAGGTCACAGCTATTCACACAGGGTATGGTACTGGATGCCCAGTGTGCAATAACAGCTTTTCCATGGACAAGGAGCTCAGTGTCTAGTCTTTCAGTATTTTGCTTTTACCCAAGTGTCTCAATACTATCACTATGCTGTGTTTTCTTCCTGTTGTGCTTCTGTGCTATGACTGAGTAAAAGCAACAGGTCTGTGTGTGCCTGAACGTTTTATATAAATCCATTAGTGTATTCTGCAGTACTGCATGGTATTTCCAGTGCTACAAGGTGTTTATATTTAGTCTGGTTCTTTATAGTTAGTCTCGTTTTATTAAAATTACTCCTCTCTTTCAAAGCATTTTTAGTTTATTAAAATTACAGCTTCTAAGAGTCAAAAATTTATTCTCCATTGCATGTATACAGGCTTTTGCAAGTATACAGGCTGAATTTTCGGTTTTGAATCCATGTCCTTCTTTTCAAAATGTTTTGCTCCTGCTATATTTTTTTCACTCAATACTGTCCTCTTTATCCAAGCATTCCAGATTTTAATATTCTTTAACCTTTTACTTCTTACCTGTAACATAACCTTAACACAACTCTAATATTTTCACCTAGCCAGAAGGTCAGGTTGTTTACAGTTTGCATGGATTTTGCTCAAAAAGGTAATCTACATTATGAAAAGGGGGGAAGGAAAAAAAAACACAGAAAGTCAAACACAAAAACCCCACCCTCAACCTAAACAATATGAGAATGGGAATTTAGGGCTTATGTTTTACTTTCAGTTTAGGATTTAATTGTCCTTTGCATTGGTTCCTTAACATTTAGGTCTTAACACTGGTAATGGGATTAATTGTTTTCTGTGCTGTTGCTGCTGATTTTAGGTGATCATCCTTCTGGTGTCTCCCTTCGTAAAATTTGATTCTTAGTTTAAGATATGCAGGTTTGTGTAACTTCCAAAGTCTTAGCTTTTTGGCAGGCCTCTGTTTGCTTCCAGGTATTGAGGGGACAGTTCTTTCTTCACTAATGAAGAAAGACAGTTCAATCCTAGGACGGCCAGGATTCTTGTAGTAGCAGACAAACACCATCTAACAGAAAGTCCAACTAGGAATGAGAGCTGTAAAAAAGGGATTAAGCCCTATTTTAATTTTGCACATTACTTCAAATGAATGACATGTAATCAGTATATTAAAAGGAGTGTATTGGTCAATGTGTAGTGTATTTATGACTTTAATTCCAAAAGTACAAGAGCACATATCCATGCACCTAATTTGCATGCTCAGGACTCTACAGAACTTTCATATGCAAGTGCAGTATCAATCATGCATGAAAACCAGGCATACAGCTGGGACCATTGACTTGATTGCACAGTCTTTAACGTTTTTGGGATTAGGTCCTGCAATATTTCCCAGGAAATAGTCTAGTAAACTGAGATGCAGTTGAAAACTAGGAATCTTTGTAACAGTCCCCTGTCTAGCCAATGCAACTATATGTGGGAATGAGTGCTTAGGGAAAGAAAACAGGGAGAAAGATTCTGGGTGTCAGCTGGGGAATTATTGTGGAATGCATGCAAGTAGAGAGCAAGGAGCAAGGTCCTCCTGTTCAGACATACCGCCAGTTAATTCACCCTATTTCTCCGAGATTGTAATTTTGTCATAAGACTGTTTGCAGTAATAACATAGACTTGAAAACCATGAGTCACCTTGATTCTTATCTATTTCTACAGCAGTTAATTAGCAGTAGAACCTTTTATGAAGCATATGCAGAAAAATAAGATAATACTAACCTACCCAGTTTCTTCCTGTCTTGATATCATGTTCAAAGCATTAAATAATTTGTAGCATTGTTTAGGACTTTTACTTCCATTGTTTATAGGAGAAGTCCTTAACCTCGGTTGAGTTCTTTTGCATCTCTGACTATCTTTGGCATTCAGCTCAGTTACAGACCTGATGAAAGATTAGCAGCAAATCAGGTCAGATTCCAGTCTAAATACAAAGCATTCTGACTATTCTCCTCTTGCTTGACAAGGCAGCCATTGAGGGAGGTTTACTGAGAACTGTTTAATTTGCAATCTTTACTGTTTATTCTTCAGTAAAAATTACCCATCTTTCTTGTACACTGGCAGAGGAGAGTTAAGTGAGGGAGAGAAGACAGTAAAGAGTTTAAACAATTTTTTTTTTTTTTTTTTACTTAGAAAATCTCTTTCCACCTAGCATTCAATGATACGAATTTTCAAAAAAATCTGTAATCTACCTGCCTGCATATTTAGGCACCTTTTAAAAGTTATACTCTATAGACTATAAAGTACAGACTGTTCAAAATATTGTCTGCAGGTATTCATAGAAACTGCTGAAAAGAAATTTAACTAGTTTCATCTGGAGATGCTGAGAGGGAAAAGAGAGGGGAAAAGCTTAACAAACTACATCCTGTGTTCTTCCGTTCAATTTTTGCCATCAGTCTGTGGATTGTTTACTGCTGCCTTCTCTCTTGGAAGACTGTATCATCTTCAGGAGTGATAAAAGAGTGACTCAAATAGTCAAACCAAGAGAGAACCATGGGGCAATAAGACAAATTCCATGGCTTAAAGATCAGGTTGCAGTTTACTCAGTTCATGAAAGAAAGTGCTATGAGCAGTGTTTGATATCCACACTCCCAAAACATATATGGTTCCCAGACTTGTCTCTACAGCATGGCCAGAGGGCATCCTCAGTCAACAGAGAATATGATCCCTGCCTTTTCCAAGCAGCTGCTCCTGCAGTTTCTGGCCCCTGCCAGATTCTAATCAGTATAAGTCAATGACTTTCTAAGCAGGATATGGTTTCTGTAGAAGGTTAGTATTTTTCATTTCCATTGCATCCAGATGTATTGAATATTATAGCTTCCATTAAGAAGGAACATAGTTCCTTTCAAAAAGCTTTGCACTGGAAATACAGACAATTTTTTTCTGTTGAAATGTTAATTGTTATATTCACACAATTAAATGTATTCTTTCAAATTTTTTTTCTGTTCTTTGCCTCCCAACAGCCTGCATGGCTTGAGATGAAAGAGAATTAGTTAAAGCATAGCATGTTATGCCTGCCAAGTTAGTACTCTCTGTGCGTAATGTAAATTGGTATGTTGTTCATCTGTGAATATTCTAGATTCTGACATTATTTATAGAAGATTTTATTTCTGCTTATCTAAAAATATATTTCACCCAAAGAATGTATGATGTTCATCAGTTGCATCTGATTTTTCTAATGTTATTTCTGTTTCACAGTGAAGAGGCAGCAGGGTTCTATTCCAGCTTTGTAATATACTATAAATAGAATGGACTGTTGATGAAGTTCACAGTTTTGTTTAGTTTTTATTATGACCTCCAAAAATCAGATCTTTAAACATGCCAAGATTCAGTTGTTTGTCTTGTCTCTTAAGAATTTATTGTGACTTGGAAGGGGGGCAGAATGGGCCATGGTTTTACACAAGGTAGAATATGAACTCTTGAGCAACTGTGTTACACCCCTATCCAACTATTTGGACCTTAAACTGCAAATCTTTATTACATTTCAAATCATTTCATTTCAGCCACAGCGCCCTGTGCTTTCTCATGAAAATATACACGGTGGGGGGGAGCCGTAAGTATAATTCTTGTCTACTAAACCAAAATCTAACATTTAAACGACAGCCAGCATGTCATCAGATAATTTTTTAACTTGCCAAGTACAATTATAAAGAGATTTCACAGATCTATAGATAACTACTTCCTGATGTAGGAAGATAGCCAAGGATGTCTCAGAGGGCAAAGCTTTATTTGTTTGATTTTACATTCAGTGCAGCCAGACATGGCAACTTAACAGTTCTCCATTGTCTATACTTACAGAAGAGATTTTGACTTTTTTTATTCTCTCCATTTTTACATCTCAGCAAAATGACAGTTACAGATTCAACATTGATTCAACTGATCTGCTTTACTGACTTGATAAAATTATTCAGAAACAGTTCTGGATGTGAATAGAGAGGGAAAAAGTGACTTGATAATGTTGATCACAGGGAACACAGCATCACACTTTTTGGTGTGATTTACAAGTGCAATTCAAACATGAGATACAAGAAAAGCTTTTCTGAAAACTGGAGAAGAACCTAGAACTCAAGTGTTATTTTGACAAACATTTTAAGTGCTTGGGATATTTCAGTACTGACAATTAAAATGCAAGTTCAGTACAAGATTATCTCGAGATTCCCCTCCCCCCACCCCCCATTCTTGCACTCGGGTCCTCCTCCAGTGATCACTGAAACCAGTAGCCATTCTTCCTTTAGCATCAGAGCACTTCAGCATATGCCCTATTAGATCATTTTTTATAAAATGTACCTAAGGTTTATTGTCCAAAAGTATTTTTAAGTTTTCCTTAGTCATTTGCAGATGGAAAAGAGGGGCAAAAAGTTACCAAATAGATATACCACAGATATATAATTAGATTTGGATATTTAGCCTCACTAAAACCACAACTTCCTATTGGTATTGTTGGGCATACTGGAGCACTTAACTCAGTTTTGAAAGCAATAATTGTGTAATTCATTTTGTTCAATATAGTATAAGTGACTAAAGTTATTGATTCCTAAAATTAAGAATAGAAATATATTTAAGTTGCCAACTAACCATTCTTTCTCTTGAATATGTTTTCTGTCGGTATTGTAAATGCTAGTAGAGTTTTCATACTTACAAAAGTCTTAGATTAGCATAGAGGGCATGAAATTATTACAAAGGAGTTTTTTAAATGGATTATCTAGAAATTACTAAGATTCAATTCCTAAAGTACAAAGAGAGCTCATTGGGAAGTTCTTGTTACTGTATTTGAGTAAGTAATTGGCTTGAATCCCATTCATGACACATTACATCTGTAGATCCTGTCCCCTTGGAAACTGCATTTAATTATTTTTGGATTATCACCATAGCTCTGCTTTCCTGAAATGATGATAAGCATAACAGAAAATATTATTGCCACTTAGTTTTTTGCACAGATTGTTCTTACTCCTGCTACACAAATTACCAAAGGTAATTGCTTAAACAACCAGTCTCTTTCCATTTTGTTAGTGTAATTAAAATATAAAAAGAGACTTTTGGGGCTTGGGAAGATGACTGCCAGTGACAAGAAATTAAGTTAATTTTTTTTTTTTCTCGGAACATTTTCTTCTTTTCTAATCTCTGAACCAGCGATGTGAAAAATAAGCATAGTTTATTCAAGATGACCATCATGAAACTAAATCTAGCATCAGTCTGTATATAGGATTTTCAAATTGGGCTTTCAGGAGCAGGAATTTTTTTAC
Source organism: Promerops cafer (assembly GCA_013398275.1). NCBI lineage: Eukaryota > Metazoa > Chordata > Aves > Passeriformes > Nectariniidae > Promerops > Promerops cafer. Next base: position 532,163 of record VZSE01004322.1, on the reverse strand, counting down.
TAAAGTAAACATCTTATTTAAGCCATGAAAACTTAGCCAGAATAATAAACACATTAATGAGCAAGCTATCTTGTTTGTACTGGGGAAAGTGTAATAATGGTATTAAGGTTTAAAACTCAGTGAACTATTTTAAGAGAAAAGAATGGATACAATTTTGTTTTGCTTCAGTAATCTGAAATTAAAATTGTATCCTTTTCCAAGTTTCTTCCCTTGTACTCTGCTTCTTTTTAGACAGTCAGTCATATCTGAGGCACTGTTGCTTAGAAAAAAAGGCCAATTCTGACTCCGCAGGACTCACAGGCTTGTGCAACAATCTTACTGTGGGCTGTCAGCCCAAGAACCTTCAGTTCCCCCTAGTGAGAGTTCTTTCAATTCAAAAAACTTTAATTAAAAGCTGGCAAGGAATTAAATATGATGCATTTAGTAATTGCACCCCTCTTGCCATTTATCCACCTTACATCCTGCAATGTGCAGCCCTGGCCAGGTGTAGAAGCACAGCTCAGGGTTTGACTATTGTTTGAGTTTCCATCCATATGTCCTCTGATTTGATTCAGGACTCTCCCTCACTCTCATAGATGGCTTATCTGTGTAGCTACTGAAGAGCCCAGGGAGCTCCCCCAGCCACAGTGACAGCGGGTGAGAGCTGCTGTCCCGGCTACCTTGTGCTGCTACTGCCTTCTCAGAGCTTAAAGGCAGAACCACAGTGTTAGGTGCTGATCACGGGAAGGTTACAGGGCTAGCACATCTAGACTCTCCTTTAGAAGTCCTCTGTTTGGTTACTGAACTATAAAATAACACCAAAATGTTAAAAAAAAAAAAATGTGTTTTCAAAACAACTGGTTGAGGAGCCATCTGGCTTGCCTTTAAACCCAGTCTTCAGTGTCTCATGAGTTGCCTTTCTAATGAAGGTTTTATTTACTCTAAGTTCCTAACTCTCAAGTCCATCAGGCAAAAAAAAGTCCTTTCCCCCTCTATTTGCAAAAAGTGTTTCTTCTTAATGTTTAAACCAGCTCCTTTTACTTGAGCAAAAGTGCAAGGAACTCTTACTTCTTTTTAAAATGCATCATTTGTCCTGTTTAAGGTTTCAGGCTCTATATAACTATACTCCTAGGAACGAAGATGAATTGGAGCTCAGAGAGGGAGATGTCATTGATGTGATGGAAAAATGTGATGATGGATGGTTTGTGGGTATGTTTTAATTTGATTGCTTTCTTCTTTTCTTTTCCCCCTGACTTGTGCTGCCCTCTTCATGTAGTGTCTTTTAAACAACTTGATTTTTGGCATTTAGTGTAATAAACTTGAACCTGGCTTTATCAGGAGAAATCCCAACCAAAATCCACTGAAATCAGCAGGTGATTTTGCACTTTTGTCTTTTAAAATTGATAGATGCAAATTGACACACACCTCCAGATTGTTGTACAGCATTGTTGTCATTTGTGACACAGAGTGGACTATGTATTACTTGTCTCTTTATAAAGGCCAGGTAACTTAAAACCTTCTCACGTGAATACATCTACAGCACTGACCACTGGTGAAACCCAAGTATTACTGAACAAACGACGAAATCATAACCAGGTCTACATATGGTAGCTTAATCATTTCATAAACCCTCATGCACACAGCAGCTAACTTAATCATCTGACAAGTCCTTAATATTTTTTTAAAAATCACATTATTTAAACAGACATTATTTTGTTGAAATTAAATTATTTCTGTTTACCAAGAATTTTAGCACAGCTTTTTATCAGGCCTAACAATTTAATCAAATATGCCTCTTCATTTGCATTTTGCTTCCTGCAGTTACACTTTGTTAAACCTCACAAATCAAATTATATAGTATAAGGAACTGTAGATCACTCTGTTTATGCAATATTAAACATAAAAATTTTAAGGCCGTGCTTGCATAGTGATTTTCTGTTGTTATTCCCATCTTTCATCTATTGCTTCTAATTTCAGGAACCTCAAGAAGAACCAAATTCTTTGGTACTTTCCCTGGAAACTATGTCAAGAGGCTGTGAAATTTTTTTTTCTACTTATTTATGCTGCATCTCTGCAACACATCTGCATAAAGCTGCTAGAAAACATGCTACGCTGGCCTTCTGTTTTCTTGCTTGCAGTCTCAAATAGAGGCCATCTAGTTCATCCTCATCCCATCCCACCCGCCAAACTGTTCCAGCAGTATTACAGCAACGACCACAGTGTGAATAACTAAGCTTTTCTGAGACAAGAGGAATCATTTCAGCAGTTAAATACTCCCTGCTTTAAAGTCTTTTCACGTGCAACACAATAGGAAAAGCCTGATGACAGGTACACAGATGAGTTGCCACGGAGGGTAGGGGGGAAGGGGGAAAAATTAATCTTGGTTTGAACATCTGTGGTACTACCATGAAGTCTGGTGGGATTTTTTCAGCATGCATGTAATACAGAGGAAAGTTGCTGTTTACTATTTTTTGAAAAATTGATTTTACACATTCTTACTAGCTTGGCAGCATTTGTTGCTTTCACATTGCTGTGTCACGGGTTTGCCTATTGTACTGGTTTACAATGTATGACAAACTATAATATAGATTTTTTTGCCTGCACTTGTATGCTGTAACAAATGCACAGTGATTGTAAAATCTCAAGCAAGCAAGGTGAAAAATGGAAGAACTGCAAGTGTTCTGAACGGGTGCAATGGTATTGGCTAAATCTTTTTTTCTTTTTTTTCCCTAATGAAAAACTGTAGTGAACCTGTAGTGTTTTCTGTTAAAAGGTAAGAAGTGCAAAAGGCACAAAGACTTGGGAAAGAGGATTTACGGAAGAGCAAGACAGTTCTGTAAGCATAGACAATAATAACCTGCTATTGATGTCTGATATTAAATGGTTGTAATAAAAATGTTGTAATAGTAGGCAACATGAAGTGTAAGAGGTTAGTGTTTTTACTTATCAGGAAATTAAAGAAGCAGGAAGGTAAACAGTGTTAGTGCAAAGGGTTGTTGGGTTTTGGTTTTTTCTTTCCTAACATAGCCACCTGAAAAATATTCACAAGCATCATGTACTGATTTATTTCACTATATATGTGTATGTATGTTAATGAAACCCAAGTTACACATTCTTTTTTAGGAATTTAGAGAGAAAAAAAGTCACAAGTATTAAAACTGATATATTTTAGAGGTGTTGGGTTTTGGTTTTTTTATCTGAATGAACAAGTGTTTGAAAACATACATTTTCTATAAGCAAAGGTAAGCATAAATAGCAAAGGAAAGTAAGGCACAGGATGATAATGACTATGGCTTTATAAAAATAAAAATAAAAATTCATATTTGGTTTCTCTGGCACCTTATAGATGGCAAAAGCTTCTGCTGCATTTTTCATGGGTAAAGGATCAAAATTATCAAAATGTATGTAGTCTCTGTAGCATTTTGTACATAATTTTGCTTTTTTGTACAGAGCCATTTGGTTGTTGATTTTTAAAAAATTAAGTTTCTTATTTTCCCTCTTCACATACAGAATATTTCAATGCGTTTTTCTTTTCTTGCTCTGTTTACCATAAGCACATCTGGATAGTGCAATTCTGTAAGATAGCCTTTTATGCAAAATTTTATTAATTAAAATATGGTTTACCAGCCAAATCTAAATGTACATATGTCTTTATTACTGAGAAAGGTCATTAAGGCAAAGGTAAAGAAACATCTTTGTGCAGCATACCTTTATTATTGCAGATTTCATGGTAAAAGCTTTATATTCAAAGGCTTTCAATTTTAAACTAGATCTGCATGCAGCTTTGCTGTGGGATTAATACTATCTTTGATGCCATTTATGATTGAGGACTTAATATCTGTTGCCTGTGATATTTAAAAAGTACTGTTTCTACTCTGTATCTGATTTTAGAAAAATGCAGGTTTTTCATACCTGGCTTTCAGGTAACTGACTTTGAATTCCTACAAGCAAAAGGTCTCTGTGGTTTTTTTCCTTGAATAGACTTCTAATAAATTTTGCTTGGAGTACAAAATTGTTTCCCCCATCATTTCTCCAAATACAAGTAACTTATCACTTAAGTATTGTGAAGTGCTTAACTCTTCAAGCTTATATGCATATAGCTACACCTTGTACTTACCCACACACACCCCCACACCTCTCCCCATCAAGCCTACACCAGATATATATGTGGGCCACTGGCATTGCCCACACAGCTCTCACTTGGTCCACTTCTGTGTCATCCCTGAAGCACCTGAACGCAAAAGCAACATTATGGACTTTCTGCATAGAGTGTACCAATTTGAGATGATTTTTCTCTAGCCAGAACCACCCTTCATACATAAACACAAAGGTAAAACACACAGTGTATAAACCCTTTATACATGCCAGAAGTTCCTACATCCTAATCCTTCAACAAAAGCAAAATGAGAACTCCCATCTTAGATGACAGCGTAGGAATGAAAATTGAGGCAAACACTGGTTTTGGGGGAACATTTTACACTTGGGACATGCCTGGCAAGGAACAACTGTCCAAAAAAACTTGCAACAAGAAGCAAAGTAGGTTCTAGGTTTTGGGCGGGGGGTTGTGTTTGGTTTCTTGTTGAAATTTTTTTCACTGCCTGATGATAGCACAGATACTGCTGGCACCTCAGAGCAGCTCTTTGGTCCTTCTTCACCATGCCATGCTGGCCATTCCTGCCAGGCTGCTTCTTCCCAAATCCTGTGCATAGTGTACGTCTACCACTAAAGAATCCAGTACAACAGCAACCTGCATTTGGACAGGAATAATCCACTTTCTCAGGTCTGATTTATGCTGTTTCATCTTCACAATTGCTGGGCTGGAAAATGCAAACCCACCAATATCTCTAAATTATAATAAATATGTAGCTGAAAGTGCTACCTGTCTAAAGGGAGGTTAAGACCAAGGACTGCTGTTAAAACTCCAGCAGAAACTCCTTTGTCAGTATAATTGTCAGTGCTGGGAGTGCTTTCAGTCAGGACAAGGACTAATTTAGTCAGTATGACTGAAGTGACCGTTCCTTTCCTCTGCTAATTTAGCTTAAACCCACCACATGCAGCTCTTCTCACAGCCCAATAACCAAATGCTGGCATATGCAGTCAAACAGTGTGTGGTTTGCCCTTTCTGATTGCTGGGTGACCCAGGGTGGGATTCAGGACATCACTGAAGTATGGCACTATGCCAGGTACCTGTGAGAACTGTCAGAAACAGGCAGTACTGTGCTCTAATAGTCGTCTATAAAAACTAGCCTGATAACACCAGCTGGTTAGTATAGTCTCACTAATACAAAGAAATTCTGGATAGTTGGAGTCTGAGTGGTTAAGGGGTGAAGTAGAATCCTGTGCTAATTGCAGAGTGAATGAAAAAAGGGAAAATACTTGCTGTTGTAATGAGAATAGCAAGCCATTGACACTTCAGGAGAAGATTGTAGTCTTAATGTTTTAGTCAAAAAGTAGAGAAATATTTAAGTATATCAAGGTAAACAAAACATACTCAATTCTGCTAAGTCTGTTGAAATCCCAATTACGCTATTTAAGGAACAAACTAAAGGATTTTTTGATTTTTGCTTGGATAGGCCTCTATAAAACCATGAAGGACACCCCACACAAGTAGGTGGTGTTTCATCCTAAAAGCCAGAGCAAGAGAGATCTGGGGAATTAGAGGCCAGCCAGTTTAATATCTAGGACAATATGAGAACAGATCAATTAAAAGCCTCAGATATTCACTGATTTTTCTGGAAAATTATGTCTCAAACTAAATTCCTTTTCTCTTGTCAGCGTATGTAGCATGCTTCTTGATTTCTGTTAGGATTTGCTTTTAATGCTATGAGTTGGCAGCTGGATTTGCAGACTAAGAAAAGTCAGTGCCAGTGCAATAAAATCAAGTCTGTTGCAGAGTTGCGCTACATTACAGACAAATAGGTAACATAACCACAGCATCCCTAAAAACCAGTCGATCTCAGTCCCTACCCTGCAGAGAGTATGTTTGCTGCCGAGGCAAAGAGTTCCTAAATGAAGACAGCCCATAATATACCAATGAGCCAGGGAGACTAGTGCGTGAGCAGTTCAGGGTAGTGATCTATATCCCAAACTAAGCAAAGGGTCACCCTAGCAGGTCTCACATTCTGTCACCCATGCCAAAGCAAAGCATGGTGTCATTCTGCGATGCCTGGTATTTACTAGTTGCCTTTTAAATGCTGATATACAGAACCCGGACAGGAACACGAGGTGCTTCCTGTGCATTTGAAAAAGCAGTGCATGAGCCCACGGGAAGCTGGAAACATGAAGTCAGTAGCTCTAGAAAGACCTTAGGTCATTGCTAAGTATAGTCCCTTAAAGCATTAATAGTTACAGGGTGAAACCCTGCCTTTGCTCCAGTTAACAGCAAACTCCTTTGAAGTCAACAGATCCCGCAGTATTGGTAATAATTTGCATTAACGTGAAACTAAAATTGCACAAGAAAGAAGTACTAGAACAACTGAATGTCCAGTTTGGGTTGGTTTTATTATATTGAAAAGTATGCGTGCACGCAGAGACCAGAATCCACTTCTTTAACTGTTCCCCCAACAGAGAAGAGCAGATAGTTCCTTTTTTAGTACTTAACTGACAAGTTAGCTAAAAAAAATTTCTTTCATCCATCAGAACCCCTTGTTACAACCAGCAAATACCAATCAGACCAATACCTAAATCCACCCATTTTACACAGCAGGGAACTGCCAGACCAGCACAATGGAAATTGGTACCTTATCCATCCACAGTAAATAGGGATGCTGAATTTAATATTACTTTCTTCTGCAACTCCATCGATAATCAATCAATATCATGCCATTTTTTTGACTGGATGAAAAAATTGCCATTTTACTTTTATCCTCCCTGCAATGACCAGATAGTTAAGTTCCCAAGTGCTAGCTAAAGATTGCCCAATAGGATTGCCCTATTGTTCTCATCCACATAGTGAAGTCACATTCCTTTGAAAATTAAAAATATTTTTACACATACCTATGCAGAATATGGCAGAAATCCACTGAAACAAAATAATGGATTAATTCCTGCTTGCACTTCCCTGAGTCAGAACCTAAATAGGCCAAAGAAAGTGATACTGGTGACTGCTAGGCTCTCATTTATGGGTTTTGTGTCACCTCTGAAACAAAAAAAAACCAGCAGAAGCTTCTAGTTAACATGTGGTGATGAAACCAGGGAAGAACCTGAACAATCCTGCAGGTGCAACTTCTAGTGCAAATGTGCTGTAAATACTTACACTGTGCAGCTGCACCCAGGACTCCCAGCTCCTGTTTCATTTGCATCAATGAGAATCCCATATATAATGTATTAAGAAATATGCCTTTTGATTTTTAGATTTTGTTTCCTTAGGGGTCACAAAGGAGCAAAGTTTTGTGGTAACAGATTGTGTTACACCACAAAAAAGCAGAAAGCATTCTTACTAAAATAGCTTTAATGCCTATAACAACTATCCCATACCAATTTTTTGAGCAACCTTTGTATCATGATGTCACATCTAATTACAAATCAGGAGCACAGAGGGTTCCACTGCATCAGAATGGCATTACATCACAAGTGACACGGGGGCAGGGAGGGGGGAGAAGTGTTGACTGACAACACGAAATGTGTTGCTATCCTCAGTACAGACACTCACATCTCAACAATTCATGTTTCTTGCTGCCAACACAAATAACAAACTTGGAAGCCATTATTTCATCACCCACATAAACAAATAGCAAACTAATCCTCCTACATTTTCATTCCATCAGATAAATCAGTAAACCACTTTAAAAACATCCCAAGAATAATGTAATTATTTATTTCTACCAGTGAAGAATTACCAGAGACTTACAGGCAGTGGCTCTTGATACTTCCCTCCAAAAGGAGGCGTTTCATTTCTCTCTCACAAGCCAATGTTTCCCTTTTCATGAGAGTGCCCAGTATTCACCTGTGTCCACTTTGGGGGCTGAGCTCTAGCTTCAAGTGACTGGAAGAGTAATTTGCTATTTAAATATTGTAAAGGATCTGGTCCTTTAAGATTGTTTTGGCCATCTTACATTAATAAAAATGGAGAAATTTTATCTCAAGACTTTCTACAAGTGCCACTTAAGGGCCAAAGAAATAAACTGCTCTATTAAAATAATCAAGCCTTCAGTCACTTGCACTGAGATTCTTTCCCTCACGCCTGAGTTAAGCACACAAGTGAAACCAGCACTGCAGATGGGGAACACTGAGGAGCCTGAACATGTCGTTCTGCGTGGGTCATTGCACCGCTTCTGTCGCTGTGATTTGCTAGATAAACCCCAAGCATGCAGTGACCCAACTCGTGCTTCCCTGGGTTAGTGCTCCAAACTGTAATGTGAAACATGTACAAATACCAGCTGGTTTAATACCCGCCAGAGGCTTTCCTTACACTACCACAGATTCATCTGTTATAGATAGGGGTTTTTTCACATGTAACTGGAAGTATTCGAACAGGTGAGAATGAGCCCTTCCCTGCTTACACCATAAAAGAGGACAAATGAATGTGCCCAGTACGTCTGGGGTAGTAGAGAGCAATATTTATATGCCATGAAAGAGTTCCAGGAACTATTTATAGATTCATTTCAACTGCTCCTGCAGCCACCTCTGAGGTACAAGACATAAAGCAGCACATAAGACAACCTCAATCAGAAAGTATGGAAGTCATATGCCACCAAAACCACAGGGAAACACCCAGAACACACAAAAAAACCCTCTGCTAGCCACCAATCCATACTCACATTCTGAAACAAGCATACTTCTACAAAGGGGTGCAAAATTTTCGTACCTACCATTTCAGTCAAAAGGAGTTTTAAAGAAGAGTGGTCAAAGAAAGAAATTGGCCCAAACCTACATCAGCATCAGATAATAATTTCTGACCATCACAGCTTTAATTACAAAACTTCTGCAGTTTAAGCTGTTACAGAAAATTGGCTTTTCAGTTGCACACATCAGTGATAAATTCTGTGCATAGGATCCTAAAATTACTGCCAGCTATCCAAACTTTCTCCATTCTTTGCAACACACACTTCCTTTGTTTATCTATTTCATTGCAGGGTCACAAACAGTGCAGGCTTCGAGACAAGAACCCTCAAGGCAGAAAACCTGTAACTTATTTGTACAGCATTCATGCTAAGATGTCCTTGGTCCTTTAAGGTCTTAACCATTAATTTAATGCAGGGGGAAACAGCACTAAAATAAAATAAATTGTGTCACTTATAGACATAGATTCACAGGTACATCCTGTGCCTCAGATACAGAAATAGCAGATGTTTCAACCTCCTCCACTCAAAAAAAAAAATATAACCCAAAACCACAAAATCCAAACCAAACCAAATAAAAACCCCTAATATACAACAAAACCAGAGAGGTAGGGTGGCTGCTAGTGAAGAAAGAGCAGTGTATGTGGGACATCAGAGGCAGACAAAACCAGGGAGAGCTGTTTCAGGCCCTAGAAACAGGATACCTGGCCATGTTATGGACCCAGCCTTGTCAGCCTTCTTCCTTTGATGAACTAAGTTTTAGCTTTCATATTATCCAGATTCTGTACTGCATTAGTATATAACTCTGAACTTCATATAAAGTGTTAGCAAGTTCTCTTCACAGTTTAGTTAGACAAAGCAATCCTTTTCCAGCCTGAGAACCAAGGACACCATTGCAGCTTCAGGCCCAAAAGATACAAACAAAAGCAAATTGAGGAGAGCAAACTGGGAGGATGGGACTTCATAGCCTGAAGCTGTAACTGGACAATTAACCCCAATATGTAAATGAACCCAAACTTATAAAAGTGTGAAAACTCTTGACTCAGTGTCCATCTTGGGTGGAGAGTCAGCCAGGCTCTTGTACGGCCCAAGGTGTATCCTTTGAAGGCCTTTTAATAAATACCTACTTTATTCCTTTAGCACTGTCTAGCCTCTGTCCTAGGTGGCCTCACAAGGCATCACCTTCACCACACACATCCTGTGCTTCCATGAATGATAGCTCCTCAGGAAAGCCACAGAAAGGTAACTATTACAGTCAGACCAGACTAAAAAGAGACAAGAGTAAGATCAACAGGGGAGGATACAAACAGCTACAGCAAGCCCAAAGAAATCCATGGGCCTGCCCACCCTGAAGGGTTTAAGTCCAGCTGGAAATTTGACTGTCCTGGTTTTAAGCCCAGCTGGAAAGTAAGCGCCATGCAGCTGCTCACTCAACCCCCCCATACCAGTGACCTACCGTAATTTTCCCTCCTGTTCTACCACTCCTCTTCCTGTCACCTCCAGAGGCAAAAGTTCTATTGAGGGAAAGGCAGACATCCATGGAATATGAAACATTTTACTACTGAAAATTACTGCCATTCCTTTTTATTCCGGTCAAGCTCTCACACTCTGGCTCTTGCCTTATCCAGAGGTCTGCCAAAAGACCTCAGCATCTTGACATCATTGCTGAAATCCAGAACTTCCAAAGATGAGAAGGTCTCCTGCATCAGGCCATAAAACTTACATGATCTAACAGCTCCCACAGCACATGGACTGGACGTGGTCACAAGATCCTGACTTCAAACATTCTGGCATTCCCTCAAGCAAGAGGACTTTAGCAAGTTACTTTTAAGCCCTGAGAAGTGCTAAACAAGAAATTGCTGATATGCAATGGACAGGCAAGAGGGGGTAAGAAATGAGTTTTAGGGAGACTTTTTTTGCATTTCTGAAGAATTTTTTAGTTTTCAGTGTTTTTGGTGTTTGGTTTGTTGGGTCGGGTTTTTAGCTGGAGGGAGTCGATAGTAAGGATTGCAAGCAAAACCGTTTCCAGGTTTTTATTTCCAGAGAGATTTTTGTTAGGAGAGCTTACTCACATTTCAAATTACTACCTGTAAATACCATGATTTACTTCACATTGCAGAATGAGGATTACCCTTTGAAAAGCCATGGAGGAATTACACCCAAATTCTGGCCTAGATTTCCACAGTACCGGCAAACTTCAAGATCAAAAATTTCCAGCTATGGTATGAACTATATTAACTCCCCACATGCTGGAGTATAGCAATAGTGGATATATGAATATCAATTTTGAGATTCTTTGTGGATATGCATGTCTGACAGTTCTTACATCTACCATTTCATATACAGTTATTACATGTTAATAAAACATGAAGTTTGTCCTGCTTAAGTTTCTGCTGTTTTATCCTTGCTGCAGTTCATCATTTTTCACAATACAGCCAGTTTTTGCACATGTTTTCTCAATTCTGTGCACTTAACCCTACATTCACTGAACAGAATAAAGCAAAAAGTCAAGTCAGGGCAAAGTGTGAAATACATAATTAACTACTTTCATTTGGTATTTTCTTTTGCTGATAAGAAACTAATTTGTGGATATGAACTGGATGTTCATATCCACAAATATCATATCTTATGGATATAAGCTGCCAGTGTCCTTTAAACAAGCAGAAAGAGATTAATCAAGATAGTAATGGGGAAAATATTTACAGTGTCTAGCTACATTTAAGCATTCTGCTTGAGTAACTAGAGTGTGCGTCAGGACCCGAGGATCCAGCTTTGTGGCCAGCTATATTCTGAAGCTGCTAATCTCTGGCTCAGGGCCCACCTTATACTTAAAACAGAATACAATATTTGTCTTTCAGCTGTTGCCGTTTGTCACGACCCAATAAACATGGCTAACTGTTCCATAGCAACTGCGGTTAAAACGCTAACGCCAAGCCACAAAGTGAAAGAAAAATAGATGCTGAATACAGTACTTTATGGAACATAAGATAACAATTGTATATTAAAAGACATTCTGATGCCTGTTTCTAAGAGAAAAATGCTCCGAAGTTTTGGCACTTGGACTACAAGTGACTATGACCTAACATGTGATCTCACATGTGATCTCATCATTTGTTTGTGTATGGAGTCTTATCTCTTGGGAGACCACAAAATAGGTCAAGGTATTGATCTAGAGGTTTGACACATGCCTTGAAGAAACACTTGACTGCTCTTCACTTAGAAAAAAGAAATCCATATATTTTTTCAGGCTTAAGGCAGAATGACCTTTTGTTTTCCCTTCTTCCTAAGCTTCCCAGATAGAGGCTTTGGGTCAGTAGAATAACACAGAACAACTGTAAATACCTGTTACCAAGGATATCTTTCTCTCATAGATACAAATGCACACAAGCTCACAGACAGGGGTTGACAGAAAAACCTGTCAAGTACAGCAAGTACAGAATGAGCCACCATGGACCACGGTTCAAATCCTTATGGTCCCTTGTTGCCTACATGCCTCCAAAAAATCTGTAGCCAGCCCCAGGGAAACACCAGACACACTTTCAATGGCATTTACACAGCTGGAGGACAGTTGCACATAAGCATTTTGCTATATTCAAAGAGCCCTATGCAAAAGCAGTATTTTACAGCTAAGGATAAAGGTGTGGTTAAAAAGGACTGCTTAGAATGAAAACTACGACAAACTTCAGAAGAAGATCCAGACAGGATGAGCAGCTTTGCCTCCCACTTATTTTCTGTCTTTCCTAAAGGTATTTTAGCATTCCCAGACTTATATTATCTGTTATTTACAATGTAAGACATTCTCAATAAGTCAAAAGATAATAATTTAAAAATTATAAATAGGAAAAAATTTTAAAATCTTCAAGCAGGAATAAAGTACAAATCACAACTACACAGGGATAAGCCTTTTCTTTTTAACCAAGAAATCACTGTTCTTTTATTGACACTTCAGATGTTTTTCCGGATGTAACTTTCACTGACAAAAATATACTAGAAGAAGGGAGAAAACACACATACACGCAAGTGTTTCCATGGAGAGAGACATACCCTATAGACAGGATCTTCATTGACAGTTTTACCACTCCAAGAAGAACAAGCTCTCGCTTGTCATCTAATAATTTTTACACAAAATGCAATTCAAAAAGCACTGCTACTGCCTCCTGCCTGATGGGTTCCTCTACTCACACAAGCTATACTAGGGATCTATTCTTAGTCTTGAGTTTCGCAAAATTGTCTGAAATTTTTGTTACATCTAGAGCTACTGAATAGAACCAGCTCCTTCTCCAGCAGCAGCATATGCAATCCCAATACATTCACTTGCCTATAACCTTTTATCTTGATTAGTTTAGGAGCAGTAAAAGGTTAATTATAACTAACATAGAAGGCACATACTGCAGCATTTTGTGCCAGTTTTAGTCTATGAATTATGTGGAATACAGTAATTCATATCCCATGAATGAGACTTGAACAGCAATTACCGCATACATGTCTGAAAAGAAAGGATGCAGTATCTAAGCAAGATGGACACAGGAGAAGCTGACTGGGTCATGTCTGAAACACAGTTGGCCAACACGTTCCAAGTATCTAAAATTACTGCTATCTGCTAAAGTACAATTTAACATACTCCTTTGGAAGGCCTCATGCTACCTCCATCACTTCCACTGCCCTTTTCTCTGGTCCTAATCTCCTTATTTCCTCCAGCTTCTTCTTTTCTGGGCCCTGCCAATACTTGACTTGTATCATGCAACCCAGCACAAGAAAAGATGTATGGTTGGCTACCACTGGCATACTAACTGCATCCAAACATGTATTTTGGCCTACATAGACACAAGCAATAATAATCTAGTGGTAAATGTTTACCTTTTACACCTAAGGTTTGGAAAGAACAAGAGATAAGTGTCTTGATGCCTCTTGATCTCTTCACTATCCCTTTAGTAAATATAAGCTTTTCTCTTGAAAAGACACAGTTAAAGTTTCCACGTAGCAATAAAAGATTACATAGCTAAACGCATAAAATCACACATGAAATCAAGCAATAGGACTAATTCTTGTAGAAATAAAAAGTGAGACTTTGCCCTTAATAGAGGCAGTGCTGGGTGTCTGAAGAGGTATGTTATGGTTCCTGTAGGTACGTGTCATTGCACACCTAATGAAGTATTTGGACTGTTTCCTGAATGCTGCTCTATAATATGCCTCATGAAAGAGGTTCCATAAATCTAACAAGTGCTGTGCGTTATTTTTTCAGGTAATGTCGAATGGCAAACACATCAGAGAGTTGTGTAACAGCCAGCTTATGTTGTTGAAAAACTTATGTAAGTGCCAGCATGTTAATTTATGAAGCATACTGGACTTATCTGCTGGCACAGAGCCTTGCTAACTTCATTCCAACTTCAGTCCTTTGAAATGAGCTTATCTCATTTCCAATGCCAAAATCCGCTTTAACTTTAAACAAAAAAAGGCATCGGCTTGCCAAATTTGGACATGACGTTTGACTGCAGCTATTAAAGGGAGCAGAACCACTGATGAGTGAATGAGCTGAAAAGAAAAACAACTCCTTCCTCAGTCAGCTTTTAGATTCTCCATCAGAACTTCTACAGGCTGTCAGAACTGAAGGGCAAACCCTTTCCATACACAACAGGAAAACACAGCCCCGCTGAAAACATTCAGCTCCCATAAAGTTAGTTGTGAAATTTGACAAATGCAGCAATTAAGCACAAAATTTGAGAAATGCTTTGCAACTTCTTTGCCAGGAGCCATAATTATAATATGAGCTGATGTTACATCAGGCTCACAACAAAAGCAATAAAGGACAACATATTCCTTTCCTAGTCATAGCCATATCTAACCCCCTGCAAAATAGGCAAAATTGAAATAATATGACAGAAGCAACACTTCAGAAAACCAGTGTAATAATCAGCAACATATTGAAAGTCAATACATGCATAGATCAGTTTGCAAACACAGAGCTACAAACACAGTGGATAGACATGAGTTTTCAAAATTAAGGTAAGCAGTACTTCAATACCTTAATGTGACATTAGCATCTCATTCCATTCAATATACTCTTTAGGGGTTTTTTTAAACACTTGTCATTATTTTATAAATGTCCCCAACTCCTCCTTTACATTTTTTAAAAATTAAAAAGAAAACAAGGGAAAAAAATCAGTGCACAAATATCAGTTAAGATGAAAACCAAGCACATCTGTAATTAAACAATTTCTGAAAATAAAATATTTTGATTTCTATTTTCAATTTGCTTAGAATTTCATGAAACAGCTCTGACACATACCATTCCACACAAGAAAAATTACTTTCCATTTATTGTCTTGTTAATTTAGAACAGATCTTTAACATGGGCTTTAAAATGTTCTAAGACACCTACTCCTCACTTGGTAAGTAGAAAGCTTCTTGAAAAAAATTGAGGTTTAAGTCTTCTGTTTCTGCAGTATTCATGGAACAAATCTACCACCTTTGAAAGTTAAATAAGATGGGGGGAAAAAAGAAAAAAAAAATTAAAAAGAAAAAGAAAAAAGAAAAAAAAAGACATTCCTGGCTTTCCAAATCTGCATACAAAAAATTTAAAAAAATGCTTATCAGTTTCAATTTTCTACTCAGAATCTAAACAGCAGAGGAAAGTACCAGAGTTATGTAAAAATGATAACCAAAAGTTTAAAATGAGAGGTCAGTTGACCTAAATCACTGCTTCAAAGCATCTACAAAGCTGGGGCAGGTAGGGAGGAGTTGTAGTAATGTCCTTCTCCACCTTACATGTATCTCCAGCCTAGGAATTTCTAACACCTGGGAGAGGGGTAAAGCACAAGAGCTCCACTTCTCCCTTCTTTGCCAGATGCACGAGAAGAATAACAGAGGTGCTTGTCATACCATCTAGGAAAAGGAGAGAGGACTTCTCCCTTGCCAGGAAAAACTAAGAGTACTGATAATTTATCAGACATCCACTAACCAAAAGCTGAGAAAAGTTCACCAGGATCCAAATTATTAATCATTCCCTAACAATGGAACTGGGAAAAACTACAATCTATATATAATCAGTCTTATTGCTTTGGGAACTCTTTTAAAATAAGTAGTATTTCTTATAAAAAGATTTCTCATATACCCATGAGTTTTGAAATAGAAAGCAGGCGGTGCAGTTTGGAACACTCTGACCTTTCACCTCTGGACAGCCAGTTTCAGTACATGCTGTTCCACATGTGCAAGTGATTTTCAGACTCCATTTAGCATCCTAGACTGTAACTGCCTAAACTTCACAAACAGTGAAGTCCAATATACTTTATTATTAACTATTAATATAGACTAAGCTCTGAAGTAAGACAGGAGGTTTATGAATTAAAATGCAAACTCTGAAGTGTTTGGGTCTTTTTTTGTTTGTTTCTGCCCATACCAGGGTTATTCTGGTTCTGCAGCCGGAAACAGAGCACTCCATGAGTTTACAGAAGGATGAATTGGTTTTAAACATTTGCTCCTTAAAAATTTTTTCTTCAACTCTCAGTCTGCCAAGCTGTCAGGAAAACAACATTTTCTTCCATAAAGGCAGGGACATACTGGGAGAAAAAATAAGAAAATGATGTCCAAAAAACGTTCTGATGTGAGGTTGCCTTTTGCTAGCAAATGGAAAACAATGTCATGCCATGGGCACAGGAGTTTGATTGTCCAAAGCTAGAGAGGTGTCATGGTGTGCAGTGACAGATTTGTGTGCCATGCTACCATTCCAACACCTAATTTGCGACCCCAGTTTCCAAACCTCAAAAAGTTGAGTGACACGAAGGAATTTGACACAGCTTCCCCCCACCTTCAATTTTTGGGGGAGGAGGTGGATGGAAAACAGTGGTTGTACTCTTTCAGATTGCATTGGACAGAAAAATAACATTTGGCACAAAAATCAAATTAAATATCAACCCAGAAAGCAAAAGTCTGTTTCAAATATTTGGTTAGTCATACTGTAAACCAAAAGACTACATTATTAGTATTCTGAGGAGGCTAGCTTTATACATAAATTTATAGCACAACTATTAAATTCAGAGGATGTATATTTGCAGGTAAAAGAAGTTGTAACACCAATGATCCTATAGTACAAAACAAGAAAATCTATTAAAAATACTTGTTTTCTTATATGGAAGCTTCAATGGCACAAGAGGGGAAAAAAGGAAATGGCACACTGCTTCATATTTACAAAAAATCTATTTTCATAGTTACAACTATTACAAAAGAAAATATGGTGCCCTAAAACCAGATTAAAAAAAGAAAATCTTCTCTACTGAGAGGAATATACCTTTGTCAAGTGGATAAAATGCTGTGGCTTCAATCCAGCTCAGCTGGTCATTTTGGTCTAGTATGTAAAAACAGAAGTGCTCCAGGTAGATAAACAAAAAAAATGTACACATACTATGTAAATGGGTGAAGGACTTTCTTAAAAACAGTCACTGAAAAGGAACTATGAAACAGCTTTATGTGACAAGCATCAAGTTAGTATTGCCTTTCAAATCTTTTATTTTTCTTTCCCCTCTCTAATTACAAAGAGGGGGGAAAAAAAAAAGAAAAAAAGCTGAACCTGGGAAATACCAATAGAACCGGATCCAGAGCAACAGCACCTTGGAGAGCAAGTTACCCTACCAGTAAACCAGGCAGAAAAAAAAATTATTCCTTAAGCAAGAGCTCAGCTTCATATATGCATATGATTCCAACTGAAACTGAGAGCAACCACTTGCCTAGAAAAAGGTTAAACCTACCCTGCCCTCACATATATCTAGCAAGATTAGAAGGGACATATGAGAAAATTTCAGTATAGTATAGAAACATGAACAAATTTTACAGACACTTAAGCAATCCCAAACCTGGGTTTCTTAAAAAAACCAAACAACAACCAAATAAAAAACCCCACACCCAAAAAGTAAACCTCCACATTAGGATATAAATCACTAACTTAAGAATAGGAATTTGGAAGGAATCTCTCCAGTGAACAATTTATTATACAAGCATAATTTTTGACACCAGAAACTCAGAGCCTGATTATACTGTTTGACCTGACACTGAAATTCTTGTATTTCAAAATCATTTTCTACTGAAGTGAATTGCAGGATTTGCAATCTCAATATTTGACATTGCCAGTGTTCAGATAAAAAGAAAATGCAAATTGCATAGGAAAGAACTCTTTAAATGAATACATCTAATATGTTATTCATTTCCAGCTACAAATCAAAACACACTACAGGATTCACTGGGAGAAGAGGAGTGAAAAAAAAAAAGAGTACCAAATATGCAAGGTGTTTTCACTCAGATAATCATGGAAGAGGAGAAAAGGTAAGAAACTGAAGTACTACTTGGTGATAAGTTCTGACCCTTAGCACACACAGTGTACTCTGTCAGGCTGAACTATATAGTGGCAATATTTTGAAGGCATATACTGAACCAATCTCAAAACATTAGGACATACCAGAGTATATACACCACTCAGAAGGAATGAGAGGATTTTTTTTCCTCAACTTCAAAATACACAAAAGTATTCTGGCTACCAAGACTGATACACCACTGACCTAAACACCTGCCTTGTTTCTTTAAATGTGCCTATCTTCCTTCACATTCCTAATGTAAGCTGTGCCCCCACCAGCTGACTGTCACCCTGCAAGCTCTTTGTGATACAGATACCCTTTCTCATGGTTTACTTTCAAAGAGTCACTACTATGTGTTTCATTCTGATCACGATGTGAATTATACTTTAATAACAGAGGATATCTTTGAAATATTGTTGACAAGAACACAGCTACAAAAACCTCTGTTGAACACTACTATCTACTAGCAAGCCACAAGTAAAGGACAACTACCTTTAAAAAGCTAAGATTTCTTCAAAGGAAAAAAGACATCATCACCTAATACCGCATTTCTCTTCCCCAGTATGAGAAATATGTATGACATCAGTCCAGATTTTTCAAGGCATTAGGGCTGGTGAATGCCATGGTCTCAAGTGACTATCTAAAAAATGCAGCTGAAGGGCTGGAAGGACTTTTTTAATGCAATAAACTATTACATTACAAATAAGACAAGATGTGAAACAAGACCTTGAGAGGGAAATCTCCTTATTAGTATTTTTGTTTACATGAACCAGAGTCATGTACAAAGTCAAAGCACTGCATTGCATAGCTGAATCAAACACCAGCAACATAAACAGCATGATATCAAGGGAGCAGCAAGGTTGCTTTAAGAAACCAGAAGGACACTGCATCCTGAAGCTTACTGATTGTCGGGCTGAGGGGGACGCTAAAGCAGCAGATAAAGTTGATGCATTTGTTGTAAACTTTCCAGCATTCAAGCTTTATTTGTCTGAGTTTGATACTCCCCTCTGTGGGTGGAGAAGCCGAGGGACTGGCTGACGTCACCCAAAGAGTAGGGATAAAGTGCAGTGCCCACAGCTTTGGAATGAGTAAAACTTCTTAGGGGGTATAAAAGGTCGGCTACCCTGTCTGGCAGGTGCTCTGCTGAGAGCAGCCTTCCTCCTATAGCTCAGCTCCTCACACGGACCCAAGGAAAAAAGGACAGTAAACAAGGAAAATCTGTCCACAATGCCACAAAATGTTATTCTCCAAGGACCGTCACCCTGGGGATTCAGGCTCTCTGGAGGAATAGATTTTAACCAACCCTTAATCATAACCAGGGTATGTACTCTTTCCATTTCCTTTCTGTTTATTCCATTTAATAGTTGCTGTAGATTTTGTCTTTTTCTTTTCTGGATTTCAGAGATGCCGACAAAGCTGTGAGTAGATTAAAAAGTAGCTGCTAGCTCTGAGGAGAGCCAGCTGAATACTAAGAGTTTTTAAAAGTTTTGTGTGACATATTTCTGTGATTGGTCTAAGAGACTTTAACTGCACTTCTGCTTAGGTCTCAAAATTAAATTCAAGTGCCTTGGCAGCAGAAAAACACTGGCATGATTTCCCAGGCTTTCAAAATTACATTTAAACTTACTAAAAGCAAGACCTGATTTTTTGCTTTCCACAACTAGCCTCTCTGATCACTGGGAGAGAAGACTGCTTGGCAGCAGCTCCTCATGCCTGGGAGTCTGTGCTTTGCAGATTAATCTGACTCTTATTTAATGAAACCAAGTTCAGTTTATACCCAGCAAAGGCAACAATACCTGTTTTTATACACCTAAAAGATTTCACTTTCATGAATGTTAAATGAGTGAGTTATTAGAAAATTACCCAGTCCTGCATATGAAAGAGATAGTTATTTGGTGGGTTTTGCCATACTTAGAAACTAAAAGTTTACCTTGCCCCCCCTCCCCCAATAAATGGCAAGAATTTGAGCCTTCATTCTTTTTCATGGATTTTGAGACATTAGTTGCAATTTAAGAAACCAGTGACTCGATCAATGTAGCATACAACATACAGTCAGCTGCCCTGCATCTACAGATGTGGATCTGCTCAAAAGACAGGATACATATTTTGAGAATTTATATATTTTGAAAATTGTGTTCAATGCACATTAGGCTAGAACTCATTCTCCTTATATTTCTGCTGCTTTTCAGGACCCTAGACACACCAAATATGTGTTCCATGAGCCTCCAAATTGCTATGCTTTTTTTTGGTTTTGGTTTTTTCTTTTTTCAAAAAAAAAAAAGCCCTATACTATGACTCACTATATACACTATGCCTGGTATTGAGTAAATGTCAAAAGCCTTGAAGGATGGATATCACTAGTGATGTCTTGCAGTAAATATCCTTCCAAACAAGAATCGGTAGAAAGTTTAAGGACCATCTTTTCACATATTAACTAAAAATTAACTTAGTAATTCATTCCAGATTTATAAAAGCATAAAAAAATTTATGTATTTTAAATAGAAGTAAATCAAAATGCTATTATTTGACTGAATGAAGTTACATAACAATAACTCATAGAATATAGCAAAGCCTTTGGAGAAACAGGAGACAGGAACATTTAATTAAAAAAAAAAAAAATCTCTGAACGTTTTGGGGCCTTCATTGCCTTTTATGGGCCTCTAAAAGAAAAATAGTTTCCATTATCTCTAATGAAAAATATTTTAGCGGTGTCTGGTTTGTATTTTCTTTGTGTTTAGATTAAGTGCAATGAAGTTTAAAACTGCAATAACAAAGGATGTTACTATAAATACAACTTTCTAAAGAATAAATTACTTTGCAGTTGACTCATACCTACCAAATGCCTCACAAGACATAAGCCATTGGTTTCTGCCATATTACAGAAATGCCCAAAATCATGTTTCAAGTAGTACAATGAAATATATATATATAAAATATACATATAGGGAAAAAAGGTTACATTTGCTTAGCTCAAGCTTAAGAATATTAACAGTAAATTTGTTTAAAGTCAGTATTTTTGTTGCCACTGCATACATTTAGAAGAGTCCCTCAAGAAGTATTCATGCATTACCCCTTAGAGAACATTTCAAAGATTCACCAGTCTTGCCTCTTGGGGTCTAGGTGTTCCTTTTGTAAAAGTTATCATAAGCAACTCATTTAAGGGTTTAACTATCCTGACAAGAAAATCTAAACAATAAATAGAAATTATTTTTAAATATAATCTGAATAAAATAATGGGACAGGTGTTAAGACTGGTTGGCTACGTCCTGGTTTAACAAGAGACAGCTTTTATCAGGAGTTGTCAAGAGAGACCACATGAGAGATCATTATCCACCTGACTAAAGAACAGATGCCACTTCAAAAGCTCATGTGAAAATTGTTCTGTTGTTTTGATTGTTTCAAGCAAATGCAAAAACTACAGACCATGATCACTGGGAGAGAGAAAGAACAGGAGGAGACTAAAAATCAACATATTCAAATTCTATTACGGTCAGAAACAATGAATTAACTACAAAGACTGAAAACATTAAAATCCACGGTACTTTGCATAGATGCAAAGAAATTGCATTAATGAAAATTTTTACAGGAACAATTGAAACTTGTGGAGTTAGAGAGAATGGTAAAATATTATCAACTCTAGATTTATTTTTATAGACTTTTACCAATCACAATGCAAGTATTCATATTAACTCAATTTTATGTTTAGCCACTCTGTCTGCAGACATTCATAGCTCTCTTCAGAAAACACAGAGCCTGAAATATTTATGACAGTGTAGGGTAACAAGCTTTACAAGTCTATTATCAGATGCAGAGGGGTTTTCTTCAGAGTTTCCTTGGAGATCTTTGACCCTCACGTGGTTAAATAATTAGTCTGTGACATCTGAATGATCAACACATATTTTTGTATTTATCCAAATCCAAGATACCCAGGATAGAGGAGTAACAGGCATACGAGGCAGACATGGCCTGAAGAGCAAGGCAAAAGTTTTCCCAAAGCAACACTAGAATCTACCTCATGAAGCCAGGGTGAGCAAGCAACAAACACTACAGTCACAACACAATTCTAGGTTTTAAAAATGCACAGTTAATGTGTCACTAGTAAGTCGTTAAGAAACAGTACCACTTACATTATTGATGTACCCACAGTGCCAGTATCATACCCACGATATCTTGCACTGCACAACGTGGTCCCTTTCTATAAAATGTAGTCTGCAGGGCAGGTGCCTGCTCTGCACCCTAGCAGGCCTGGGCATGTAGAGCTCAGCACCCCCATCAAGGTGTTAGACACCTTGAGACACATCTCAGGAGCTTGGCAAGGATCAGTTCAGTCAAGGAATAGGAAATGCAGACTCCTGTCCCTTTCCCTCCTTGCTCCCACCAAATGATGGTAACTCCATTCAAACTTCTAAGTGGTGTTACTGCAGCTGCTGACAACTTATAAAACCCAAGGGATTTAGCAGCAACATGGAGCAGGGCATGTTCTGCTAGAAGTACAGCTGCAGGGGAATGTACTGTGCTAGGCAGATACACTACTTTATAAGGCAGGATCATTATCTCAGGGCTTTGCTGCAGTATGTCACAGGTACAGCAGATGATTTGTTGTGATGTGTAAGAAACATAATCTGCAAAGATATGTATAACCTCCATAAGGGTTATACAAGCTAACTTAGTCTTGAGAGGGAACCAAGAATAGTTGGTTTGCCCACTTAGGTATTAAAGCATCAACAGTCACATTGGAACATGAGGAATTCTGCTGCAGTTTGTCATTGCAGACATATTCAAAACATGCTAAGCCAAATCAGGAGCACTTCCACGTTGAAGGGAGAGGAATGATCATACCTCTAACCCCTGCCTTACTACAGTGGTGTACGTGGTCTCAGTGTTGATCATTTACACTTGCAGCTCTTGAAGTTGGAGAAGAAGATAATTTTAGGGATTTCAGACTTAGAATTTATAAACCATTTCCTTGATTCATATTCAAACAGATTATTCAGGCACCTGAACACTTTGTTAAGCACACAATATGCTAGTCCATTCTTTTGAAGGGTGAGGGTGTAGAAGTCTGCAGCTGGCCACAAGCACCCCTTTGGAAAGTTTGCCTGACTTGATAATAACCATGCATTATAGTTTGTTAATGTCAAAAAAAAGTTTACAGGTGGGAATGCAGAAAAAGAGCTCAAAAACAATATCTTTGATCAGTCAGACTCACCTAATGCAGATGGAAAGAGAACTCCCCCCTTCACTGATTTTTGCCTTATTTCAATACTAATACAGTGCAACTCATATTAAAAAAGAATTTCTATTTGGCTTTTATGTTGACAGTAGTGTCCCCTTCAGAGACAAGTCTGCCAGCTTCACCAAAGCTATGGTTCAGAACATGCTGGAAGTACACTGGGCAGTTTACTCTCTTCCTTTGCTGGAAAACTGTGAAACACCAGAGCTGAATAGTGTCTCCACAGAATGTTTTCCTGTCTAGATAACAGGTGCTTTCACTATAGCAGAATCCATAGTGAGAAAAAATTCTCTCCAATAGCTTTTTCATTTAATATATGCCACAGATAAAAGAACTGCTTTTGGAAATAAGACTATATTGACTTTTTTTTTCTTTCACACTGGATTCATTTACTTACAAATAGGCAGCTAATGTTACTTTACATGACCCAACTTGTCCCTTCTGCTGTTCAAAAGCTGAATTTCAGAAGTTTATGTGCTACATGCATCAATTCTATGTTGCTGTCTAGGTAATCAGGAGTTACCTAAAATGGCAATACATACCTAAGGGACGGAACTACCACTCAGTGACCTAAGACCTGTTGTGTATGTGGTATTGTTGTGTAAGTGTTGCAGTGGCAGGAGAAGTCACCTCTTGCAAATAGAGGCCTGTAATTCTAGAACAAGCTTCAGTAACATCTAAGGTCATGACCTCTCTACAGTAGTTATTTTAAAGCAAAATTATGTTGCATTTCAATTATTTTCACAACCATACAGAAATTTGTCAATGACACCAAAAAAAAAAAAAAAAAAAAAAAAAAAAAAAAAAAAAAAAAAAGATTTCGGGAGANAAGATAAGCTTGGGCTGTTTCTGTGAATGTCACAGATGGTGGTACATGTACATAAGGTATGAATTGCACCACACAAACCACCATGAAGGATCAGGGCCACTGTTACTGAACTGCCATGGGATTTAAACCTCAGCACTTTAAGGAGTTCAGCAACAAAATTTGCTACCCGTTCTTTTTTACTGCTGGTGTTGTTAAGGGGAAAACATAACCTTTTTTTCAAGCAAATTATATGTATAATGGCAGTGGAGAAAGAAGATTTAAAGATGAGTTACAGTAATTACAGAAATCAGAGTGCAAACTAATGGAGGAATGTGAGGATCATTTCCATCTAATTTGGAGTTATGATAAATAAAAAATTCATAAGGTTTCCTGACAACAGAACTACAGAGCCTTTGGCAAAATACCTCCCCCATCCAACAGGAAGTAGGGGAATGTGATGAAGTTTATTTTCTCTATCAATTTTTGGGCATGCATGGTGATTAAGCAGTTACATTTTGGTCTTTTCAGATTACACCTGGAAGCAAGGCTTCAGCCGCCAACCTGTGCCCTGGTGATGTTATTATAGCTATTGATGGTCTAGGCACAGAGAACATGACACATAATGATGCCCAGGAGAGAATTAAAGCAGCTACACATCAGCTTTGTTTGAAAATAGAGAGGTACGTGTCCACGTCTGCCTATTTCTGAAAGAAGATACTACTCAATCAACAGTACAATTATTATATGGTGTAACTATTTAAAATAGTTTGAGGAAGTTCCCAAAATCCTTAAAATTACAAGCAACCAGACCTACCTCTTAAACTCCAGCTCAAGCAAGACTCCCAAGAACTCATCTTCGTAGGCACAAAAAGAACAGCTTCCCTCAGGTTATCCTCACTGTAATCTGCTGACTGTACAAGTCCTCTGTTTACTGTCAGTAAGCAGTTCTTCATGTTTTGGGGAAACAATAAAATCCTCATCTAGTGTCAGTTGCTCAGTGACCTCTCTGCTCTAACACTCCCTCAGCCACAGGTCCTTATCACTGCCTCCTCCTCCCAACCACACATAAAGCTGCTCCTGCATCATCCCACTTAGGGAAAGCAACATCATGTCACACTTTCATAGGGGGTGACAAAGGACTGAGTTTAAAGCCAATCAATCTCTTTGGTCACAACATATTAAGCCTAATAAAGGATTCTCAAAGAAATGTTCAGAACAAAACTGAGAAACACTGCCTTACCTAAACTGCAGTAATCCAGAAACTTCTGCGTTCACTTGTCTCTGCTACAGCCAGGAAGAGAAACAACCTTCAGCTTCCCATCTCCAGCTGAGTTTGCTCAGCCCGTAATCAGAATCACTTGGCACACTCTTTCAGCTGCCTCCAGCTCTAAGACAGGGCTGATTAACCTGAGGCTCTCAAGGAGGCTCAGCTCTTCATTATAGCTGACTACAATATTCCTTTTGAAATACAAAAGTGTTTCTTTTTTCTAAGGAGTGTTGTTGAATTACTAGAGTGCACACCATAGTTAAAAATTCCTTCTGTTAATTCAAGGTTCTGCTACAGATTGATATATGCCATTTAACAACTATCTTGGGAAGCCAGTTTCAAGATGTGATAAATGTATACATAACAAGCAGCACCAGATTAATATTTAACATTACTATTATGTTACTTTAAAATTAGCTGCCACGTTTCACTTTGTCAATGAAAACAGAACTGTAACTGATATTTTCCTGTTTGTTACCTCTGCCTACCTGACTGAAAGAATCATCTGTGCAACATCAGTTTCCCCTTGCACATACTTTGCATACTTAGATTGCACTTCAACATTGAAAAGCAGGCTTCATGTGGAAATTATGGTCTTTAAAGAAAAAGAAATTGATGTTTAGAATTATTACTAATATATTTAATTATTCACATAAAATATTCTGAGGACCCAACATTCATTCTAGCAACCATTAAAAAATAAAACTAAAAGGTTTGGTCAGCTCAGCTCATTTCCCTTTCCTTTTGCATTTGGTAACTATTAACAACCTATTTCCCATTATTAATAGCATACATAATTTTTTAAAAAGTAAATACATTTTATATATATTGGTTACATATCATTGACATATTTTTATGTCAAAACACTAAAAAAGCATAGAAAAAACCTGCAGATTTACAAGCTACATTACATTTTATGGGGCATGGACAACTCTATAGGAATTCAAATTATTTAAATTCTGCCTTTTTCTTTTTTTCTTTCTAGGGCAGGAACTAAATTATGGTCCCCACAAGTTTCAGAAGATGGCAGAGCACATCCCTTCAAGATAAATTTGGAAGCTGAACCTCAGGTATGAACTGTGAAAAGTTACCTAACCATTTTTGTTTGCCTTTTTTAAACTCTAAAAAATCTCTCTTGTAGTCATTAAAATTCTTTAACTAGAGCTTCATCCATAATTGGCCAGTTTAAGCTCATATGAACCACCATGATTATGACATCCAGGAACACCATTTTATCTGACTCAATGTTTTTGATTTTTCAGCTTCAACAAATTCTCATTTCCCTTTAAAAATCTCCGTATCACCATAGTTTTATTATGGAAATAAAAGATGTCCTCTTATTCTGATACAGTTTAAGTTGCTTTAACTCTTTTAAGGAGATTCTTCATCATATGAGGAAGTTCTTCATTCAGGAATAAATATCAAGTACCTAAGTGATGAACTCATCAGATCACAAAATTCATTTTTATGTAGTCAGTTAAACAGAGAGATCCATAAATGCTGGATCTCTTTACCTCCATACATTTTTATACTATGCCACAGAACTGAAGTTTACATATTCACACAAGACCCATGTACTGGTGAATAAGCAAATCACTCACCACTTCTGACTGGGAAAGTCTTGATCATATATAACCAAACCAAACCAAACCAAGTATATAACCAAAGCAAATCCAATCAATCGACAGCCATCTCTCTTGTCAAACTCAAAAAAAAAGAAAAAGCTACTATGAGTCAAAGCCTTCATATTGCTAATAGCATATTATCTACTGCTTACAACTAGTCCTTTATTTCTTTGTCATTCCTCTTTAACCTACATAAACATTTGCTGTTATCTCAAGAGCAGGGAGGGAAGAATATTCTGCTGATCCTGGAAGGCCAGGTTCAAAGCAAATATGTCAAAGTATTTATTATGTGATATCCTAGCAAAAAAAAATATGTCTAGATTCCATTTCAATCAACCCTGTGCACTAATATTTCCAGCAATTCTGTTTTCACGGAGATGCTCCCAAACATGAATACAGCATTTCAGTGTTATATTTCTAATCTAAACCTTGCTTTAAGTGATACAGCAAACTCTATCAGAAATAATATAGCCTCTTCAGCAGCAGGAATACTGCAATGCAATGAAGAAACAAAACTATTTTAAATGCATTTTCTTGTGGAAGAGCTAGGATACACATTAAATGACTAGCAATGGAACAAATTCACTAAAAAGCTACAGAGAAAACCATGCAGGCATGCATGACACAAGAATAATCCCTCTGCATGAAAGCTGCATTCCTAAAAAGGACAGTTCCTTAAAAATAGATCACAAGATTTCACTAAGTGCTATTTGGCAGACTACTGAAAAGCAGCCTCCATTGGGCAATCAGAAAAACTGTTTCTCCTAGATTAAACAGCCAGCCTTTTCATTTAGTATATCTCTTTTTCATTCCTAAGAAGTTCAGGAGTACTGAGTATATTTAATAAATAGTAGGCACCAGAAAAGTAGCAATGCTTGCAAGAAAATATACTAAACTGTTCCTGGAATGTTTTACATTTTAGATTAAATTCTTCCATCTGAGTACCCATCATTCCCTGTGGAATAAAAAAATACATATAGCCTACTTTTCTACAATTGCTGGAATTTAAAATTAAATTTTACAGCATATTTAGTCACAACACGAGACACAGCAGCATGTATACTGGTAGAAAGTATACAGTATACAGAAACAGTAAAAAGATTCTTGAATCTCAGATGACAAATTTTTGCACAACAACCTGTGCTGTCCAAGTCTTATAAGAGTTTGCTGAATTCTAACAATAAATACAGGCACTGAAGCCAAGATGAATGGAGAAAAATGCAAAAGCAGTAATGTGTTACTTCAAACGTAAAACTTTTTTATCCAAAAGTATTGCATATATTTACTGGTGTGCAGAAATAGAAAACTGCTGAGTTCTATTTATATAATAACCAAAATTACTCAAAAGGTCATAGATCTTATAAATGTATCAGATTTTTTTCACTCTCATCAAATAGACATTTCAAAATTCACTAAGAAAGTTGAGAAGTCAGTTATTTAAAATACATTATAAGCCAACTCAATAACAATAACAAATGACAACATACACAATCTTCTTAATAAGTATATAATTCAAGTTTGTAAGCTAATAGAAGATAGTTACAAATGAATGGAAACCCTATTTTAAATTGTTCAGCAATGTGGCCAAATATTTGGCCAAAGAATGCTTACTTTAGCTTCAATGAACAAAAATTATTCTACAGATGCATGGAGACCTACAGATGCTATGTGAAACCTGATAAATAATTATTGTTCCTACATACATCTATGGAACAAGGAACCTTCACACTGCAGCAAACTTCTGAATCAGCCTGAGAATCTCCCAAGAGTCACCTGGAGACTGATACAGACAATTGTTGGAGCACAATGAAAGCTCTCACTAATTTTAAACCTGGGAAGAGGAAACTGAGACAATTCTAATTCACAGCAATAAGTGGCTGACTGAGAGTCACTCTTGAAAGCTACACATTCCCACATAAAACTATAGTGTGATGGATAAATAATAGGAAATAGCAGACCACTTGAAAAATTACTGATACAATCGCATTGTATTCTGAATAAAAGCAATTTAGAACATAAGGTTCTCAACAAATATAAGTAGAAAGAGGAAACAAAACCATCTAAGTGGCAAATTTTATCATAAAATTATTTTTAAAATGCTTTCTGCTATATTGTCAATGTAAAAGAATATGATGACTCATAAATGTTTTCTGTTACAATCCCTTTAACCTCATTGAAAATAGTTTTGTATTCATTTCCCCAGTTTCTGGAATTGTTTTTATTTTAACTTTTCTTTCTTACTTCTATCTTTGCCTTTGAACATTTTGTTCAGTCAGACTAGACTTTTGGCCATGAAGGAGATTATACATTTCTGGGAGATATATTATGCACATAGATAAGTATAAAAATCTAAGAAAAACACAACCCATTGTTCTAAGAAGTTTATAGTCTATTACCATTTATAATCAAGTTTTGAAACAATATAATTGTGCTGGGCTAGTTTTGAGGACCTACCCCTCTTTACAACAGCACTCAAAGATAAAGATCTTACTCACATGATACCTCCAAAATGTACACATTTGTGTTCTGTCACAGCAATTACCCCAAGGAATGCCATCATATAGGCTGTGATGGATGCATTTCTACAGTCTTTTGATGGTACATTATTTCTATTCTTGATGCCAGTATCAATGCAAAAATGTAGCTAGCCCTGCAAAAAAAATCAGTCAGTTGGGAAAAATAATTAATACATTAAGTACTGTAATTCTCCAATATTCCTAATTAGAAATTTCAACAACTTCCAGTTCTCATTTAGCTTTTGAACTAAAAGAGGACTTTTCACAGATTCAATGATATCAAATAAACACAAGAGCTGGACTATTGTTGCTGCTGTATGTTCTGTCACTGACATTTTATATTAATAGATGAGTTAAAAAGTAAGCAGAATTTAAGTCTCACTAACTGCAAATACTTGTTTCACAACTGTTACATTGTAAACATGCTGTTATGGTGCCACATCTTCTGTTCATTTCTCTATGAGAAATGAAATATGGGGATGAAATTACAATGTTCTCAGTTGGTTTTGTTCGTTTTGTATCATACATGGATTTGAATCAATTTTAAATACTTTGACATTAATATCTTTCATTAAGTAGCCATGATCCTAAACTATTAGATTATTTTCATTTACTAATACATTTTGTTAACTGCAACTCTGTTCTATCAGACAGAAAGAATTGCAAATAAAATCTTTGTGCTCCTTTATCTGATTACTGCTTTCAGTAGCCTCTTAAAGTGCAATGCTGCTAAACATTTTCCTTTAATAAAACTGCTTTTTACTGTTTGCATTTTCTGGTTGCATATTCTATATATCCATGACTTTTCTTTAGTCTAATCCTAAATATATTTTGGAAACTGTTGTATAACAATTGTACTCAAAACCAAACCCAAACTGGAGAACTGGAAAATATTTCTATGAAAATTGAAGTATTAATGACCTGTGCTATCTTAACATTGCAAGTTCAAGTCTCTAAAGAAAAGAACAATTCAGGTTGTAGAAACTTACTTGTTAGAAACAAAAGCTTTTTATTCCATATGGATGGAAGTTCAAGTGCTCTCACAGCACTGTTTCCAAAGATGCCATCAGGACAAGGTGATGGACTGCAGCAGTTAATTCTCTTCATCCACTAGGGTAAAAAGAAAAAAAACCCTCAGCAGATGACAATGTTATTTTTTTTCAAAGTCTCTATTTCTGAGGCTTAGGAGTGGAGCTGAGTTGGAAGGGCCTCAAAGGACACTGTAATAAATACGCAGAATACAAATAAGTGAATTTTCATGCAGTCAGAAGTCTTTATCATTCCTGGCCAACTACAAAAGGACATTTTAAGGTATCTGAAAGATCATCAGAGATTTTATTTCCAGACCTCATCCTTTTGAATTCCACAAACTGGAGAAATTATCCTGTCTAATGACAAAAAAATATGGGAGAATATGGGCACATAGGCAGAATGATTTCAAATCTACCCATTTCTGGGTTTTACTTATTTATGATAATTTCACTTTAAATTATAGAGCAGTGCGATTTTTGATACACAGATATGTGTTAAAAATTAAATACATTCAGAAAAATGTCCTCAATCTGATGTATGTTCAAGATTTCATTTCAGTTTAAAAAAGCATTAAAAATTATGTGTTTTCTAGGTAAGACACAATAAAATCATACTTTTGGAAGTCCCTCTATCAGCATGTGATGAAAACTAAGAAGATAGAAATTAGCACTAAAGCAAAGAAACTAAGCATACATGAAATGTTTTAAAAGAATAATGTAAACAGTGTCAAATCTGGTAACCAATCTGAAAGGTCACCATAATATTCATTCCTCCCATTTCTTCTAAGCCTTCTGCTTGCCTGGAGGTGGGAAATTAATGTGTATGGCTCAAGTAATATATACAAAATTCATGGAAAAATATAATATGCTTGCACCAGTTAAAAAATAACAGAGTTGCAAAAGTAAAAATGCAGTTATTAACAATACTGGTGTTGTCAGATTTACTCATTGCTAGCTTTGGTGTGCATTGTAGCTCTGTGTGTTTTGTCTGCCTATCATGTACAGGAATTCAAGCCTATTGGTACAGCTCACAACAGAAGGGCCCAGCCTTTTGTTGCAGCAGCAAATATTGATGACAAAAGACAGGTAGTGAGCTCCTCCTATAATTCTCCAATTGGGCTCTATTCATCTGGCAATATTCAAGACGCGCTTCATGGACAACTGAGGGGTCTCATTCCTAACTCATCACAAAAGTGAGTATTAGTATTTACTTATGATACATGGTCATTTGTGGTATATCATTATCTGTTCTGTTTTCAATTTAAAAGTCCAGCTCTTGCTGTTTTTTTCTGAGAATCGAGAGATTATTCATTATCCAAAAAAAAGGGTGACCAAGGAAACACTTTTTTCCAACACCAAGAACTATCCATTCAGCTTTCTAGTAGCAATGCTGCAGGTAACTAATTTCCCCTCTATGCTGGGCTGCAACACTACCCTCCAACCATCTCTCCTGTAACTGCACTTTACTCTGAATGTTTCTGAACACTACAGTGATTGTGTTTTGAGCACCAGGAATGAACAAACTAAACATGGTTACTTCATGGTTAAAATTTCTAAACATTGTTAGCTACGTTTAAACTAGAAAGCTGTTCTATCTCTTTTTTCTTTACAGGATATCAACTACTTTGAACACAAGCATAATATTCGGCCCAAACCTTTCATAATCTCAGGCCGAAGCAGGTTATAAACTTTGAGTGCTGTGCTGGATTTGATGCATGGTGTTATTTTTTTAATAGACTGATACTCACCATTGACATTAGTTACGCATTCTGATGCATTTGAAATTTACGTATAGTATTAGACAACCTAATGCTGAAATTAAAAGCAAACAAACAAAAATAATTAAATGGTTAACTTTCAGACTTCAGGCTTGAAATTTAAATTTCTCTTTCCAAAAGAAAGCAGATCTACACTCTCATCTCAGTGATACTGACCAGAGTCTGAAATAACTGCAGCCATGATTCACTTTACAGCGCAGCACCAGATATTGTGCACTTACAGACCTCTGGCACTGTGAACTTCTTCTGACCAAACGCAGTGTAATTTGTTAACATGCTAAATAAAAGATAGCTACATAGTACATACACATTACATATTACATATAAATAAAATATAGCCTACATATAAATAAAATATAGCTAAAGATAGAGACTTACAAGCTAGGCCATTCAGAGATTTCAAATTTGCATTTCAGCAGACCTCTTTCCAGAGGGCAATCTACTGCTGAGCTAAAAGTGGGAAAACTGATGCCATGGATTTGTAAAGTCCCAATGCAGAAAATCTTACATATTTACATCCATCATTTTAGTGTTATGAACTTCTATCTTAACTGGTGATGAAATTTCTCACTACTGTTTTCATTATTACAGATGGGACAAAAACAATGCAAACTCTGTGGCTAAAAACACAAGGAAGCTCAAAAGGGCCTTAGGGATGAAATATATTGTGATGTGGTCCTTTATCCTTTCTAGCAGTAGTAGTTGGTGGGACCACTAGGTGCCACACAAAGCTGGTTTTGGGACCACTAGGTACTATTTGACAAGTGCCTGCTAGATTTATGAAGAGTCAAATAAGGATCAAAAGCCTAATCTCACAATTCAGAAATGAAAATTACACAGTATTTTCCATGAAAATGTTAAAGTAAATGCCATACCAGCATATAAGATGAAGAAAATAAACTGCAAAAACTATTCCAACAGCAATGCAACAAATGTAAAAACTTCATTTGAGCAAGGTCTGTCCAGAGTTCTAGCACTGGGGAGGTCTGCACTTGCAAACTGCAGAATCTCTGACACAGGGTCTTACATCTACAAAACCTTGGTTGTCACAGTTTTTCTACCACTTTTTCATCAGTTTGACTTAATCCACTGCTAAACACAGCAACAAAACCCCACCACTTTGGCTCTAAATATCCCTTTAAGACAGAGAGCAGAGGCTAAATAGGACTTTGACTAAAAGAAGAAATTATTGTAGACTGTGGGTTTGAGCTAATGGATTGGACATTGGACAGAATTTTGGACTTTACTCTGGTGAAACTAACTGGAAATGTATTTAATATATAACTACATGTTATTTATTTTTTACCTATAATTTCTTGTTGTAATATTATTTTGGCTTCACGTAGCGAGAGCGAGAGTTGTGCTTTTTCTAATCTTTTCCTGCTACGTTCCATTTACTAACACTATTAGCACTGACAAGACCTATTCTACTGCAGGATCTAAAGGTGGTATTGTTTCGTCTAAAAGAAAATACTGCAAATATGTATGTTGCCCTGTGTGAATTTTTTGGCTGGCTCATGCTTGGTGATGATGCACAACTATATTTGCATTAAGGCTTGAGAACCATTTCAGGAATGCTTTTGTTTGGCATGTCTTTGATGAAAAAAATGTATATTTCCTTTTAAAACTTTGAGAAAGTGGTCCTGCACGAATTCTGCTTTGAATCAAAGGAAGAATTTTGGGTTTTCTACTCCACCTGAGAATAGCTACAGGGCAGAGTTTTGTACTATCAAACGGGGAAACAGATTGTCCCAGGTTTACCCAGCTTGGAAAGAAATACCCACAACCCTGATATCAGGCTGGAGGACAGATGAAGCATTTATTGTCTCACAGCTCAGAATATCACATAAATGGTAACCAATGACTGTAGAAAGATTTGGTTATGTGCTGTCACACAGCAACAGCAAAGAATTATCCCATAACAAAGACTCTGAGGTACTATGAAGATTGAAGTGTTCAAAATAATGATACTGGAAAAGACTTCAGGTTTAATGTTCACATTCTTTTGCTAATCTTTTTCCAGGTATGTTGAATTGGTGTACAGTTACTTCAGTAATGTCAAGCAACACAAATATTTTTTAAAAGTGTACTTCTCATTTTTTATATATAAATTATATGCAAAGTCTACTTCAAAAGCAGTAAAATGAATTCTCTGAATATGTACCCATTGTTCTTGTGAAGGACCACTTTACATTCTACTGGAAACACTGTAATTTAGAAAAGCAAAAGTAAGCCTGAATGTTTTAGTAACATTTCTTCTTTGCAATGATCAACAATATAAAAATTGTTTAACTAGTTTTAAAAGATAAAGAAATATCTCACTCTAGAATCTAAGGAAATCTAGGAAATGTCACATTCATTATTTTACACTACTTCACAGTAGTGTTTCGGCAGTGTAGTGAGATGATTGTGAGGTACAGAACTGGAATGATGTGTCTAGGGTTCTTCCAGTGCTGCAGGTGTTTATTCTGTCTGACATGGACAACTCACATAAACTTTGTCTGCTACCCTTTTTATAGATTATAAGATTTACTCACTTAGAACAAAGAATTCTAGGGAGGCTTAATTATGCCTCAATAAAACCTAGCATTAAAAATGTAAAATAGTGTTATATACTGAATTATTTCATCCATGAAAGCATTTTTAGTATCTTTAAAGAAAACGCATGCCAGAATTTTAAGGACTGCTTTGTAGCTGGCCTTGATACTTTTCATAGGAAAACTATCATTAATGACTACACATACTTTTGCTTTTCTCTACTTTCTGTACTTTTGCTTTTTGGAGCTTTCTCCCTTTATGCTTTTCAGCGCTGTTAACATCACGGTATCCCTGTCCTTTTGTCTTTGCTCTCTGTAATCCAATGCACACTGCACCCTTCCCTGCACTCTGGCCATGAACACAGTGGATGCAGCACTCCTTCGGGGCTGGACTGTGGCAGTGGGCGCAGCACCCCCTCTTCAATTAGCACAGTCAGCTCCATCTGCCCCACCGAGCTGAAAGCAGTGTCTAAGATGGCCCCTAATGTTCCCCTGGAAATGGAGCTCCCCGGTGTCAAGATTGTACACGCTCAGTTTAACACACCTATGCAGTTGTACTCAGATGACAATATCATGGAAACACTGCAAGGCCAAGTTTCTACAGCTCTGGGGGAAACACCTGTCATAAGGTAATTAGAGCAGCATCTATAATATTTATGAATTCACAAATTTAAAATAGACCAAAATATAGTATCACACTGCTTCTACGAAAAAAAGGGAATAGGGTTAGAGAGAAACCAAGTAATTTAAAACCGTTCAATATTTTCACTAAAATATAAATAATTTCTGGGTTTTAACCCAAAGTATTAAAGGAGACCCTCAGAATGTACAAATAAATATTTCATAGGTAATAACCTTAGAATTGCAGCTAATAAATAAAAAACTATGATACTACCTGGATTATTACTTGACTGACCACTCCAAATCAAGACTGATTCCCTCCAAAATTTAAAACTTTTAAATAAACTAGTATATTTAATCTAATAATGATTTAATAATTTCCTCTTATATAATAATTCGTAAAATAATAATAAAATTTATTTTCACTGTTGAAATTCAGGTTACGAAGATTAGGAAATATTATAGATGGTTACAGTGTTCTAGATACTTAACTCCCATTCTAGACAACTCATTCAGTACAACTAGCTCTCATACAAAAAGAGGCAGAATTTACTGTAGGCCTACAAATCCTGTCTGACTTATGAATTTATTCAGTGCATGACTGAAGTCAGGTAGGAGCCTTATGTATATGGATAACAATTATGATTATACAATAAAAAGTTTTAAAGCACTATTCATTTTTTAAGAGATAATTCACCATTTAGGTTGCTTTATCTTTACCTTTGCATAATAGTAACCTATTTTGCTGTTTTACAACAGTACTTATGTTAATAATTCATAATATGTATGGTGTAAACTAAAGCTAATTGCTAATATTTTAAATAAGCAATAATCACTGGCACCAATGAGCCTTCTTCAGCACCTTGCAGAATTTGGCTGCTGCTAACAAAAAAAAGTATTTATATAAAAGTATTTAGATTCATCCTACCTGATGAAAACTGTAGTTCATGAAGCCTTTTCAGAGTGAAGTTATTCTATTGCTTGAATATTTATGCCCAATCAGAACAATTAAAGAACAATAAAAGGAAAATTTGCTGCTTCATTATTGTGAAATAATGGATTAAGCCCAAAGTAATCAGATTTCACACTGCCTGTGACATTGCCAGTTTGAGAACCTACTCTCCCTATGCAGGTTTGAAATGTCTCTTGCTGTGGGATGGTTTTCACTATGTATGCATTAAGAAATGTAAAATGACACATTTGTGTCTGGGTTTTTTGCCTTCTGTATGTAATTGCATTACCACTTGTTTTATATTTAGAAATGTTTTAGTAAAGAGGAGAGAATTCAAGGGTTTAATTAAACATTGCCAAGAATAGTAAAAACTACAGTTCTTCTATTCATTAAAAGCTTCTGACAAGAGAAACTGGTAGTTTTTTCACCAGCTTAAAGATGGCTCAAAGAAATCTACTGATTGTTGAAGATCAAAAAATTCACATAAGAAACAGGGGTCACTGTCCAAATGCTGCTACTCTTAATGGGCCATTTGGTAGCTTGGATGCTACCCTGGAAAACAAATCAAACCATTTAAAGCAAAACCCTGTCTAATTCCTTGTGGACAGTAGGAAGCCAGTTGCAAGAGGAAATTTAAACTGAACATTTGTGTGTGTAGCTGTAACATAACAGACTTCATCAAAGTAAATTTGGATGCTTCTGATTACCCCCAGTAAGTGTATGAAATTTACAAGTGCTACATATTCAGTCTAATTCCTGTCAGTGCATATAGTCCTCTACTCCTCCTCTTGACTACTTAGGATGCCATTTATCATGAACAATTTAAAATATTCAGCAGAGTTTAAAATGCCATGAAATATTCTCAGTAAAATCTTTGTCTCACAGTTCATTTGAGATTCAACCATCAACTGCTGTTTGGACAATAAATTACTTCATATTTTTATCATAACATTGCCATTGCAAAAGAAAACCTTGTCTTGTTTTTATTAAATTAAGAAATAGAACTTCCATTTTTTTAAGTATTTACCTTATAATGTTTCATATTTTGCGATACTTATTTCACTCCTTTTTGTAATATCCGTAAATTTAATAAATAACAATTATCTTATCCAAATAATCACTATATTACCTAGTGATCGAGCTAACTTAGAAGTCATATTCTCCCAAAAGATTTGACTGGTTAGGTTTTGGCTGACCTTATGTAAAGGCATGAGATGTGATTTTAACAACATTCTTGACAGGAGCTGCTGCAAAAAGGGATACCATAGCAAAGAGCACCTGGTAATACAGCAGATGATTACTGGAACGAAACTACTTTGAGATTAAATGGCTTTTTCTCAAATGCCAGGAGAGCCAAAAGAGTAATTATGGAAATACGTTAATGAGTTTCTAGATTTATTTTTTTTTATTTTTAGATATTTTTTTTTTCTAGATTTATTTTTGTATCAGTTGCACTGATTTAAGTTTTTTCACCGCTTTTTAGATCAAAAGGAGGCTACATAAAGCAATGCCACCTGGAAGAAAGTTTCTCAGTAGTTGCAGGAATACATTGCCTTTATGTGTGTTTCCTGAATCATACTCTATGCCTGGTAGAGATAATTGCTTTAGAGTTATGTTTGATAAACTGTTTTTATCTGCTCTTCCTCCCTTTAACACAGTGACCCATCTCCCAACTCAGTGCCTCAGTCTGACGTGTACAAGATGCTGCACACCAACCAGGAGGAGCCCAGTCAGCCGCGCCAGTCTGGCTCCTTTAAGGTGCTCCAGAATTTAGTCTCCGAGGAAGGTGGTTAATAACAACATATTCTACCTGTTGAAATCATTTTAAAATGTTTGTGGGAGGGGGGAATCCATGAAGAAAATAAGAAAGATTAGAGATACAAGAATTTCTGAAAGCCCAAATCATTCCGGGCCTTATAGCTACCACACCGGTCTCCTGCCATTTCCCCTCCCTCCTTGTATGGCAAGCAGTCACCTCTGTGAATACAATGCAGATGCTGATCAAATTTTCCAGAATCTCCTCTCAGATTTTAAGATCTTTAATGTCCAATGTTGACTTTAACTGAACAATAAATTTTTATCTGTGAGAATTTTTGGGACAAGCTGCTTAAACTCATGACACCAAGAAAGAAAACACTTTCTTCCATATCCAGGAAAAAAGGAATTTAAACCATCTCCTGAAATCCCCCTTAAAACCTATTTCCTCTTCATTCTAAATAAAAACTGAAGAGGAAAATAAAATTTACAGTCCTATTTCCTTCAAATGAAGAAGTTTTGAAAAGAAAATTATTAAGGGCTGCAAGTTTGTTATATTTACATTAAGCATAAAGAGCAAAATACAACCAAAATTGACCTAAAAGGTAATATTTTAAATTTTAATGTTTATATATCACTATTTACTAGAGAAGGAATAAAGACATCTAATTGTCTACATATACTTCATTGTGGGAATTTACTTAGCATTTTCTTGTATTTTGCTATTATTTTGTATTCATATCATGTTGCTAATCTTTCCAAATTGTTATACGGTTAGTTATATAAATAAGAAGATTTCTGACAATAGGTCTTGATTATGTCATGTTTCTGTGTTAAAGTCCAATCCTCCTCCCTCTCTGCTATATCCAAGACCTACTCTCAGAGAATTAGGTGATGTCCATGAGGCAGAGAGCACTGCATATGCAATGTTTTTTGTACTTGCATTTGGCTACAGCTTACACAATATTTCTCCTGATTCCAAAGAGGCAGAATCTGGCCTATTGAACTTTTCTAGTGAGACTGCATTGTTTGTTCATGTAAGTGAAAGCCTGTAAATACATCCAGAAGTGTATGTGCAGTACAGAAAGTACAGAAAAGTGCAGAAAACTACTTAACTGCATCAGATGCTCTTATATTAGCCTGTACATAATAGGACTGTTTTGTTTCTCAGATGGGCGCCCTGTGGGAACAAGAAGTGTGAAAGCACCTGTAACAAAGATACCTACTGCCATGCCTGGTGTCCAGAAAGTGCCACTGTGTGACAAATGTGGGAGTGGGATTCTGTAAGTTGTTTCTTTTCAGTTTTAGAAATCCTCAGCTCAAGCACATCATACTCAAACACCACTGCAAACTACAGAAGTGCGTTCCCATAATGCTTTTAAAGAACAGAGATATAAAAACATATTGTTCAAAATGTCAAATTACAACCTGTACCTTCAACAATTTCAATACAGATTATATAAGTTTTGACAAAGTACCATTGAGGTTTTAATTGAGATTTCTCAGGACCTTTTGCAAGTCAACCATTAACAAATACATAATGAAACCAGCAGTTATCCATGCCGTGCTGTGTCAGGCTGTGAATTCTCAAAAATTTCTTGTTAATGCAAAGCATCCTTCTCCCAACCCAGTGGGAGTATCCAGAAGGCTCTGTAGACCTGTTTTAAAACTATCAGATTTCTACCTAATTGACATCACTAACTTCAGCAAAGAACACTGATAATGATGAACTGAGATGACATGAAGAAAAAGGAATGTGGTTTTGAAAGTCATTTTGTCACCCTTTTGATAGGTTAGGCTGTGCCTTCTGTCCTGTAACCAAACTAACATGTTTCTTCAAACTCTTCATTTTCCAATGCTCGTGAACTATGTGATCAACTCTACAGCTTTTTATGTCACCTGCTCCAACTCATCATCCAACCTTAGATAATATAGCAGTTTCTAAAACCACAAGATGAACAACTGTAAAGCCTTAAAATAAATACCTAGAACATACTTTGTATCACAGAATCATAGAATGGTTTGAGTTGGGAGGGACATTAAAGACCATCTAGTTCCAACCCCCCTGCCATGAGCAAGGACACCTTCTAATAGACTGGGTTGCTGCAGTTTCTTTCCTCATTTTAAATTCATGTGGATTGATTGGGGCTTTTTCTTTTCATTGTTTCCACATAGAGGGACAGTGGTGAAGGCGCGTGATAAATACCGGCACCCAGAATGCTTCGTGTGCTCTGACTGCGATCTCAACCTGAAACAAAAAGGTTACTTCTTTGTGGAGGGCCAGCTCTACTGCGAAGCTCACGCCCGTGCCCGCATGAGGCCACCAGAGGGATACGAAACAGTTACGGTGTACCCAAAATGCTAGTCTTAGGTTAACATACAAATTTATGCATGCACACAAAAAGCCTTTACCAGCTTCAAACTGCAGTACGAGTGTCAGGACTTCTGCCTCAATCCAAAGTAGCAGCTTTTAAACCTTTCCCTGTGGGATTCTGAGAGAGGCGAAGTCCTTATTAGCCAGCAATAGTATATTATACCAGCAAAATTCTGCTAAAATATTGTTTTTGAAACTGTCATTATAACTCAAGGAAGTATAAACTAAAACAGCTCTTCTGGAATACAAAAAGTGAAACAGATGAGGTATTACATGAATTCTACAGCATTATGTACACACACATATATGTATCTTATGTATACAAATGCTGTAAGCAAGACATTCTTTTTAACATAAATTAAGTATTTGTGCAAACACCAACACCATCAAAGTCTTACAGGCTGGGCCGCTGTAAATGTAGAAACTTGACAGATCATTAGAAAAGCAGCTATTTTACACGTTTAGTACAAAACAAGCAGTTGTTCATGTCTGCTATTATTCAACTACCGTTAATGTACGCCCAAAACATGTTTTGCTTACTTTGCTCTGAATTTGGGGTTATATTGCCTTAACTTTCTGATGCAGCAACTGTGATAAAAAATAAATGTCAAGTCACACAATAAAATGGTTAGGATAATAAAGACTGGTTAGTATGAAGCAAAGCAAAAGTTCTACGTTGTCTTAATGATTTTGAAATGGTATCAACTTTCACATCACTTTGCAGAAAATTGTTCTGAGGCATGCTCACACATAAATTGGTTTTTTGAAAAAAGAACCTCACACTCTAATAGGAATTCATTATGAATTGAGAATGAAAGCAAATTTTAAAACTTTTCTGCAGAAAATTATACTGGATTTTTGTATCTCCATCTTTCAATTTCCACAATAGAAACAGTGGGGAAATACCATCACAATATCTTTATTGCTGTTAAATTAAAGCTTGGACAACTTTAAAAATAAATGTTACTTAAAATACGCAAAGGCAAGGTCTTTCATTAAAAAGCCTGGTGAAGTCCGAATAAAAAACCAAAAAGCTGAAAGAATATGGATTTGTAATCAATTTCTGAAACTTGTCAAGGGCTATATTGTTTTCTGGTAGGTGCCAGCTACATAAACACACATAATGGGCAAACCATACTTACCACTTTTAGAATATATTAAAACAAGTTATAAATTCTTTATTGGACTATTTTGAACCCACTCTAAAGTAGAAAAATCTATAAAATTTTAAATCAAGTCCACAAGACTAGCAAAAAAAATAGCAACCCAGAGACAAACAGTCTTACGTACTTTTCCCATTCTGTAATGCAAGAAGCCTATAATACAAGTAGAATAAGGAATCAAAATAAATTATACATATTTTAAATTTATTTTAAAAATTCAGAAGTCCCAAAGACTTAAACACAATGTTCACATATTCAAAGACTTTTCAAAATGTCTTGAAGTATTTTTTCAGAACACATAAGTTTTAAAAATGTGTGTGTCACTGCATTTATTACTTACATTTCCATATCAAAAACAGAGATTAAAAAGAAGTGTTGCACCCTTTTCAAGGTTAGTTCATGAATTATTTTTGGGCACAAAACATAATTCTGCTCCTCAGGTATCATGGAGGAAATGTGTAGTATTAATATTTTTCCACTGATAAAGCCAATAAATCTGAAAATCCTTTTGAAAATAAGAGTGCGCATAATGTCTATTTTTACAAACTTAAAATGTCATTGGTGTTTCAAAATGTTTGTTTAATGTTTATGTCTTTGTGGAGTAACTAAAAGTAAAAATAAATCTACTACATATGATAAATATTCTGTGTTTCTTTTCATCTGGTATGGAAAATGAGGAAGTGTGACTGTCAAGTGACTTGACAACAGAGGTTTGGATTTCAGTCTAAGAGAGCAGTATGCTTTGGATTGATCAAATCCCTGGCAAGAATGAAAGACAATTTTTATATTAGGCATTTGAGTACAACTCCAGGGCTTTCTAAAACAGAATGAGATCATGTGCATTCCAAACTAAAGACTCAAAATTCGTCCCTTTAACACACCAAACATACCAATTGTAAATGTGGGGAAACTCTTGGAAATGCAGATACAAGAAGTGTTAGGAAGTCAAAGAACATGACCTGATGCTAAAAACTCTGGGGTAAGTTCAGTGGTATGGCATCATCATGTAGTGCTATTTTGGAAGTTGGATGTGGCTTTGATAGAATCAGAAGGTAAGCCTAATCTAATTGCAGGTACTGACCTGTATGAAAACCCGTACAACAATAAAACATCAAGTAAACCATCTTGATATAACATCAATAAATTATTTCAGTTTATGCAGATTCTGAAATCTCTGATCCTGATAGAGGAGAAAAAATAGGAAATCTCATCCCACAGTCACTTCAGTCTGGGAGAACTGAATATAGTTTTAAATGTGAGAGGAAGATACACCAATTCTCTCTATTGCATCCTCAAGTTGAATTCTTTATCTCAGTAGGGTGTCATCGGTTGCTGGCACACGAGGTGTCCGCCTAAAGATCTACCCACTTTATCTTCTGGCTTCAGAATAGTGTACCCAGTCAATCATGATAGTAGCTTAATGCTACCATGCCTCTCAGCTGTGCACAGACTCTTACATATATTACAAGTCAAAGGCAGGCATGGCATTTATTTTTAGCTGGAGAAAAAGGTAGGAAGTGTGACCTCACATGCTTTTCATCTCAACTCTTCAGATGTTGATCAACAAGCGTGAAAAGCTCTCCCTAGCTATGCTACTTCTGCATAAACAGCAGGGCTGTTCTGGGAGATGTTAAAAACTTTTAAGAAACTGCAATAGTCCAAATGATTATTTGCCAAGAATGACTTCTGAAAATACATAGATTAATTTATATGTTACTTTTGAATCAATTCTTCCAAGACAGATGCTTTTAGTCTCTTAAGTAATGCAGTTTTGCCAAGAATCTGAAATCTTAGAAAGTACTCTAAAGCAGCTAAAAGAAATTGTGGTTTTTTCCATCAACTAAATAGCATCCTTCATTTTTTCAACTATATTTCATCACATAAAAAATTAGACTAGCAGTCTGTTCAGATCAGAAATGGACTATTGAATGCAAAGCCCCCACTGTTCCCACTGACTGCATTTTGGTTCACGTC
Source organism: Promerops cafer (assembly GCA_013398275.1). Taxonomy (NCBI): domain Eukaryota; kingdom Metazoa; phylum Chordata; class Aves; order Passeriformes; family Nectariniidae; genus Promerops; species Promerops cafer. The sequence goes on along the minus strand of VZSE01004322.1, from coordinate 488,429 downwards.
ACACAACTTCAGAGTGCACAACATGGTTTCCTTCAGGATGAAATTCAACCAGAAGTTGTGATCTGGGAGCACTGCTAATGCACACCAACCACTAATGGGAGCTCAATCCATAGAATCAAACTAGAGCTGAACAGACCATGCCTGAAACATGTGTTAAGGTAGGCGCCTCAATACCAACTAATCTGCTCCTACTGCATCTTGGTGCCTTTTAAAACACACCTAGTTTTAAGAATTGCTTGCAAGTTTCACAGGAGAAAGGCTTCTCAACAGAAATTAAATTACTGACTGCTTATCCAGTCTCAGAAATTGGACCTGATTTCAGATGTTTCAAAGCCCAGAGCTGTTTGATCAAGATTTCTAGTTCAAATTTCTATAAGCCATATCAAAGAGAATAACTGTGCAGCTGAGTATAGATCTGACTTGCTTGTAAAAGACATGTACTTGATTTAAACCCCATTTTAGGGGTCTTTTTCACAAGGACAAGACCATTATTTTCCTAGTGGGTTCATACATTTATAAATTAAATTATGGGAAATAAAACATGTTTGCTGGCATGTATCCAGCAAATTTTCTCTTTGAAGGCAACCATACTCTGCAGATTTACCCATTTCGGTTTCTCTTTTTTCCTCCAGTCATCCAAGCAAGTTATTCAGCTAGCTTCTTTGAAACTGTTAACAAGAAATCTCCACAAGCAGATTATTCTTTTTTTCCAAGTGCATGAAGTTTTGAAATAAAATGCAAGTCTTCAGTTTATGGTCAGTGCCATCAACTAAAATCTTTGCCTCCACAGCACATGCTGAATAAAAAATGTTATCTACACAATGAGTTCACAAAGGATTTTGTTTCTATATATGGTAAAGCACATTCGTTTTAGCATTCTCAGTGAGTGGTTTTAGTTACACGCACTCTACCTAATCCTCCCTCTCTGCACATCAGAGCATGATCCAAAGACCAGTAAAGCTTTTAGGAGAGTCTTGAAAGATTGTATATTATGTTACTTTGGAAAAAAAAAAAAAAAAAAATGCTCTCTTTGGCACAGGAGAGGGCAGATGTCCAAAATAAAACTTTAAGGAAACATTGGTCTATACAGGGTAGACAAAATTACAGCTGTGTTAGAGTGACAAATCACAAAACAGAGAACCTGTAGAATAGTTAATTATTACTTTTACTCAGAAAACAAAACATTCCCTAAATTCCAACAGGATTCTGAGAAGAAAAATCTCTTGCAAGGTTTTCACAATTTTTCTTTTCATGTTACTGTTCAAAAACAGATTTATATAGATGACTCATTCTCTGTATAACTATTTTTAAAATAGTATATTCTTGATTTGAGAAGTTTGTAATTATCCTGTAAAAACACGAGTTTGTAAGAAGTTAAATATTAATTAGACCAGATATCCAAGGAGATATGACCGGAATAATATGTTCAATGGCAACCAAAAAAAAAAAAAGAGAAAAACAATGGTTAATACACACAGCCAATTGTCTCTACACATTCAGGCCAGAAGCAAGTTTCTATATTACAACAAGCAGCAATGTTCTGATTTTATGCAAAACCTGTAGGGTGTCAGTAGCAACACTTTACACTCCTGGCACAAAGCACAGAAATATCCAGTTCAATGGCAATGAGAAAGGAATCTGAGTTTCCCAGCACCAGCTCTGCAGGGTAATTATGAGGTGCTCACAGGCTGTGCACAGAAAGCACAGGAATAGGCAGTTTTCTGTGAGGAAGAGTAAATCCCAAAGAGAATCTATAATTGCACAAATGACAATCAGTCTTTCTCTCTACTTACAGACAAAATATCCTTTTCATACATTGACTATTCCATTTGTGTAGAAGTCATTCAATGCATTATTAATAAATGAATGCTATTTAATAATCATGTTTCTGAATGAAATTTCTCTATTATAATTAGCAGTGTCACAAATAATTCTCACCACTGCTTTACTTTGTGCAGTTTGGACTTCTAACATTTTTACTTCCATATCTTGCACATTTAAGAAAGTTGGAAGTGGAATAAAACTGTCAAATATGAGACACTTAGACACTTTCATTCTGGCTTTCTAGTATTTTCCAAGAATTGCATTCCTTTCTGCTGTTCTATTTTTGTAAATTTCCTCAATTTCATTTTAATTTCACTGCAAGAATATCCCTATATTACAAATCATGGTCATGTTTACAGAGAGCTTCTGTTCACTGCTCCAGATCTCTTGCACTTCTTTCAACAAGCCAGTTCAAAACTACACACAAGTAGGATGTAGGAAGTTAAAACTCTACTTGTTTCAAACTTAAATTCTTCCACTGTCTACCTTACCTCATCCTACAAGAAAAGCGTATATTACAAGATCACTCAGAAACAGAGATGGTCCAACTGTATCAGCCACTGTATTAAGAATTAAAAATAATTACTAGCCCACAGTTTAAAATTCACACTAAGCAGACAAGGTAGTTACAGTATAGAAGTGAAAATGGCATGATGACTTATAAACATTTTTTCACACAAGATTAGTGGACTGAAGTTGAAATAAAGAAGCTGTAAGAACTGTGAATTGAGAAAAATGCACAGGTAATAACTCAGCACAAAGAAAGAACACACAGAGTGTGAAAACGAGTCATACACAAAGACACCAGTAAGATCCTTTATCAGCTGATCCAATTACTGGCTGGCTCATAACAATTTCTCTTTTCCCTAGGTAAAAATGAATTGGAAAAAAGAGAAGCCAAGTAGGGATCCTGCATTGTATTAACAGGACTAGTTCTTTAAACTTCTGCTTGAGTATAAATTAATGTATGGCTACACAATCTCAGGAACTTCAGAAGATTCCTTAATCCTAATACTGGAGTATAATTCTAAAAATATTTGTTACTTCTCTGACTCATCATTCATCTAACGGTTTCCATTGTGGCTTGTTATGAGATTCTCCTCCATGAGCACATGCACCACTCGGCTCTGGTAATGGCCTTCCCTACATATTTTCTCTTCACTGCTTATTAACAACTGGACTTTCTGAATCCAGAGCTACTCTCACCCTTGACAGAGTATGAAAGCAGAGTGTTTCAGAAATTACTGAACAGCACTGACACACAGTGCTGTTTTTCCTTACATGTCCACAGAAATGCCGACGAGGTAAGTTCTCTTATCAAGTATGAAGTTTTAATGAACCCGTGATATTTTTCTTTGAAAAACATGCCTAAAGACAGATGCAGCTTTTGATGTCTGTTAGCAAAAATTGCAGCAGTTATTGTCCTGCTCTAGGCAGAAGTAAGGACTGAGTAAAATATGCTTTACACTGGTAACATCTGGGTAAATAACAAGCTGTCAAATCAATCATGGGTCAACTATGGCATGTAAGGAAAAAAAAGCAAAACCTTTGAGGCATTCAGAACACAGTGTTGCACTGGATCTCACTGCTGTTGGCAAAAAGGCTCTTCATGGCAATTAAATTTCTTGGAAACAAAGCCTCCTCCTGAATGCTGAAAGGGTTCAAATTCATGTTCTCAATACAATACAGGACAATGCAGAAAAGTAGGACAATCTCTTTTTTTCCCAAAATTCCAAGGTCAGACAAAAATGTTGTGTCTAATTTAATGTTTAATTTACCAAAAACAGAGGATGCTGGATACATAGTACAAAATAATTAGTAGAGCAGAACAGTACGAATATTTACACTCATACAGATTCCTATACAAAAGTGGGCAAGTTTGCCAGCAGTGGTGATACCACAACCCTGTTTTGAATTTATCCCTTAAATGACTCGGCCCTTGATACTTCAGACATTGCTGGAGAGGTCAATTTACAAAACAGCTCTGACTCATCCACTGCCTCTCAAGCTAGAGGATCAAACTGACATTTCCAACTGTTTAACAGATTTTGTCTCTATGATCTCCCGGTCAGATCCCAATGCCTCACATACTTGTATATTCACTCCTATCATGTTTCAATAAACCTGTCAAGCTTGCACCTGTTCAAAGGTTGGTGGAACATGTCTACTGATCATCTCACAATAATCAACAAGTGACAGCTGTGCCTGTAGCTGATTCTAACATTTCTATCATAATGAGAGACATAGACAAATTTCATTAGATGTTCATATTTAGCCCATATTTCCTAAAGAAGATTCATGAGGCTATAAAGACCTGAGTCATGAACTCTCAAGACAGACTGGCATCTGATACTGTAAGTTATGAGAACAGTGGACTACTTCTGAATATGTCTCTTTTCTTTTGTTTTCTTTCTTTTTCCTTTTTTTTTTATTAAAACCAGTCAGCAAATAACTGTTGCTGACTTTTTCTGTGAAAGCTTTCTTTAGGGAACAGACAACCAATGTCAAACACCAATTAAGGAAAATAGGAGTCATCCTTGGCACTTCTTGAACCTTCATGTTGAAAGAGCAATGCCAGACATTTTCCTAAAGCTTTACATTAGATGTAGTTGAAGCATTTTGTAAAATAAATCAGTACTTAAGCAGTATTTTAAGGGTTCAGAATGTATTCAAGAGTTTTTAATAATATACCAGTTCTGATTTTATTAAAACTATCAGCCTGTAATCATACCTGCTTATTGGAATCATCAGAAGGAAGGAAGGACTCCAGGAAGGACTCCAGGAAGGAAGGAAGGAAGGAAGGAAGGAAGGAAGGAAGGAAGGAAGGAAAAGGACAATTCTCCTCATATCTTTGAGAAAAAAAAATTCATCTTCAGAGAATGTCTCTTCCACCTTAAAATGACTACCTTTTAAAAAGTAAGATAAAGCCTTAACTCGTGTACTTACCCCAAAAAAAGACATTTTGAAACTGATCTTTCTCCTTTACTGGAATTTGTTCTACAGTTCATATATTCTTCCTGAGGCCAGGAATAGATACTCTTTATAAAGAAAAAAGAAAAAAAAAAAGGTTATTTACTTTGTCACCTTTTCAAGATCAGGTTTTACCACCACATCCAATTCACTTATCCACAAAGAAGAAATTATTTTCTCCTAAGTAAATGAGCAATTACTAACTTTCTTTCCATAACTTTTTTTTTCATGGAAACATTTAACATTAGGTTTCATACTAACCTGCTGCAACAATTCCCAGATTAAAAGTGATCCAGTCAGCTGCCCATAGCTCTTAAGGCAAGCAGTGGAGAATGAGATGAGTGGGCCACTCTGGTTACCACATGAGCACAATAGCATCTACATGGTCCCATTCAGAAACTGATGTCAAAACCATCTTCTGGGGCACACAGGGGATCCCCACCACTTGTACACAAAGCCGGGGACTGTGCCACCAGGGTTCTGCAGAGAGATTTCTTCCCTGTTCCTGCTTTGGTAGCCAGAGAAGTCCTGGTCCAGCAAGCTCTCCAAAGAGCTTGCATGCCCCAAGTCAGAAGAGACAAAAGCAAATGGGAGTTCTTGAAAGTTACTCTCAAAATACTCTTCATCACACAAGGTGCTGAACATCATTTCTTCTCAGATTTTACTGTCCCTGCTAGCTGGCCTTGTTATGGTGGTTTTTGCTCTTGTACATACCAACTGGTCACTGTAATTTTTTCTTGACTTCCATTTAGTCTATGCCTAGCTCTTCCTTACAATGCAAATGCTGGCATTTTATCATATCCCCCCTATAATTTTAATTTTGATTTCACCTTGCATATTCCAGGAGATTTTTTTTTTCTTCTTTTTTCCTAATAAAATAGTGATAAACTTAATTTATGAAGTCTAGGAAATTCCAGAAGAGCATCTTTGAAGTGAACTTTAGGCTTATTCTTCCCAATGTTTCCTCCATTTTTTACTCTCTGTTCACCATTAAAATCTGAGGCTGAATTACAGTGTGTATAATCTCTTCCAAGCTTGCTCAACAGCCCGAAAATTGTTAAGAATATTTTTTAAATTCTTTATAGTTTAAATCTGCTATATAATTTGATACCTTTTGGAAGTGGGCTTTTAGGGGGGTGGATTTTTTTTTCCCAAGCACCATATTATTCCTCAAAATTAGTAATAAAATCTCATAACTAATTACCCTATCTTTACTCAGATAACTGCATGCCACTAAACAAATAATGTATTTCAGAATCCTTAGTATGCCTTTCCTCATTTTACTTGTCAATACTTCCTGAATTTTGTTCACTTACTCCTAAATTTCTGGAAATTTCCTGACGCACATTGTTGCTCTATTTCATCTATTCCTCTCCTTGTTTGGTTTTTTTTTTTTTTCTTTTCTCTCCACGTCTCTTGTGAATATTTTTGGGTGGTTTTTAATAAGAAGCATGTTGTAATGGAGCTGCAAATTAGATGAGTCCTTATGTTAACAACAGGTAACTATGACATATGGGAAAAAGCTCATGGGAGAAGGAAGGACAGCTACATAAATCATCACTGGCTGCTGAAACAGAAAAAACTAAAAATGGCTAAGCCAATCCTTCATTTTCAGACAATTAAATAACAGTCCCACTGTTGTCTTCTGTGACTTTGTGCAGTATTTAACTTCCTGGAATGTCCTTCTGCACTGGACACTTTTCCTGTATTTCACATAAGAAATCCAAAAAGAATATTTGTTATTTTTCATTGGTTTTCTTGTTGGAGAAATACTGAGGGTCTCTCATGGGTCAATATCTGGATGTGCATTTATAGAAAATGAAGTGCACAATGTAGTTTATTTCTAAACAAAGCAAGGTACTGGTCTTGTTTCAGATAAAGATGTACATCTGAATTTTGCAATGATCCTATTGTTTTCAATAGGAAGCCAAGACTTCCATTATGTTTTCAGGTCAAGACCTCCATACCCATTCCCTGTTTGTCTCAAATTTGGGACTAAACACTTTATTTAAGAAGCTGTCATATTTTCAAAGAACTCATCTTGTTTATTTACAGCGAATAGGAGCTGACAACTCCAGAAGGCTTTTCTTGTCGTCCCTCCTGGTCTTACTGACTTTTCAGGAATCCAGGAAGATCGCAACACAGATAAGCTAAGAACAGTCCCCATTGCACACAAACCCCATGATGGCACAAACAGGCAGCAAAATACCATGAGGAAATTTCCAAGTAAGCATTCTCTTTCAGGGCAGATCTACAATTTCATTATTTAGAACCCTTATTTGGTCTGTAAACCGATAGTATACCACAGGATTAATTCTCTCCCTGGCTGAGATTCACACACATACTTCTGGTAATGCTAACTTGATGCGTATGTCAATTCCTGACACATATAGTGGCAGAACTCACTGTTCTTAATGGTTGTAGCTTCATTAATAAAGAAGATGCAATATTCTGAGAAATTTCCACAATTTTGATGGCTTGTATCAGGAGCTGATAAATTAACATTTATTCAATTCAAATGGTGAATTATTCTTGCAATACTAGTTCTTCCATTTTGCTCTTGCATTCCTTGGAAAAAATGCTTTCTGCTGTCCCCCAGACCTTTCATGGTATAGTAAGGTTTTTTACAGCTTAACAAACATTTTGTAAGTTACCTTTGACGAAACAACCCAATACAAGAACAAAAAAATAATTCTACTTGATTTGCTAGCATAGCTTAAGGACAAGCTGAAATGCCTGACTCAAAGATCAAGTCCAGTAACTGTTAAAAGCCACTCCTGAAACTTTAAGGGCAAATTTCTCCATCAGCGACTCCCAGCAAAAGGTTCTAATTCTAGTGAACAGAAGAGCAGTGAAGAAACACGTCTGGAGACAACTTTGTCACTAATCTCATAATAGGATCCAAAAAATTCTCCAAAACTACGCAAGGGACAGATTTCAGCAACAGATTTTATGTTGTATTAATGATGGGTTGCACACATAAACCAAAACTTGTTTTTTGCCTTGTGATGCCACAAAAATAAAAAAACAAAAATAAAGTATTTCTCAGTTGGTAAGTAGCTACATATAAGATTTATGTTCGTTGGTGTTGTGTAATACTGCTGGCCTAATTCCAGACACTAAACTCTTCAGCTGTCCCTCAACAGGTGTAAAGTGGTTTCACTAACTTTGTACTTCTGCAAAAACGTGTTAGAACTATTCGGAGACCCAGAAAACCTTGAGTATTACCATTCTTAAAGACTGAGAGTCATGACCCCACCTTGACTCTTACCTACATAACTGCAACTACCCATCAAAATGATGCTCAAATGGACAACTATCAATATCTCTGTCAGTCTGCAGAACTACGATCCCTGATGCTATCAACCCGTGTAAACTTTCAGCATCAGCACTGAATGACAAGTCCCATGACTGAATACTAAAAAGCCCAAATTTCTTCAACATCTCCCACCACTGAACTAGTCAAGCAATTATATTCCAAAAGCCTGGGATTGTGCCACCAGTGTTCTGCTGAGAGATTTCTTCCCTGTGCCTGCTTTGGTAGCCAGAGAAGTCCTGGTCCGGCAAGCACTCAGCAGAGTGTAAGTCATCATATTACAGCTTTTTTTAATTTGAACGTTAAATTAAAAGGCTGCGTTTGAACTTGTTCTTTCACCAACAAATCCTGCCAGATCTTTAGCTTTTATGCAATATGCTCTGAAGGCCAAGCGGGCCGCACGAAGAGGCCGCCGCCGCTGAGGGCGGTGCGCGCCCTTCCCAGCCTTCCTCCGCCACCCTGGGGGCGGGCTCCCGGGCTGCTGGGCCGCAGCAGCCCCCGGCGGGGAGGGAAAAGGGGGCGAAGGAGAGCCGGTGCTGGAACGAAGGGCTGTCCCGCCTGCCCCTGGGCAGCGCGGTGGTGCCCGCAGTCCCCCGAGATTCGTGTTTTACCTGGTGTGCTTCGCCTCTTTCCAAGACTGTCTCTTGGCGGGAGCCCCGGCTGCTCCCTCAGGGACCCTTCCCAGCACTAAAGCTCCCGTAGATGATCCTGTCCCGTGCCAGGAACGGCAGCAGGGCTCAGACAATCCCGAGCAGGAGAAAGGAGCAACTATGCCATTCCTCAGGCTGAACCGCAAGGCTGAATAGCTTAGAAGGATAGAAAAGAAAAAAAGTATGCGTATATCTACCTGTATATATGTGCTGTGTACAACAAATCTCTTCTAGCATTGCACTGTTTGTAGTTCGGAGTTCTTTTTCAGTGCTACTGACCAAAAGCTTCAGAGGCTTAATCTAACGAATGTTATATCTGCCAGCAGAGGGAGCCAATTTTATTCCATAAACATAGGAGGAAAACATTTTTGAACAGGAACGTTCCTGGTCTTTTTACATTTATCAAGTCAGAAAAGAGTAAAATATAATTTTTCCGTGCCACCTGTATAGCATGATTTTGAAGGTCTCTGTGACCCATATAGCCTTACCATTTTAATTTCAGATGAGAGTAGGAATAAATTTTGAGAGCCAAGTCTTGTGGCATCACATACATTTCTTCCCCTTTTTTAAATAATTCATTTCTTCATTTATTCAATTATTTTACACAGTAATAAATAGCTGTGCTAATCACTTTTGATAGACAACATATATAAAACAAGAACTCAGAGCAGCTTACTTTATCACATTTAAAGTTGCTATTATGCTTGTACTAGGTCTGCTTTTTGGTCCAGGACGATGATGGAAAATCAGTCGTTCTTTATTGTTTATTAAATCCTTCGATTTTTTAATTATACTTTAATTACACACAGGTCAGCAGAATGCCTTGAGTAAGGATCAAATGTGCCTCCTTTCATACCACCTGATTGAAAAGAAGATCTTCTCCAAGTGCCAATTTACAATATAACTGAGTAAATGAAAATATTTTTTATGCAGAAGCAATTAATAACATTGAATAGCAGACTGCATTACATTTTTATGTATATATATATCTGTAGATAGATAGATAGATAGATAGATAGATAGATAGATGGATACACACCCAAAATATTCCTTAAATTTCCAAAGGAAATGTTAAGGAAAATTTTAGTCATTATTTTGAGAAATACTTAGTTTTAAATGTTCTTTCATAAGTCTGGATTTGGAGGAAAGGATCTTAAAAATGTGGCAGAAAAAGTAAAAACATAACACTAAAATGAGCTGTGTTGTGGCAAAAAAAAAAGGAAATTCCTTTGCCACTTGCAGTCTATAGTGGTAAACTCCAAGTCCAGTACTGGTGTAGGGATTGTTACAGACAGCAGAGCTTTCTAACATATAGGATTGAATACACCATTGGCTTTTCCTGAAATATTTTGTCCACCAATACTGCAAGAGTGGCAAATTTTAGTTAAAAAACATTGAGGGATCTGATTAGTTCTTTGTAATCTCTAAGTATAGCAAAACCCCAGTCTGCTGAGGCAGCATTCCTAAGAACTGCAGTTGTAAGCAGTTTAATCAAAAATAAATCAATTTTTTCCTGTGATAATTTATATAGCAGAGAGGGAAAATGTGCAGTAGCTTAGGGAGTACATGTAACCTAAATGTTCAGGAAAAGCATTTATAGTGTGAAGGATAGGTAGCCTGGAGCTCCCCATGGGAACCATGGGATCACCAGTACTGTCAGCCTGACAAGCCTGACTTTCTAGCAGCTACCTTTTCTGAATACATTTCCCTTCTGAAAGATCTAAGGGGCTTCATCTATGAGGCCAACCACCCAGCACAGTAATAAGTACGTAAGCATTTTTGCTTTCTCTTTTGGAATAGTTACATTTTCCTTGCTCTCATAATCTTCCTCAGATGAATCATTGTCAGTTAAATAAGTCAAGCATAAATAACATAATAAAAGGAAAGCAGTGGTTAGCAGGGCACAGTACTAAATGACTGACGACAGAGCTCCAAATTGAAGAGCTGGAAAGTGTCAGATTAAGGGGTGTTACTGTATCAGTTATCTGGAGTCACTGAATAGATATTTATGCATCATAAACCCTTTTAAAAGTGAAATTAAAGTTTAGTCTAAAGGGAATGGCATAAATTTAGCATCTTAAAAAAAAAAAAACCTGTATCAAGATGAAATGCTCCGTGGAATAGAATATTATCCATTTAGATTTTCAGAAATAATGACACTAATCAACTAATGAAGTGTGTTCTTATACATTCCTCATACAAGCTCCAGGCTTTATTTCTTATGCCCTCTAAGCCCTTCACAGACATTTATTCCCATCTGTTTCATCCTTTTCCTCCTTTTTCTCCATTTTTTATTTCCAGTGGAAACTACCCCACCTCCTTTTCTCTATTTTCATTTTCTGCACTGAATGCATAGCTCTGACTCTGAATTTGTCTCAACTGCAGGCAGCTTAATTATTTCTTCAAATCTTTTTCTTACCCTAGACCAAAAATGTCCTCTGGCTGCCATTTTTCACTACATATGGTGAAAGTATACAGGATAAATAAAGCCAGTGCAAGCAAATTTGCAAGTTTTCTTAGATTAATGAACTTAACATGAGAAAAGAAACAATGAGGGTCTTATATAGCATCTAGGATAATGGGGTCCCATTCTTCTGACAACATAGAAGTATTACTGTGCTTTCAACTGGAACTGTTTGGTCACGATTGTGTTCTTGCTTAAGATCTCCAAATAAAAAATGAAGGTCAAATCCTGAGTGGTAGAACTTGTGTGGGATACTGCCAGATGTCTCAAAAAAACACCCAAAACCAGTAGATGAATATCTACAGAACCAAGGCCTTTTCTGCTTTTTGTACTGCCACACTGGAGAGGAGACTGGGGGTGTGTGGGAGCCTGGGAGGAGGCACAGGCAGGACAGGTGACCCCAACTGACCAAAGGGATATTCAGACCATGTGGCATCATGCGCAGTATGTAAAGTGGGGCGCGTTTGGAGTGATGGTGTTTGTCCTCCCAAGTCACCGTTACGTGTGATGGGGCCCTGCTCTCCTGGGGATGGCTGAACGCCTGCCTGCCCATGGGAAGCAGTGAATTCATTCCTTGTTTCACTTTGTTTGTGTGTGTGTGTGTGGCTTTTGCTTTCCCTGTTAAACTGTCTTTAGCTCAATCTGTGAGTTTTCTGGCTGTTACCCTTCTGATTCTCTCCCCAGTCCTGCTGGTAGGGGACTGAGCTGCATGGGGTTTGGCTGCTGCCTGGGGTAAAACCACCACAATTTCCACAAGAAAGCTCTGAGATGACTATCACACATTAACCCTGTCTGGCATGTGGATGCAAAATAGAAAAGCTGCAGCAGCGCAGCACTGGAAACACATCTAATTAAATAGATTTTATACATTATATTGTAAAAAGCAGTATGCTGGAACACTGTGTAAGGATGGGTGAGCCCTATTTTACTTGTGCTTAGCATGTGCAACAGACAGCATGCCAAAGTTTTTCAAAAGCTCACAATTTTTTGGTTGTTTTGGGGGAGCAGTTTTGCAACATGTGTTGGTTCACACTGTGTGAAACACACCATCACTTCATGAGGCAACCTCAGTGCTGTACTTCGACTGTTGGGAGATCTTGACATCGGGTAAGGAACCAAAAGGCGGGCGACCAGAAAGAACCCGAGATGACAGAAAACTGACCCTTGGAAACCGGTTTAAGGGCTCTCTGTTTGAAGCTAGTTAGTATTATTTGTGAGGAGAACAGAAATAATTTATGGGAAATAAACAGACCTGGAGTTAAATTCTACGCACAGACCATTTATCAGGGATTAATGGGGACGACTTTTGGACCTCAGCATGTAGATGTGCCTGAGGAAGTGCGAGGGCGGATGTGGACGAGCCTGGAAGGAGCACTAACGCGAGGTAGCAGCCGGGCCAGCGAGATTCCGGAGCGTCTCCCAAGGGATCTGTAGAAATTATAAGGAAATAATACCACCGTCCGGCAGCAGGGCGCTGATCCCAGACACACCGGGCTGAACGCAGCCACGGCTGCCCAAGGAGAGAACGCTCAGCCCCACGCACACCCCGCAGCGTGCCGGCCACTGGCAGGCACGGGGNTCGCGTTTGGGCCTCCAGCCCCAGGGCTACCTCGGCGGGAGGTGCGGAGGCCCCTCGATCCCCTTTCTGCAGGGCCCAGGTTGTGTCACACGGCGGGCAGTGGCAACTCCCGCACTGACGCCTTCCTATACCCGTTGCCATTCTTCATCGCCCTTGGGGGACTCTAGCTTTAAAGTCAGGGATTTGTTGGAAGAGGTCATCACAATGGTGCGAGGCTCTTCTCGGTGGTGCCAAGCAATAGGACAAGAGGCAGCGGGCAGAACCTGATGCCCAGGAAGTTTCACCTGAACACGAGAAAGAGCTTCTTTACTGTGAAGTGACAGCAGTGGAAGAGATTGTCTCCCTCAGTGGAGATACTCAGGAAGTGTCTGGACACAATCCTGTGCAGTGTGTTCTAGGATGACCCTGCTTGAACAAGGAGGTTGGACCACATCACCCTAACACCAAGGTTGTGGGTTTGATCCCCATTATGGGCCCTTCACTTAAGTGTTGCACTCATTGTCCTTGTGGCTCCCTTCCAACTCAGAAGATTCTATGATTCTGTGACCCACTGTGGTCCTTTCCAACCACAGCCATGCTGTGATTCTGTGATGAGCCACTATGAAAAGAGGCTCCTTTTGCAGAGCTCTTCTTATTCATGAATGTTATTCTTGCATAGTAATAATTCAAATAAAAAACCTCTTTTACATCAACCCAGGCAAACATTTTTTCACATTCTGTCTGGCACTTCTGTGGGTCCCACACTCCAAGACCCGATTGCGGATAACTGTGCTGTCTAAAGTAATTCAGGATTATGCTTCGGGAACCAAACTGTTTCTTGGCACTCCAGAATCACTGAAACATGAAAATCCTTCACCTGCAGATAAACTGTAGTAGATGATTATATTTTAATATAATATGCATATTCTGCATATTTCTCTTTAGAATGCTTTTAATGGAAAGAAAATTAGTCCTATGTTGTGGGGTTTTTATTTCATGAGTAGCAATGGCATTGCATGTGAAGTGTCTCATATTTGTAAGCAAACAGTTGTGCAGTAAGTCTTTCAAAAGGGTCCTAGTATAATTATTTTCACAGGTGCTTGGTGGTTTTTTTGGAGCAGTTAAAGCTTAAAGTGTAAGCATTCTTTCTGTGGACTGTTACACTGAGCAGTACCCACACTTCTCTGTCACCTTTTGTTCCTCTCTGTACTGCCACAGCTGTTTTCGTCTGGTACATTGAACTTGATTGGGGATTGATCTGTCTGTAAAAGTCCTCTCTAAATAGAAGGGTGTTTTTCCATCTGCATGAGTTCTCTGGTGAAGTTCATGTTAAAATGTCCGCAGTGAGCAGTTAGGAGGACACAGAGCAGGGACTTTGGAAGGGGGAAGAAACAGCTGGCTGATCTCTGTGGTGCTGCATAAGCAGCTCTCCTGTCAAATGTGAAACTCAGCCTTAGTTCTAGAGGTTATGTATGTCACACACACACACACACCCCTTTGTTTTTTCTCATTTCTCTGAAACTCTGATTTCCTAACTAATGAATGCATACTTACAGATGTGCCTAATTACCTTTCTGCTCAGTTCTGGCCTTGCTTTACTTGAGCAGGAAGAATATATATATTATATACATACATATATATGTATGTGTGTGTGTGTGTGTGTGTGTGTGTATTATGGGAAACATGACATTTGGATTGAAACAATGAGAAACAGTGACATTTTACCTAAAGTGTTTCTATATGGTAGAAGTATAGAATTATGGCTTTTTTTGTCAAGGTTGGAAATGCATTCCAAGCTGTAACTGAGGTGCTGGTTGCAGTGACTGCACCGCTGCACCACTCACTTCCCTGTTTATTCACTGGCCTTCTGTAACCCGAGCAGCTGCAGTAATTGCTGGTGTGCTTGCACACTGTGGTATAACAGCAGCCAGTTGTGGCTTGAGAGAAGGCATGTTGAAATGGCTGTTCATATTCGTTGCTTCTTTTTTCTCCCTAGGTAATTCTAGAAGCTATGGATATACTCTTCAGAATAAGAGGAGGCTTGGATCTTGCATTTCAGCTTGCAACTACTGATGGTGTGTCTATGAGACTAATAGATTTCTTAATACTTATATGAACTTTTATTAAGAAAATATTTATTAAATTTATTTTATTTTTAAGTGCTTCTTCACAAACCTGTAAAGATTATTCTTTATCTCCATAAGTTTTCTGATACTCTTTTCCCATCCTATGTTTTTTGTTTTAATTTGAAATAAACTTTACATTGCCATTTTTAACTAATTTCATTTGCATATACTTCTTACTTGTCGATATGTTATTTGGATCGCTTTTCAGCTTGAAGCTGAAGTTGACTCTGAAATTCTAAGCAAACAGAATAACTTTAAGGCAATGAATTTTGTTATAATGAGACTGTATTAATAATACAATTTTGAGACTGTGGTCCAGTCTTTCCAGAGAAACAGAGAGGGGGAACAAGCTAACGAGTCACTCTACTGAATTTAGGCAGGATTGGCTACTGCAATTCCATGTGATAGCAAGGGACTGGTCCGTAAACATTAAGGGGCTCCTGTAGTCCCCCATTGTTACAGTAAAGTGACATGCTCCTCAGAAGGCCTGCTCAGGGCTGTCAGGGGCCATTGAGCTGTCATAGGGCTGGAAAGGGAAGGAGGCTGTTTTTAGCTCAGCTCTCAGTATTCTGCATTTTAAAAGGACATGTCTCTAGCAGAAACACTGAATTCCATCTAGTGAACCTTGATAAGGAACTTGGGCTTAGTTGAGTTCATTATGTGGAGCAGAAGTGTTGAATAGACTGACCTAATCCAAAACAGCGTTTTGTGAGTGGCATCCTCAGAGAAGGGTTATTTATTTGACTTTGTCTATGGTGTAGTGAATTATAACCACAGTGAAGCAGAGTGGTGTTTGAATTCTCCAAGTGCCTGGTATTCACACCTGTTAGGGGGTAAATATGTCACACTGTTCCTTTTGAAGGGCAGTGAGCTTTTTCTTTTGGAGCAATTTTCCTTTGACTTTTCTAATAATGTAGTTTTTACAGATTTCTTGTACAAAACTTATCTAATAGTGACCAAATTTAAGTTTATGCATCAGAGAGATACAGAATAGTGTTTGATAGCTTGTTAGTACTGTATTCAAAGGAATGTTTTTTAATCCTCACAGTAAGGAAAAAATGTGGCTAATGTGCCAAAGTTTCTTTGTCATATCCAATAGTGTCATATCCATAATTGATTCAGGTTATAAAGTGTGGGTAAAACACCTTACAAGCTCTGAAAGACAGCTGTACGTACCAGTAATAAAGTTTCAGGCAAACCAGACTGTGGCATACAGGTTTATGTTGGCCAAAATTTGCTCCTCAGCTGAAATGTATGCCCTGCTTTTCCAAAGATTTAGTCTGGTTTTGGTTTGTATTTCTGAAAAATGATATGAGGACAGAAAACTTTGAGTGACTCAGACTGAATATTTTCAGGATTTTTTCCAAAAGCCTAAATATACATAAAAGTTTGTCTGTACATAGAATTTTGTTTACAGTAGTAGGCTTGGTTAAGACTTATTGTAAGTGACAGCAGAGTAGATTATTCTTCTGTAAGTTTGACAGCATCTGAGAGAAACAGTACACTTTTGTTCAGGGAGGTGAGTGTGAGTGTTTGAGACAGACCTACTAAGTGAAATCTTACCTCAGTTTTGTTTACCCAGTCATTTTTCTGCTCATAACAGCACTTGCATTTTTATTCCAACTCAAAACAATTTTATTAAATGTGTGCCCAGCAGCTATAAAAATATGGTGAGGGAATTTTCTAGGCTGATTATGTCCTTACTGTGTTTCAGAGGCATCAACAAAAAAGGCATTAGGATATGTTTTCAGTGATCTTGAAAACAAACTGTCCTCAGAGGTTCTTGTATTCAGAATTTGCCACAGTTCAGTCTATGTGTGGCCTAACAATGGTATGACCACAGTTCCAGAGCTGACTGATGAGTCTCCATGTAAGGAGATAAGACAATTTATACAGTAAGTATATTTGAAAACTGGGGGGGATGGTTAACAGATTAATTTCATATTATAGAAATTTCTCTTTCTGTTGATAATTCAGATTTGATCAAGATGATGAGACCAAACGAAAGCTTGGCAAAAAAAAGGATAAAAAGTTACAGGATACGGTATGTTTCTAATATATAAGAAAAATTATCATTTAAACATTTTTAGACTTGCCCTCCCTAGGCTTTTCTGTAGACAAATAGGCATTGACATGACTTTAAAAAATGCTTTTAAAGTCATTGAGACTCAACATGAATGCAGAAATCCACCTATGGTAGATGAGCACATGGAAGTTTGTCTTTAACATTACCAGCTTCTTTCTAACCCAAGAATTTCATTACTGAGTTTGATACCAAGTACCTGCAATCTTACTTTTGCCTTCTTGTTTCATGTGTAGTTGGAGATGTAATATTGGTGTCTTTTTCTCTGCAGCAGCAGATAATCAATGTAGACCTCATGTTGGAAATGACGTCTTCGTTAGCTGCTTTGGCTCCAGTCATTGAAAGGGAAAAGAAGGAACACCACTACATAAATATGACATTACCAGTTGATGTTGTTGTATCTGTTTCTCCAGAAGAGCCATGGGGAAAGTAAGTATTAATCCTGAGCTTGCAATTTTTCAGCTTCATTTCTGCTTTTTCTTGAAATAATGAAGTAAAATTGTATCATCAAAAGTATATAGTATTTTTGTGATGTAATTTTAACTATGTAAATAATAAAAGCTCATGTAGACAGCTGTTAACATCATAATCTTGAGACATGATCCTTTTGCTGTCTATAAAAAATTCAGTTTACCAATGTCTGACAGATTTGATAACTCATAACTATTGCTTAGCAAGGAATTGAGAAAGTCAGGAAAATGTTCTAGAAATTTTTGTATGTGAGGTGTATAAAAGGGAGAGTTGGGGTTATTTGATGAGTCTTTGTAATCTCAGCCCTACATTTGGGGCTGCAGCTGGGTAGGTACAGATGGAAAACATTTGAGTCTGCCTATGTATTTCTTCCTTGCATTTTTTCCATAGGATTTGATCCTGAATGACAGTAAATGGAGTGGATAAAATGAAAAAAAAAAAACAAAAAAACGAACAAACATTTAGCCATATATTTAATTTTTATTTTGGCAAATGCCAATACTGATTGTGTTCCTGATATGAGAGCAGGATAGCTGCATTTGGGAGGACTGAATCACTAGGGACTTGCTTCTGTGTGCAGACAAGCTTTGAGTAAGGCACAGCTGGGCTCTGCCTTCTCCTGTGGGAGCAGAAGCATTGAAGTAGTGCAGTCATCTGACCAGGTCAGACATGCATTTAGGTATTGTATAACTCACAGCTGTGAGAAAAAATGATTCACAGTCACTGTTCTACTTTTGAAATATTCTCCCTTGTACTTTGCAGGGTACAGAATCTCCTAGTGAAAGCAATTCATGGGCAGTTAAGTGACATGGAAAGATGCATCATGAAATATGTGAAAGGAACATCAATTGTAGTACCAGAACAATTTCATTTCATGTTACCAGGAAAAAATCACCTCATAACAGTCTCATATCCTACGGGTATTTCAGATGATCAGCTGGAAAGTTACAGAAAGGTAAAGCCAACAAACCGTAACAGAACCTGATCTTTTATTTTTAATTACTGTAATTGAAGCGGTGGTAAGGCTTTCCATTTAGTCAATGTAGAATAAATATTAGAAGATACTGCTGTTTTTTAGATTCATTTTTATTATAACCAAAGCAGTATACTGAATGTGGAAACTTGATTTATTAGAAGTTATTTTATAGAATGTGCTAGATCTCATTTTTGTAAGGGAACAATAGAAATTTTAAAAGTACATAAAATTTGGTTGATAAATATTTTCTCTAAATTACACTTCCAGTACCGTATTCTTTGAATTTCTCCTTTTGTTTTGTTCTTCTGTGGTAGAACATCAATTTACTTTCGGTGTGTTACTACATTCAGGTTTTAACACATGTCCTGAAAGGGTTAGTATTGGGGGTTTTGTTTGTTTTGGTTTCTTTCTTGGGGTTTTGTGGTGTTGTGGGGTTTTTCTCTGTTTGGAACGGGCTGCTTTTTGTAGCTCACAGTTGACCAGGCTTAGCTAGTTCTTGGCTTGTTTTTGCCCTTGGGTTGGCACATCTAGAAAAAAGAATATGGATGAGGTGGAAGAATGTTGAGATGTGGCAGTTGTTTCAGATTCATACCAGTCTAGGTCACACAATTACATGTACTGAGAGCAGGGAAAGAATATTCTGCAGCTTAGAGGTGTAGAAGCTGTGGGGACTTTTTCTGTGTGAAGCATTACAGAGTGTATAAAATTCAATCTAGCCTTGTGTTTGCAGAGGCCTCAGGCACTGGTGGCACTGCCTGTGTTTCCTGCTCTCTGTCTGCTGTTTGCTCTAACCCACTGATGGGAAGTGTTACTGCAGCTTCTGTAGCTGGGTTCCATGCTGGCTCATCTGCCTAAAATGTATTACCTGTGTTACACACATTATCCTACATGATCTCATCGTGCCTTTCACTCTTAGGCTCTGTGAAATAAGACAATATATCTCTTTAAATGTGGCTGCTGTGTGGCAAACAGAGCTTAAGAGATTTTAAAATAGACTGAATCTGCTTGAACCATAAGCCCAATATCTTTACTTTGTCTCAGTACGTGTTATTTGTATGCTTCAATATCAGTTAAGATTATAATTTGGTGTGTGTATCTACATTATGTGTAGATAAAACTGTAATCCTTTTCTATGATGGTGTATTTTGTCATGCTTTCATAACAAACCTGTTACTCGTGGTATTTTCAGTGGGGCCCCAGCAGCAGGTGTTATGTAACAGGACTGCATAAAGTAGTGGGCCCTTTAGATGGGAGGTAAGCCTGCATGAGCTTCCCTGGAGAGGGGAGGTCTAGTTGTAAACATACCTTCTGAATGTTTAATTAAGCCTATTTCAATAATTTGCTAAATTATGCTGTTAAAATTATATCTTTATTGCTGCTTACAATGTGGTCTTTTAATCCAAAATTTGAATTGTGTTTCTTATTTTTATTTGAACTTGCATGTAGGAATTGCATGGGTTATACAATCTGCCTTGTGACAGACCATATTTCAAGAGAGCAAATGCTTATCATTTTCCAGATGAACCATATAAAGATGGATATCTCAGAAATCCACATTTACATCTTAGTTCACCTGGCATGGAGTCTGGTATGGTAAGTTTAAATTGAAACATTTTGCAGAAAGTACCTTTTTATTTTAATTGAGGGGGTTTTTTTACTGAAAGAAGTAATTTAGATAATCAATGATGTGCAGATGAGAAAGTAAAATAATTGGCTTGGCCTTTTAAGCAAAAGGGCTCCTCTGCACAAAATGGCATTGCTTTAATTTGTTGTGTTTGTTCCAAAGAAATTGGATTTTCTTGGGAAAATAATGTCCATGTTTTTAGCATGTATTCTAAAAAGTTTCTCAGAACCAGGACAAGAAACTAAAACTATGAGCAGAGAACTTTAGGAGACAAAACCAGGTGGAGTAATCATGTGTGAATAATGACCCTTTGAATCTTCTAAAGATTTGCAGTCCCCAACTGAAAACTTGACAGTGGAAGTGACATGTCATATGACTTCTCTGAAAACTGATGCAAGTGTGGTCAGATGCCTCTGTGTTCTCCCCTCCTGTGCAGGTTTATTTAGTACAAGGTGTATACAGTTACCACCACTATATGCAGGACCGCATCGATGACAGTGGCTGGGGCTGTGCCTATCGGTCTCTGCAGACAATCTGCTCTTGGTTCAAGCACCAAGGCTACGTGGATAGACCTATACCAACACACAAGGAAATTCAACAGGTACAGAACATCTAAGGAGATTATTTTATGCATATTTGTCTAGAAAGGTTTGTGTAGATTATTTTTTAAATATCAAATTCATATATTTTAGAAGATATCTTTTGTCCCTTAAATTGGACTGGTGGTTCTGAATTATCTGTGTTGGGTGACATTATCTGTACAAATAAGATAGATTAAAATAATCTTTTAAATGTTTCCTTGGATTAATGTACTATTAGAAGCTGTGATATGACATTTTCAGTGTTTTTGTCAAATGAAAAGAACAAAGAACCCAATATGTCGTGCCAAAATCAGTTTTAAAACTGGCTGTCATATTCAGTGATAGCTGGATTAGTTCCCAGATGCTACACAGGAATTTACTGACAACTTCTGCAGCTCTGCCTTTGACAGTAGTGCACTTTTCCTGATTTTTGAACTCTCCTTCACTTCTTCTATTTCGAATTTAAATGCATACATGAATATGTTCATTTTTGTTAACAGCACTGAAGTAAAACTGTAGGCTTGTGTCTAATACCTGTACTTGGGTATGCCTATCAAGGAATACTGCAGTTACCTTCAGTCTTCTAAATATAATGCTTCATGTTACAATTACTTACTGAACATTTTTGGTAAAGTTTAATTCATTCTATGAAAAAACATTTATCATATGTAGCAGGGATGTGAACACTAAAGGTGAAACCACATTTCCTGAATATTTCTGAATCCACACCTGAATGCTATTGAAATCTTTGCACTCCTGTAGTATTTTTAGGCATCTGAAAGAGGGCAGTGGCCTGCAGAAGACCTTTGGGCTTTGTGTCCTGAGCAGAAAAGGCCCCTCTCAAGTGCTGAAGGTAACATACAAGCCTCAGAATGAAGAAGAGTTTAAAATAAACTGTAACCTTTGACATGAATGAGTAGCCTCTTCCTCAGAGCACTATTTTATGGATCCTTTCCTGAGTGCTTTGGATAGAAATCCAAGCCTTTCAGTCTGTGAAGTGGCTTCTGCAGTGTACAAATGATACACTCCATTATTAAAGAGCTCAGTGGTCACCTTCCCAGCCTGAAGTCTGCCTGTGGACCTGGGGTTGTAGTCTCTGCTCATGGACACAGTTCTGCATTGCTGCTCAAGGGCACATTTCCAAAACAGAACCGCAGTGAATGAATTCAGCATTCATTGGTCTGCTTTTGACCAGCTAGGTTCAGAACATATGCCCATATATATAAACCAACTTTGTTCACAAAAATTCGTGGAATTCCCTACTATATGTTGTTGATATTTGGGTTTCTTCCTCGTTATGGTGTTGCAAAGGCACTGGTTGATGCTGGAGACAAGCCTGCAGCATTTGTTGGGTCACGGCAATGGATTGGTTCAATTGAGGTACAGCTTGTTTTGAATCAGCTTTTTGGAATAACATCCAAAATATTGTTTGTCAGGTAAGAATCACTACCTGTTTAGTAGCTTGGTAATTGCTAAAAAGACTGAATGCCTTAAAATGCAAATCATGATTACTGTACATGGGAGAAGAGGTATAATTAGAGAGATAATAAATCTTTTAAGGGTTCCTTGCTCGTTAACCCTCTATTCTTACCTTTAGTTGTGCTAAGTGCTTACAGATAAAGGTAGTGTAAAATTTCTTGGGAGCTTGGGGTTCCAGTTTCCAGTTGCTATAAATTGCTTAATAATATGCAAATTGCCCAGTTTTATAAAGCTATGGTCTAGTGCTTCCACAAGAAATGTGGCTCCCATTGGGTTTGTTTAATCTATAAATTGTTTCATGATACGCAGACTGATTTGGAATTTAGCCTATTCCTTTGCGCCACAATTTTTGATGCAGGCACATAGTCTGATGTCCACAGAGAAGTGAATGTACACTGACAAATAAATTATTACTGCAGCCACAGACCTAACTTGTGGGTTTAGGATTGAGGCAAATTGCTGGGAAGTCTGGAAAATAATGTTCCCATTTTTGCATTTGTGTGACAGATAAAGCAAGGAATTTGTTTCCATTCTGACAGTCTGATGCTCTCATACACAATGAAGGACCCCACGAAGATATTTGGGACAAAAAGAATAGTCTTTAGCATTTATCAGAAGAAAAAATACAATATTTTTTATCATTTAGGCAGCACTAAGCCAGCACTAAGCAGACTAATAAAACCCTGAACATTTAATAAATACAATCATGAAATTAAGAACATACACTAACAGTATGTATGAAAATAAAAATCAAAATACCTCTCATGTGTTACGTTTATTTAGAGTAAATTCACACTCTAGATATTCTAAAAGAGAATGGTGATGGGGATCCTTAATGGTAGGAAAATAGTTCAGGTCTTCAATACTTAAATCTTTTTTTGTTCCAGAGCTTGTACCTGCAGATGATCTACCTTTTATTTATAGCAGCTATGACAGGCCCTGCCAGTAGGAAGATATTTATTCCTGCATATGAGAATACAGAATATACTCCTTTCTGAACTTGGTAGAATTGCTCATAGTGCTGCTACAAGGGAGCAACAGTTTTTCTCAGTGTTACAAAAAACCAACATCACTACCATGCAGGGAAGAAAAAACAATCACACAGCTTTTTCAGCTGGTCACTGGCAGTGGATAGCATTTTTGTCTTGGGCTTATTTCCAGCTAGCATCTCTAATTCTATATGGAAATAAGACTTCACAGCTGCACCAACACCGGTACTGGATCCATTATAATAAATGCACCATTTCCCAGTTTTGTGTTCTGCCTGCATTTAATCCATTCTCTCTTCTTGGGAAGTAGGCACACAGACTTTCACTGGGTTTTAAAAAGATTAGCCACTATATAAAGAAAAATAAAGACAAGATATTAAAAATGTCTGTATTGATTTCCTTGCCTAGCAAATACACCTTGTGTTGGAAAATGTTTTTCAGATTTTCTCAGGAAGTTTACACAGGAATAATCCAAGTGACTCTCTAATCAGTTATCTATGCAGTGAACAAGTATAATGGATAATTAGAGAAATAAGCCTAGTGAGAATAACAAATCTCTTATTATTTTTCTTACCTAGCCAGGGTTCTGAACTAGCATTGCAGGGAAGAGAGCTTGCTAATCATTTCAAGACTGAGGGAACTCCAATTATGATTGGTAAGTGCTTGAGTGCTGAAGAATGCTAATGAAAGTGCATGGCCTCCCTGTGCTGAATTTCATTTCAATTAGGACCCATTTAATTTACTGTACAAGAGTTAATCAAAACTGTAGATTAATTAAAAACTACAGTTTTCCCAATGTAGCCTCAAAAATTATACAGTTTAGTCTGGTTGGTATCTTTTTATTCAGTATTTCTTTCAAGCTCAGTATTAAACATGGTAACAAAAGTCAGTCTAAAGGGTGTTTTTATAAATTGCTGTTAAGTCAGAACTTGAGTTGACTTCCATTCTCTACAGGAGCAGAAGGTCACAGAGTTCCCCAAAACTTCCCCTCAGAGAAGAGTACTGTTTATCTGGCTTGGAAGAATAGGGTATTATCCAAATTTGCTTTAAAGACCAGTTTTAATTCAGATGAAATATTGATATTTTAAAAAGTGCCATTTGTAAAAATACTGTGACATTATTGAACTATCTTTTCCATGCTGTGTTTTAGGAAATCAGTAATATTGATATTATTATTTTCAACTTTAATAACATTAATTTAACCAATTTTGCAGTCTGTATTTGTCATTCCATAATACAGTGTAACTTTCTCAAAACAGAGGTGCCAGAAGTCCAGACTTTGGTGTGGTGATGGTTTAGATTAGGTATTAGGAAGAAATATTTCCCTGTGAGGGTGGCAAGACACCAGAATAGGCTGCCCAGAGAAGCTGTGGATGCCCCAAGGTGAGGGGGATGGCCCAAGGCTCAAGGCCAGGTTTGACGGAGCTTTGAGCACCTGGTCTAGTGGGAGGTGACCTGCTCATGGCAGGGGGTTTGGAACTAGGTGATATTTAAAGTCCCTTATAGCCCAAACCATTCTATGATTCTATGAAATATTCTCGGCCTTTCAGCAGCCTTTTTGTCTGAATTTCAAGAATGTAGAATCCTATATTGAAAAACCTTTTAGTCTGTAACTTATCCTTCCCTGTAATGCTCTCTTGAAGGTTGGTTTAATTTTTCTTGTCATTGGAGGGCTGGAGGTGGGCTGAGGATGGGGTTTGGGGGTTGGTTTTGCTTGTATTCTTCCAGGGATTCTGCAATCCCTACGTGCTGTGTGGAGTTATTACTACAATATTTCAGGGACGTAAAGGATTGCATATTATCTGAAAGAAACATGAAAGCATTGACCTGTGCTCATCTTATCAAAATATCCCCATTTCCTGTCTGCAGGCTAGGGAAAGGAAAATCAGAATTTAGTATTCTGCCCCTAATAGTCATTAATGTAATTTAGTAGAAAACAGCAGATAAACCTCATTCAGGAATTCTGATTTCTCTTCTAATTTTAGTCCTTTTACAACCAGAAAATTTTGCAGATTTCTTTGCTTCAGTTAGGTTTCTTTAAAGAAAAAGTGCAAAAGGGATGGTTGAAATATTCTTGACTTCATCTGGTGGAAGTGTTGAGGATTTAACCCGCCTTGCTGACTTGGAACAAAGTTGGAAAATACATTCTGTACTTATTTTAGTTACTACAACTAATCTTCCTCAGATGTAGTAAAGATATGTTAATAATGTGAAGAATCTTATGTCAGACACTTTCAGAATCATCTTGATACAAGCTAACTGTTAATAGAAGGTGTTGATGTACTTTTATTTAACCCTTGCACATTAAGTCAATCCCAATAAAAAAAATTCAGCAATCTGTGTTTTCCTATTTTAGGTGGAGGTGTTTTGGCTCACACAATATTAGGAGTGGCTTGGAATGAGACTACAGGGCACATAAAATACTTGATTCTAGACCCACATTACACTGGAGGAGAAGATCTGCATGTTATTTTGGAGAAGGTGAGGCTTGATGCACATATATACTCACACATTTATGTATATACATGTATTTTGGCATTAAAAAAAAATGTCCAGCCAAATACAAATTGGCCATTCTATGGCTTCTCCATTCCTCATGGAAGAAGCACTGACCCCAGTTAACCTGCATACTGCAATATGCTAAGTATTGTGAGTTTCTGAAACTTAGTGTCTTTGGAGAGGTATCACATCAGCAACTACGTCAAGTTATTATACTATAAAGAAATGTTCTTCATTTTATATGAATTCACCCATCTCCCATTTTACCCAGAAATATATATGACAAATGTGTTTTGTATTTTGAATAAAACAGAGAATTCTGTTCAGGCTGTAAGATGCTCTAAATGAAGCAGAGAAGATAATTTGTTTTAAATTTTAGAAGTTATTTTAAAAATCCAACACTAGCCATTCTCAAATGAGGCCTTGAACAATGTTCAGAGGGTAGGTATGGAATTGTTTTGAAAATGTGGAAAAACCACAAAGCTCTTAAGGATATGTAATGTCATTTCCACATTTAAAGCCACTAAAAGGGATGACGCAGCACATTACAAACCAGTAAATACAGTGTCAGAAATGTAAACTCTTAAAGTGGCTGAATCATCCTGTAACTGCTAGGTAATCAGTGTCTTTTCTGTTTTTTCATATTAAGTTGCAAATAGTAACTTCTATTTCTAATCTTTGATATCCTTGTGTAGGCCCAACAAAAAAGCCCAAAAAAACAAAAAACCAAAGAAAAAACCAACCAAACAAACAAAAACCACAAAAACAACAACAACCAAACGAAAAGAGCTGTTCAAGAAATATTTTGCTGGCCTCTAATGATCAAAGCTTGAAATGAACACAGGAAGAAACAATTTCCAAAGAACATGTAGGACCAAAGGCTGTCACAGCTACTAGCTGTTAAGAATGGTTCAGTGGTCCAAGAGGATATAATAAATGCAGAACCACTTTCCTCATCAAAAGTGCCTAGGGAGGAACTAAGGTAGACTGTATGTAGCTCTCTTCTTCAAAAGCACCTCCAGTAATTATGTAGTACTCTGCAAACTTAAAAGTTTTTGTTAGAGTGTTTCTTTCTGCTGAATCAGGTTGAACAGCACAATTTCTGGTATTAGGAGCTCTATTTGGGGCTGAAATATCAACTATTACCAAAGAAGGCAAGGATTCAGGGTGAGAAAGGGAAACCGTGAGAATGATGGAGTTTCAGAATAACATTAGCCTCTCAGAAGCAGCAGAAGGTAGTGGGGAGGTGGGGATGAAGAGGAGATGATACTTTCTAAGAACTAAGCTGGGGAGGGAGGGAGGGGGCGAGAGTCTTTGTAATGTTTTTTCCATTAGTGTGTTTCCAGGCATGTAGAGAACTTTCTGAAAATTGTCATTGCATTCTATAGACATTTGAAAATAATTCATACATCTTAGATTAGTATGATTACTGAAATAAGAATACACTCAATAGTAGTAGACAAGAAAAACAGAATTCAAAGTAGATTTAAAAGCTGTCTTGCTTTTCCTTGGACAGGGCTGGTGTGGATGGAAGGGCCCGGAGTTTTGGAACAAGGACGCCTATTATAATCTGTGCCTACCTCAACGACCAAAAGCTATTTAAATTCACTCTTACGCTGAACACGCTGAGACAGAGTAGTAGCTAATCTAGATAAAAGATTACTACTACTTGCTACTGTCCTGTTATTTATCAAAATAATGCTTTAAGTCAATCAAAACCCAGTTGAAATAGAAATGTTGTTGAATGACTTAAATTAAGAAACTATTTTTTTTTAATGAAACCTCTAGAAATAAGAGTTACCTGCTTTGAACTGTATTCCTTACAAACGCATTTATTAGGCAACAAATACTCTGTACTTTTCCATAGCACAACATTAGGTTTATATAGTATTTTCTCTTCTGCTAGAATCTTTATAGATTAAATGCCAAATCCATTTGTTTTATGAGATTCTTTCAGGACAAAAAGATAAGCTGTCCTCTGCCGTTCAAGTTCCACTTAGCCAGCTGTGTTGTTCATTATGAGTCTGTCCAAAGGCCTTGTTTGTTGCTGGTATTCTTGATGACGCATTTTGGGAGTGGGAAAAGAATGGCTATATTTACTGAATTTTATTAATTTTGTTCTCATATTTACACAGAAAAAAAAAAGCAAGAGAATTAATTTTTCTGTGCTCATTTATTTATAGCTGAATGAATACAAGTATTCCAGGGGGGGAAAAAACCTCACAACACTCTTCTGTAAGAAGTAACAATAAACAAGCTTTCCTCCTTCTCAGAAGGAGACAATGTCCCAGCACACATATCTGACTGCTCAGTGTATCATCCAGTCATGGTTCTTCAGACTTTGGATTCCCCTTATTTCATGTTGGGATTACAAGTTGTTTCTTCTGGCAGCTAAGAGACAATATCTGTCATAGAAACAAACAAAAAAAGTCCGTAGCTACTTCCATCAGTACATCAGTAAGAGTACCTATGATTTTTATTTTTTCTGTGTTAGAGTAGCCTCTTAAGTGGCATTCCACATGCACTGTCCATTTCCAAGAAGACCCTAACCTTAAGTACCTATGCAAGTTCATCCTTACTAGGAGGCTTCTAAATCTAACTGCTCTGTGTCTAACACATTTGTTTTACTTAGATGCTGAAAACATTTTAAAAAATACTCTGAATTGTATTAAACCAGCACTGTTACACACCATCTGATCTTCTCCTCTTCCTGTTTATGGATCTGCTGGTTTCACTTTCTTGTTTCTGTGCAGTTGGATACTCTCTCCACAAGCCATGTCTGTCACTTAGCCAGTATCCAGACTGTCCTCTCAGTTTCATTGTCTGAGTGTGCTGAATTGTCCTGAGGAACTTGGCACATTCCAGAAAGCCATAATCCAGTGCAAGGTCTGCTGCTGTCTGTCCACTGTTGTTGCACAAGCTGAAATACAGAATTAATGATAACCAATTAAACTGGAATAATAAGCAAGCACTGATTTAGTGGTGATTTATGCAGGTGTATAAAAGTAAGTACCAAGAAGGTTTGTCAAGGATAGCATAGGGCATATACAGGGGGCTGCTATTAAATACAAAAAGGAATAATTATTTTAAAATAAATTTGTCACCAGACTATTACTGGCTTTAGCATATCAGAAAGGCAAGAAGAGGGTGAGATTATGATCAGGAATATTCTCTCAGCAGTTATCACAGAGGTATATAGCTAAACAACAGCATGTGAGCATGTGGTCTGTGCTCCTTTGGTGTTTACGTCAGTTTTTAATACTCCATTGGCTATAGTCATGCTATATTTGCAGCCTTAGCACGCGTGTTCTGAGTTAAAGGTACTCTGTAAAATGCACATCCTTTGACACTCTTTCTGAAGTTACTAAATGTTGCTCAACTTACTCAATTTTAGCATCACCAGCAACAAGGAGAGCAAGACATTCCAAACTCCCAACTTTTGCTGCTTTATGTATCGGGGCTTCTCCAAGGCAATCCTAAAAACACAATTGATATATAACAGTCATTTGCAAGAAGAGGAGTAGGATAAAGCTGTCTTGTTCTCCAAAATGACTGTTTATGTATACCAGTCTGTTGTGAGCTGAGAGAGATTAAAGGAATATAGCTAGTAAAGTGTACTTGGTAACTACCATTAAATGTCTAATGTATTCATCACCACAAAGTAGAAGTGCTGTCTCTTGCAGTACTCGTTGTTTAACCCTTGCATTCTAAAAGATAACTTACACACAATACTCTCTACACGGATTAACAGCACATTTTAGCACCATTCAGGGATTGCTGTGAGCAATAGCTTGCTACAAGCTCAGAGGTGTAAGGAATTAAACTAAGCAACTCGAGTAAGAATCCTTACATTTACTCAAAGTAGGGACAAACTTCTGGAGGAAAAATAAATAGTTGTGTAAAAGAATTAAGTTGTTTGGACATCTGCATGCAGCACTCTTAAGTGTGAAAATTAAATTTTACATTGCAAGTGAACTTGCTAATGCAATATAGACAGGATTTCTGGTTCATGCTAGAAGTTACTCTAGAATAAGCAACCCCAGGTATCTCATGCAATACAACTGAGTAGGAAAAAAAATCCTCTCTTAGATAAAAGGTGTGTAAATAATATCAAGTGGATTTACTGACATGCCAGATTAGAAGTGGAAGGAATAAAATGTATGTGTTTTTTACCTGTTGGTTCAAATTTGCTCCTGTCTGCAGTTGCCAAAGTAGAAAAAAAGCTTCACCACCACAAGCAGCCAAGTGAGCTGGAGACTGACCAGAGGCATCTGCAGGTGCGTTCACACTGGTTCCTGTCTCAAACAGGTTGCTGAAACTACCAGACTGAAACGAGATATAAAAAGAAAAAAATAAATCTTACTGCCAGTGTAAGCCACGGCAGGTCTCAGAACACTGCATCACAGCAAAAAACATTCCCCTTTCAAAAATCATTGGACCTTCATGTTCCTTGAGACGGCCTTTTAAATTTTCTTTTTTTTTTTTTTTTTTAAAGAGCAGTACAAGAAGGACTTTTTTGGCTTTTAATCTCTTAACCAGAAATACCGATCGACAGTGACAGTGCCCCAGCATAAATAGCAGCAGCTCCAGCCAAACTACACCTCATTCACTTCCGCAGCTGGGCTCCCGGTAAGACAAAACCACAGACAGACCCTCCCAAACCTCACCTCTGAACTGCAGTCCAGCATCAGCATCGCTTCCCTTTGCTGGCCGCGGGGCTGTCGGGGCTGGGGGACCGAGGCGCGGGTCCGTCCGTGTCCCCCTCCCTGGCCGGCTGCGAGCGCCGGGCCCGCAGCCCCGCCCCGCGCGCTGCACGTAGGCAGCGGCAGCCACCGCNTCCCGCACACACTCGCCAGCCGCGGCAGCGCCCTCCGGAGCCCCGGGCAGCCCGGCACCGGCTGCTGCACCGGCCGGGAGCGGGCGTCGCTGGAAGCCCCGCTGCCGCCGTCAGCCGGGAGCCACCGAGCCCCGAGTGCGGCCTGCTGTTCGCTTGGTTGAGCTGCTGACAGGCGCGGCCTCCACAGCGGTTCTGCCAGCGGACCTTAACGCTGGTCTGGGAAGGCTAGACCATGGCACACTTAGATCTCGGAACGAAAACATTAGAGAATTAATTTAGATTTTTTTTCCCAAAGAAAAAGCTTAAGTCAGTAAAAAGAAATCCGTACTATCGTCCTGCCCAAGCCCTGCCACTAGGCCAGGGAGACTGGCCTGACTGCCACTGTGAAACCCAGCTCTCCCCTTCAGCACAGCAACTTCATCACCAGTCTGAGCAGGACTAGAATTGGCAATGGTGGATCTGGGCACAGCCACCTGTGAAATCTCTGCTCAAAACACACTTGCAAAAACAGAACTTTGTCACTTACATGAGCTTCAAGTATCCTACAGAGGGTGAGTGTCCAAGGTGCACAATTCTGTTCCCTTAGCATTATGGTATTTCCTTCTGTGTCAAATACCTACATGTTTTTTATGGAAGTTCCACTAGAATCACTACCATCACTTAAAAAAAATAATTGAAAGTCACCTATATAAAAAACAATAATGGCATGTTTTAATAAACAGAGATAGGGAAAAAGAAGCCTAACAGTGTTCCTTTAGGGCATACATAGTTCTGAAATGAATTCACAAACATGATGAAATGACCTTCCGCTTCTTCAGGAAAGCTAATATAAATTATTTTAGTGGAATATGAGCATATACAGTACAATTTTTAAAGGTGCAGAAATCCAGGTAGATAGGCTGTGATCAATTCAGCAGAATTATTGCAGTAACAGTTTTCACTTCTCTTTTATATGGAAAGAAGTACACTTGTGTAATTACAAAATGTTGTATTGGGTTCTTCCCTGAACAGCTAGCCAAGCAAATTAGTTAACAAACAAATAAAATTCCTACACTTCTAACTATGCTTTGTTAGGGATGAAATACCTCTGCACAGATGCCAGAAATCAACAGTCATTGTTTATGTAACTTTAAAGACTCTTTTGAAAACACACATATCCAGAATTAGCTTAAGACTAAACAGTTCTGCATTGCCCAAGAGGTTGTGTTTTGGTGTTTTTGTTTTAAAGATCTTTCCTCCCTGCATTACCTGAGCGATTCAGAGGTTTCAAGCTGCACCCGAGGAATCTCATCTTTCCAGCCTAGCCACCTACACACACATCTGCATCTGGCCAGCCAAAACTCTCTTCAAATTCCTGCTATTAATTAGTTCTTGAGCTTCAGGTCACATTTTGCATACCTCATTAGTGCCTGCAAAACTCTTCTGCTTTTGAATAACCAGTACCTGTACTGGTATAAACACAGAAGCAACAATTCTCATCTATTTTGTATGGGGCAGCCCCAAGTGCCAGTCAAGGACAAGGCTTCCTGGCTACAGCCGCTCTGGAACACAACTTAGCAAAAATTCCTCTGTGCTTTGTATCTGACTCAGATCTCACATCTTGCATAGATATCAACAAAATTAAATTGGAAAAATGGTTCTAATAAGTGTGTAAAGCAGTCAGCTAAACCAAGGTGTGCTGGTGAATCTCACACGCTTCTGCATCAAAAGCAGCCATGCAGCCCATTTTTGTCTTTGCTGAAGGGTACTGCTGCTTTCACAGACTGTTCTTCACTCTGCCTGTTAAATCAAGTAATTAATTGATGCTTAAAAAAGAAAAAAGTTTATTTTCTTGTAGATTTCTTTGGTTGTATCATGTACACAAAATGAATCAGGATTAATTTTAGGAGTTTTTTGGTACTTAAAGTCACTTGGGACTGCTGGAAAACATCATGTTGAGCCCACAGTTTTAGCCACACAAATCTGTAGGCATCACTCTCCTGTTTTGATTGCTGCCTCTGTCCTTGTTGCTATAGAAACACATCACACTGCCAAAAATGGAAGGATGATAATCATCTGGAAAAAAAAAGAAAAAGCTGGGAACACAGCTAAAGATTATTTTGAAAGCACTCTCATGCATTTTGGTATTATTCCCTTTTTGTAAGACAGACAGCCAGAAGCAATCAATGGAAATGGAAGCAATGCTTTACATTTCAGGAGAAACCTTGAACAGCATTTTCCCTCAATTATCCTTTTAAGTTTTTTAATATCTATATGGGCAAAACAAACTACATTACAACAAACAGTTTCTGATCACTGGAAGCGGTGATGTCCTGCCTGCTAGACTGAAGTGTCATGGGCTGGTGCCTTTTTCTCTGAATTGCATTCAGAGTTTCTGCTCCTTTTGCCTATAGTCGTGTTCTGCAGAGCATTTTGTGTTTCTGCTTTTGATTTCCGACAGGCCCGGCGGTAGCAGGGCAGATCCGGCGGGTGGCCAGCCCGCAGCCTGTCCCGTCGCCTATGGACAGTTTGGCACCGGACAGCGGCCGGAGGTGGAGCAAAGCGCAAACGGAAAACGCCGTCGTTACATTCCCGCTCTTGCTCCCGCCTTGCCAAAGGCCGTGGGACCTCAGGCCCAGCTATGGAGCCGCGCCGGGTGCCGGCACAGGCCGGGCAGGGCCGCGGCAGGCCCCGGCACAGGAGCAGGGGCCGGTCCACGGCCGGCGGCGCCAGGAGCTCGGCACCAGCGAGGGCTGAGGCCGCGCTCCCTTGTGGCCGGTCCCGGGCGGGCCGGGCCCGGACCTGCACACCCCGGCAGGCTCGGCCCGAGCCGCCTTCGGGCGCGGGGCTGCCGGGGGAGCACGGCCGGCGGTGCTGGATGGCGCTGCGCTGCGAGCGACTGCCGCCGGACCCTGCCGCGCCAGGTACCGCTCCCACCCAGCCGGGCTCCGGCCGGCAGCTCCCTGCTTCGGTCAGGTGCGGGCTTAAGCTCTTCCACGGCGGACTTGACTCACACAAGAGTCAGGCTCTATTTACTGAACGGTTCCTTCGGGCTGTCTTCACTCAACTTTTCTGTTTTATGACAGAGCCTTCTCTTTCATCTTAGTCTTGAAGAACATAGTAAAAAGGGGACCCGGCCAGCTTCAGACCTTTACTGTATTTACCCAGGTTCCACCTCCTAGGGGACAAATCCAAACGTGTGTCTGTTTTTAAGCAGAGCACCGCTCCCGTGGTACAGGGAAGGAGTCGCTGGTGAGGAGAGGGACACCTTTTCTGGATGGACAACGGTACTATGAACAGGTTGTGCTTTCCCTCCTTTAAGTAAATATGTAAAGCAGACAATTTTCAACACCTTTTCAGCAAACAAAGAGACACCTTAAAAAAAACCTGCAAGAGGTGACTTATGCCTGTTTTTGTCCTATTAAAATCACCAGGTGTTCCCCCTAAATAAGCTTTTCCTACACTTTCCCCAAGCATCTAGGGAGGTCTTCCAGTTCCCTCACAGGTCTCCTAAGGACCAGATAAGAAAGCAGCAGCCTATCCTTATAGCCAGCTTCCAAGCCAGGTTGGGTTTTTGGGCAGCTGACTGCCCAAATACAACACACTTTGTTTTCAGTTGCAGTGAGAGTAAGCCCTGACCAAGACACAGCTTTTGATCGTTGTTCCCCACCTAGGAACTGGAACTTACTGATATGTTGTATCTTCAAGATCGCTGTGTCTGCCCACTTCGGCTAAAATTGGTCATCCAAGTCTTTGAAAGTAAATCCTCAGGGAACAGTGTAAGACTGGCTGGCAGGTGAACTTAAACCTCAGCTTCCTGTGAAAATTAGAACTTAGTTCAGGAAGAAAGAAAAAAATGTAGTACAAACACCGAGTCAGGTATTTTCCGATGTGACATGCATGGATTCAGTACTGTTTACAATGCAGCAGTGGTACAGTGTAAATCAGTCTCATGGTTTGCAGCAGAAACAGAATTAACTCGCTCAGACTTTCTGCTTTCTGGGCCCTGTCCTTAAGGTTTTTGTTAATGAATTATCTCAGACTAACTCCATGGAGCTGAATGAACAGACTGCTGTTTCTTGACAAGCTGGCTTGGATGTCCATGATAGATATTGCTGTACATCCCTAAATTTATTCTTTGAGCAGATTTTAATTTTCAGATTTTTTAATGTGTGTCTGTAGTGCCTAAAAATGCACATGCTCATAGCACTGTACTTTTAGATATTGGGGGAAAAAAACCCCACTTTCTAATCACAGCCCTATATCTCCTTCATATAGCACTAAATTCTCAGGAAAGGTAAAATTAAATGTGCCTTCTGTACTTCTTTTTCTGATATTCGTGAGAGCTAGTTGTAAAAAGAAACTGCCTTTTTTTTTAAAGTTCTTTAAAAATACAAAGCCCCCACATTCATAATGGATAAGCTCCCAAGACAATTAGTAGTTTAAAATAAAAGCTTGGACAGTATTAATAGGGAACAATTGGTCATTGTGAGGACATTTGACTGACTGCTGTACTGTTGCTCAGTTCTAAGCTTTTGCAGTCTGACTTTTTTTTATCAAAACACACAAAATTTGAAGTAAAAATATAGAGAAGAATATTTAATTTCACTATTTTTATTTAGTGTTTATGTGTAAAAATATTTCAGTTAGGACACCAGGCTCAGTTAACTATTGTATTACAGTTGTTTAACTGTATTTTTAAATATGGTGTGTTCTCAGACAATGCAGAAGCAAGTACTCTCTGAGATTCATTCTTAGGAGTGAAGGTATCTCTGTTGTTGCAGGTGATACCTCCATATATAATGTGTGGCAGACATCTGGGTCCATTAAAACTGTTAAACCCTCGAGGTGTAAGAACAGCTGACCTAAGTTAAAGGATGTCAGATAGATGGGGCAGGGGCTCTGAACTAGACTTTATCTCCTCAAACTAAAAAGATGGCAGTCTGTGGGAGTGGAGCAAGTTTGTCAGAAAGGCTTTTGGTTCCCAGCTTTCTTGGTTGTTAACTTTGTTTTGTGCCAGTTCTGTGGTTGCAATTTTTTGTTCTTCATTCATGAGAGAAGTACTCCAGGTTGAAAAATTGTAAGGGTGTATATATCAGAGAGTTATTGTTTGTTTTCTCTTTCCCAGGGGTTGTACAAAGAAGCATTAAAGCAATTTGAAAAAATCAAGGATACAGATTTTCAAGCAATGTATCAACTTGGTGTAATGTATTATGATGGACTGGGCACTAAAAAAGACCCTGTGAGTAATTTAGCTGCACCCTTTTTATTTTTCTTCTAATATTAGCTGATAATTACTAGGAGCTTCTTTGTAAGCATGATTATTTAGTTTAAAATTAATAGCCTTTTCATTTAGAGTTAGTTTCATAAAGCACAGATGTTTACAGAGCATCATTAACAAGCGAGGGCTCTGGGTTGAGGAAGTTCTAAAAAATTACTGTAATAAAATAGGAATAAAAAATACAGTAATTTCTATTTTAAAATTAACTTTCAAGGCTTCATGTGGAAGCTATGTTCAAAAATTGCTTTAAATTTTTAACTTTTTAGTAAGCATATTATGTAGGTGAAAATGAAGTGAGTCAAAATGGAAATCAAACAATTATATTTCAAAGCATAAGGTCTCTGGCACAAAGATTTTTTTAAGGTACTTTCTATTCTTTTAGCACAGATGCCAGAGATGACTGTGCTTCTGCCAATGGTTGACAGAAATATTTTTAAATTAAACACATGAAAAATTCCATTTGCAAGAATTTGAAAAATTCAAGCTGAAGAATTATATTACAAAAAAGGAAGACAAAGGAATGATTTGCTACAATAAGGAGAGTTAATTTGTTGGTGAAGATGATCTTAAAAAGTGGCATGAGGAAAGAATACAAGCATTAGGAATAAAAGGGTGGATTATGAGACAGAAGGCCAAAAAAATGAACCAAAGAGTATACTAACAAATGGGACTCCTGTCTGGTGCTTACAGCATTGTCAGCAGAACTGAAAACATTCTGATTGGGGTTTAGAGGTGGTTTATTTTTTCTGTATGCCTGCATATAATTACCACATTTGTTTACTTGCAAATAAACATTTTAACAAAGTTTCCTTCTTTCTTGTGTATTACAGTACGAAAGCTGAATAAAAGCAAAACCTTATATAAAAGACTGTTTCTAGTGTATTTAAACAGGGTGTCCATGCTAAATTCTAATAGTGTAAATCTTATTTCTAAAGTAATTCTGAGGCCCAGTTGCAGTGTTCTCCATCTGCTTATTTAACATTATCAGATTTTGTCCTTTATGAGTCTAAGGTATTTTAATTGCAGGGACATGAAAAGTGTACTATGTATCACTTTGCCTTCTTGTTAAGGTTATTTTATGATTTCCGATACATTATGCAATATTAAAAAGCTTTCAGAATTCTGAAATTGAAAATGTTACAAGTGTAGGATGTGACATTCATTTACATAAACACAATAATATTTTTTGGAAAAATTTTGTCAGTGAAGAAGAGTAATACATTATCAGATGAACATTTACGAGGAAATGTTTCACACTAAAAATATGCTGGAGTCAAAAATTTAGGGGCTGTCTAGTAACCAAAGATCAGTTCTGCTTTGGTATGACACTGTTTCCCACGCTGTCCTGCCAGTATGCCTCAGCCTTTCTTCAAAAGGGAAGAAATTACCTGTTTTGCAGAAGTTAGTGCATTCTCAGATTATACCTATCATCCTCTTCATAGTCTGAAGATAATAACTTATATGGCTCAATTTTAGGAAAGGGGAGTGGAATACATGAATAAAATACTCAACTCTGATTCCCCAGAAGCAAGACACTTGAAGTTTGCAGCTGCATACAATCTTGGCAGGGCATATTTTGAAGGATGTGGTGTTAAACATTCAGCTGAAGAGGCTGAAAGGTAAGGGCAGTCTGTGATTTTCTTGAACAATTGTAAGATTGTGTGTTCCTTAAACCTTGTTGTCCCCATTTTCATAGGTTGTGGCTTACTGCTGCAGATGATGGAAATCCAAAAGCAAGTGTAAAGGCCCAGAGTACTTTAGGAATGCTTTATTCTATGCCAATTCTAAAAGATCTGAATAAGGTAAAGCCCTACCTTTTGAAATAAAAAGTAGTCATGATTAATTTTTAATTTTTGAGAAATAGTACAGTGTTATATTTGACTCTGAAAGTTGTATTTTGAATAGACATTGTCATCCATTTAAGCCTGTGTGAATAGATAGCCAGAATTCTTCATTTTGACTCACTTGACACTGCTAGCTAAGATTTTTTTTTTTTAGTGAGAGTATCAGAAGGAATGATAGAATGGATTACAGTTTTGTCAGCTTTGGTAACCTTCATAATTCAAGCAGGTAACACTGATTGACAGCTCTGACTGTAAATGAAGCAGTTTTAAAAGCCTTGCAAGGATTCTTCTTTCTTTTATGTATAAGCACTTCTTACAGGATGGTTGGTGTAAAAGCTTTTGTGGAAACAGTATACAAGAAAATCAGCTAAATAAATATAAATTCCAACTTTGTGCCTCTTGTTTAGGCCTTTTTCTGGCATTCAGAAGCATGTGACAATGGAAATCTGGAATCAAAGGGAGCACTTGGCATTATGTATCTCTATGGACAAGGTATACGTCGAAACAGTAAAGCTGCTTTGGAGTGTTTGAGAAAAGCAGCGGAACTTGGAAACATCTATGCTCAAGGCCATCTTGTGGAATATTACTACACTAGAAAATTTTACTCAAAAGCTGCTGCACTAGCCAAAAGGTAATTTTGTTCTATTTTTCATTAAGGTTCTTCATGCAAGACAACATAAAACAGATTTAAATGATTAATAAGATGATGGTCCTGTCTTTCGAACTCAAGAAATGTTTGAGATAATGAATCGCAAAACATCTTTAACAGAATAGCCAATGACAAAATTAATACTATAAAGTTCTCAATTCTTCAGTATGATTGAACTTTTCCTTCTGATCCTATAAAGCAAAACAGCCTTGAACTAGAATCCAAAGCAGATGCCCACGTGCAATCCTGCCTTCCTTGTCCACTAGCTCCTCTAGGTTCCTGCCTTCACCATTCCCTTTAACTCCTATAGTCATAGTGTCAAGAGCACTCAGGTTGGAAGGGATCTCAGTCATCTGGTCCAACCTTTCTTGGCAAAAGCACAGTCTAGACACGATGACCCAGCACCCTGTCCAGCTGAATCTTAAAAGTGTACAAGGTCAGTGAATCTACCACTTCCCTTTACCTGCTTTTCCATCTTTGGTATGCTTCTCCCTTGGTTTTGAGCAGGCTCATAAACTTGGAGTTAAGTCAAGGGGGTCTCTTGCTACCTACTTTTCTTACCTTTAGAGGAGATGAAAAACAGTTCATTGTGCTTCCAGGAGAGCATTCTTGAAAAATTCACAGCACTCACTAGCTCCTTTATTCTCCATGGAAGCTTCCGAGGGAGACCCTCCCAACTGTGCTGTGAGCTGAAGTTTACTATTCTGAAATCTAAAACCTTTGTGTTAGTACTAACCCTGCAGAGTGCTCAACAGGTTCCCAGATCGTCAATATTGTGATCACTGCACCCAAGGCTATCACTCACTGAGGTCGTACAGAGCGGATTTTACTTGATTTGTGAGTAGCAAGTCAAGCAGTGCCTCATTCCTGATTGGCACATATGACATTTGGTCGAGGCAGCAGTACTCCACTGCTCTGTTCCAGGAACTTCATGGATGTCCTGGGAGTTGCTGTATTCTTCTTGCATCTAATGCCTGGGTAGTTCAAGTCACCCATAAGATCCAGATTCTGTTACCCAAAGCTTACTTAAGTGACCCAAGTATTGTCTTGTTCTTCTTACTGTCTTGATTCAGAGGTCAGTAACAGGTGCTTAGTCTAAGATCCCTCTTGAGGTGATCCCTCTGATTCTGACCTAGAGGCACTCAGTAAGGCTTCCAGAATTGCCACAGTTAACTTCTCCACATTCGAAGTTCTCCTTAACTCAGAGTATGACTCCTCCTCTTTTTCTGTCTTTACAAAACAGACTATCCATCCATCCGTCATGATCCTCCTGTCAGGCGAGTTGTTCCACCATGCTCCAGTCATTCCTATGGTTGTGTGACTTTGAGTGGGTCCAGTTCCTCCTGTTTGGTCCCCAGGCTGTGTGCACTGTACACATACACTTCAGGTGGTTGTCTTCTGGTCCTCATCCTGGGAAGCAGCTAAGGAACGTTTGTTGCTGCTCTGGTTGGCTTGGCTTATTCCCCAGTTGGTTGGAGCATGGCACAAGTGCAGCCAGTTCAGGTCCACTTCTATGTCTTGAACTAATCAAGTAGGACAAGAGCAATGTTGGCACAATGTACTACAGCTGATAAACAGCACATTTCTGTGGCAAACCTCCAGCGTTTACCAGTGTATTGATAAAAGTTCAATCTGTCAGATTATTGATTTGCTGGAAATAAGATGCAGATAGATTGACTGCTTGCACAAGTGGCACGCAATAACATTCATGCTTTTTGGGGTATGTCTACATAGCTGCTGCTGCTGCACAGCAGTGGACGTCACAACTTACCATCTTACAGAAGCTGCACTATATGCCACTGC
Organism: Promerops cafer; assembly: GCA_013398275.1. Classification (NCBI taxonomy): domain Eukaryota; kingdom Metazoa; phylum Chordata; class Aves; order Passeriformes; family Nectariniidae; genus Promerops; species Promerops cafer. The sequence goes on along the minus strand of VZSE01004322.1, from coordinate 448,426 downwards.
GTAGCAGAAGCTCTGGTAATTCAGTAGTTCAGCTGTGGATGCTGTTTGCTCTACTCCATGCTGAGAAGGACTGTTTCTCTCTGAACTGCTGCTTTTCTTTCTTTTGCACTGTCAATAGAGCCATAACTGCTCAGTGTGGTCTAGCCTGTCTCACTGGGAATGAATCCCCTCTGGTCAATGCTGCATGGTAGATTGTCCAGGCAAATAAAGAGTGCACCTCATCAGCTGCAACTGTGATTGCAGAAAATAGCAGTGAAATCCCACAGTACTGTCAGAGCTGACCATTTCTGAAATAAAACACTGCAACCATACTTGAAACAGTTCCACTTAATTAGAATTGAAGTTAGCCTTGAGGCAAAAATCTCAGCAGTTCAGCCAATAGTATCAAGCACCAATACCTTTTCTGCTAAAATTTGTCCTTCTATGTTCATAGCAACTACATTTATTACATTATATACAAGCATAAAACATTATGTAACTATGTACAGTATAACCTTGCCTAATATTTGGAGTCTACATTACCTACTGATACTTCACTTATGTAACTTAGTTATTCTGCACGGTTGTACTTACCAGTTGCTGTGGTATGTTCTTGGAAGTTAGCTGTGGTGAAATAGAATTTTTGCCTGACTTGACTGGATATCATTATTTGCATCAGCATTCTGCAGATTATGTTTTAGAAAGGAAGTGAAAAATGTTATGTATCAGGAATAACTAGGGGTAATATGTTACTGTTGTTTTATTTGGATATTCTTGCTAAATAAGAACAGCTGTGTTACTGTATTTGTTAATGGGACCAAATAGGTGGAAGAACGTAATTCTCAACACATCCAAGTGATCTAGCAGGCACTGACGTGCAGAGGGTCATTGAGAACAATCTTTCATAAACACTGATTTATAGGAAGTACCTGTAAACTGAAATTACTTGTACTTTTCCTTCTTCTGTCAAGTCTGCGACTATGACACAGCTAAAATGATGTGTAAAGAAGCATATAATTACTGTTTGGTACCTTGAAAGGATATGGGGCTTGGGGGTATCTGTTTGAAGACAACAGAAAAAAAAAATTCCCACTTAGGTATAGCATTTCCTAATATTATGATGATTATACTAGATAATTATAGCTTGATAGTTAAAACAACATTCGCTTTGTCCCTCTGATTCTTAAAATGGTTCTTAGTAAAAACATGCTGAAACTAAGATGACAGCAAGCATGCAGAAGAAAGGAAATAATTGAGCTATGACAAGTGGTTTTCCTAACAGAGTTTTATAACCAGGCACTCTCAATATGTCCAAGATTTTCAGATTACTATCATTTGCCAATATCCTTGTAAGAACTGGAGATTTTAGAATCACAGAATGGTTTGGGTTGGCTCTTTAAAGATCATCTAGTTCCAGCCCCTGTGCTGTGGGCAGGGACATTTTCCACTACATGAGGTTGCTCATGTAGTGAAATGAGATGAAATAAGAGCTTTCCCTTTCTTCCACATATAATTTCCATAAAATAATTTAATGGGAACAATTGGCGTAAAATATGTTGCCTTTTATAAGTAATATAACTATAGTGAAAGTGACTTCAAAAGTTGTATACTTGTTTGCCATTTAATATCACAATATTCAAATAGGACTAACTTAAAATCAAATACAAAATAGAAGAATCCTCATAAGATGCTGAATACATGTAAATTTCAGCTTATTTTGGATAATAATGTGAACAGAAGGGAGGCATTGTCAAAGTCATATATGGTCAACTTTAATTATTGCTTGAACTAGCATTATCTAACGTAATGCTTTAAATTCCACAACAGGGCTACAGCAAATAATGACATCAACATGCTAGCCAAGATAACTGACTGTCATCCAACATATATAGCCAAGGGGGCTGCTATAGCTGCTTTCTACTTGGCTAGATGCCTCCAGCTTGGCCGAGGCACAGAGAAAGACCAGCATGCTGCTGAGCAGTACTATTCTAAAGTAAGTTGAGAAAGTCTTACAGACTAGTTCATATCTTGTGAAATGGAGTGACACCTTGGATCTGAGTCTAGTCTAAACTTGCTATTTCATTAAGGACTCCAGCACTATGTTAAAAAAAAATCTTAGCAAGAACATGTAGACTGATAGAAGTGTACTGAAAACTACTAAAAATAGCCTTGAAAGGATGCTATCTGCCCACTTGCTTAAGCAAGCAACATAACCAAAAAAACAACAAGAAATCTATGGTAATCACTATGGCAAAGAGCTTGGTAACTTGTAAGATAAATTAGCTAAAAAATTTGAATGATTTAATCACAAATTAATTTGCTTTCTGTCATTCTCTCACAACTGAAAACTTTTCCTTATACTTTAGATTCTGTAACAATTACACTCTTTATTAAATTGGCCATAACTGGTTCTCATGCTTATTTTTATATTTACATTTTCTGTGATAGCTGAGGATCTACTGCTTTTTCTGTTCAATATACAGTTACATTTTTTCTAAAGTTCTAAATTTGGAGTAAGACTGATGAAAAATAAGCTTGAGGAAAAATACCAATAATGGCCTTTAGAAGATGAATCTGTTGACTAATATCAGGTGATGCCCAAAGGCATCAAGGCAAGGTAGTTGTACCAGCTGAAGGGAATGCAGCAAGTTGGCATCTGTGCTTCAGAGACTCTGTGGTTTCTGTGCATGTAATGAACATTTGTTTCTGTAAGTACAATGCTGTGGTATCCATCTTGGTGCAATCTAAATGAATAGAGAGTTATGTAAATGATAATTTATCAAACAAGTTTTGTGGCTCTTTACTCAGGGAAGTCACTGTTAGAAAAGGCTTAGCAGAGAAGGTGATCTGAATACAGACATTTTAAATATTTGTTCTCCCACTGTGAAAAACATTTTAGAGGATAGGATGAGATCAGGAAAGGAACATAAGCTGAGGTATTATGACCATTGTAGCCACTATCCCTAATTAAGGCATTGAAGAGGTCCATCAGGATTAAATTGCTGCATGGCTTTGTGGGAGTGTAGCCATTCCCACTGTCCTCTAAAGTGTAGTAAAACTGCCACAACTGAAAGAAGACTACAACTTTCACTTGTTATTCACTTGCAGTACACCTGAGACTGATCTAGCAATGTCACTAATGTCTCACTATAAAGAGATAGTTCCTAGGACTGGTGTTATGTGTCTCTAAATCAATAGCTAAAGAGAAGCAACATAAAATAAACAAGGAAGCTCCCTGGAACAGTAACTTCAAAAGAGTTGGGGGGGTGTCCAGGATTTTTTTGTATCTGGAAAATTCTCATGTTAACTGTACAATTACACTTACTTAAAGTCACATTTGTTTTAATTGACTGCTCAGCTCTGGTTTTGGCCTACCATTCTTAGACCAAGTCAGTTTTGTAAGAGATGAGAAAGAGAATATGGGCATCCCTAAGGGTCCTGAAATAGGTGAGGGATGTGAGTGAAACTCACCCAGTCTGTAAGCAGATTTATTTTTCTGACTGTGGTGCTGCATATGTCACGCCAACACATTTAAAAAAAACCCTCAAGACTAGCAATATAGTCCAGTATGCTAATTTTAAATACCATTTTTTTTAATTATGTGGCATCAGAAAAAGGATTCAAATCCAAATATGTTAACTCTTCAATACTTTCGCAAGTTGACAGTCTCATTCTTTTTGACACTTAAAGACTTATTAATGTCTTATCGATAACATACAATTTTGTTGTAGCTATAAACCAGAACTCTGATATTCTTTGTTTTTAAAGGCATGCCATCTGGATCCTGTTGTTGCTTCTCACCTTGAGTTGGCAGCTAATCTTGGGAGAATTTAGTGTTTCTTTTAATTGTGACTGATATATAAATATATTTCCTACAATAAACCATCATTAATCTCCAGCAGTTATAGACTATTTTATCATTTACGGCTTGCTTTTCAACTTTCTATAAATTATTATTTAAAGCAATTCACTGATTCATTTTATCTAAATTAAAGAGACTGTAAAAAACTCAAACTGTCTTTAACTCTGATGAAGCCAAGACAGATTTTTTTTAAAATTGTATTGAAAACTTAAAGGTTTATTAAGGACATTTCACTGAGACAGATGTATTTTTTTCATGTCATATTGCTACATAGCACATGAATCAAAACAAAACCAAATAAAGATGGTTGCTTCCTTTTTGCATATATGATATTTAAATTTTAATATTCTGAAAAGCTTGAACTCAAACGTGTCTCATTTTCACATACAGCCCACTCACAGGCCACAGCCATTTTTAAAGCTTGTTAGTGGTGCTTATACTTTCTTCCACATACTTTCTAAAGCATCTAGATTTACTTAAGAGTCTTTAGGATTATTAATTATTAATCCATATTACTTTTGGATTGCAGAGACTCAAAGTTGGAAACTGTCCAGTAGAAAACCAAGCTTTACAATTCAAACTATACCAGCTTCTAAAACTAATAAATACTACTTACAGAACTGTGGGGCAAAAAGCCTCAAACATTAGTATGGAAGTATTGAATATATGTCCTCAGGACAAGGCCTATTTTCCTCTATCTTTCATATTGCATTCACACTGCCTCTGTATCAGAAATAGTTGGAAATCTTTTGGCTAGGAGTATGTATGGCTGAGCAGTGTCAAGCTGGATCTTCTATCAAAAGATACTTTGATTAACCACTAGGAAAACTTACTGATTGCTATGGTAAGCTTGCACATTTCTAAATGCCTGTTGACGTATGAAGCTTTGTAAGTGCAGAATTTGCCCTACTTCTTAGGATTGTGCCACGAGTTGAAAACTTTTCTGAAACTGTTGGAACAGAAGGCTAGATGTTACTAAAAATGTGGATTTAAATAGATCATACAAGACTGTATGTACCTTACAATACAGCCAGTCGTAACTGCAAGTAGTTTTTCTAAGAGCACAATGGTACTGAATTGAGAAGACAGTAATGAGTGTCAGCTAGGGATTTTTGATTATGTTTAATTATTTTGATGTGCATTAACATCATATTTACATATTTTTACATAAATTAAAAAAACCCAACCACTGAAGACAGTTTTCTTTCCTTGTATAAAATAAGGGAAAGATTTGAAGGTTATTTGAAATCAGGGCATTTGAATAAAACAGCCCTGAATAATATCAGGGGAGTTATCAGAATGTTTTAATTAAATGTCTGCTTGATCATTCATAGAAGCAATTCATAAGCACTAATCTCTGAACTAACATTTAACACAGGCATTCTGTTAGGACATACCAGTTTACAATACATAATTTTGACACAGACTTCAAAGCAATGTAGATATTTCTTATGAAACTAGCGCTGTCAAACTCATTGATCCGTTGTTAGTACAGCCTCATTATCAAGTGCTGCAATCCAGTTGTGATATTTATTGCTTACAAATGCTTCAAACTACAGGAAATCTTTGGTAAAACCAAAATTGATAAAATTTTCACAATAGCTTTACATGTAGTATTGCACAACAAGGCTTTTTCAATACACAAGAAAAAAAAAGGAATGCTCAGATCCTCAGTGAGGAGATTAGAACTGTACAACATTCATTAGTTTACCACTATAAGCAAAATTTCTCTCCATAAATGTTTAAAATATCTTCTGGTTTCTTTCAGCATATATGAACATTTATTTTTCAATCTATATTTGAAACAGAGAAGTAGTCAAATAGAACAATTTAAATAAAAATTGGCAGCTATACAGCATTTTTTTGTCTACCCTACGACAGCATCAGATCTTTTCAAGTCTGTTTACTTCACAAAAAACTCAAGAGGAAAGAAAAATGCTAAAAATAATCATAGTCCTCAGCCCTCTATGGAAAAGAGGAAAATAAGTTTCATGTCTATTCTTGAACATAGACATTTCTCTAGTGGTCCAACTGTGCAGATCTCAAACCTAAGTGGCATTAAGCTGCTCTAAATGAGCTCTCAGCTCAGGACACAGTTCAGTTAGCAGCAGTTCCAGCAAAACCTGAAAAACAGGAAAGAGTTGAGGCAGGTGCCAACCAAATGAGAATTTCTTCTTCCTTTCTGTCATTTTTAGATAATCACAAGTAACAGAAGCACATAGGTTTGATTACATTCATCATTCGTTTAACTACTTTTCTTTCATCCAGAAGTTAGCACGTGCCCTTACAGATAACATGGGAAATGTCTTAAGGCTGAAAGGAGGCAAGTGTTAAGGGCAGCTCTGTTCAGATGGGGATTTCCCACCCCGTATAAACTGGTGCTGTTCTGTCAAAGACTCCATGGCATCATAAGCAAGCACCAGGGCATGCACCTTCTCTCTGGTGCTGGGGCAGCATTGTGTGACAGGCTGCTGTCTGGAATGTGCCAGAAAAGACTGACTGTGAAGGTGTAATACTTAGATCCAGCTGCATATTCCAACTAGTCCCAACAGTTGAGGAGTGGAACTTTTGGAGGGCTGTCATGTCCTAACTATGAGCCAGTCTCCTTCACTAGGATTCTCCAAGGTATGTTTATTTTTCTAAGATATATGAAGAAATTAGTTTGTACCTTATGAAGTCAGGCACATTGGATGTCACAGAAAATTTCTTTTAGACAAAAGCAATGCTGCTGTTAAACAGTCTTTTGTTAGTCTTAGAAACGTAGTCAAGTGATCAAACCTAGAGCATCTGACCCATTTTAATAACAAATAAATCTCTGCAAAAACACACCCCCTAGGCTTTAATACTGAGTGAGTAGAGCTCGGTAACTTACAGGATTATGAAGTTAAAAAGCTACTTTTCTGGTTACTCACATAAAGTAGATGCTTATTAGCCTTCCTCTCTTGCAATGCATTGAACACTTTCACTACACCATGACGGGCATTTTGTTGTCCAACAAGATTCTGCAGAGTATCTGCAACAAACATTACTTCAGTTTAAATTGTTTCACTCATGCTAGGCAAAACCTCCAGCCAGAATCATCATTCTGCTACCCAAAATCACAATCATAAAGGTTGGAAGAGACCTTCAAGATCATCTAGTTCAACCATAAAGACCCATAAATGAGGGGAAACAAAGCCACTGCTCTTCATTGGCCCTTGGCTATAAGATACACACAGTTCCCTACTCACCAACCTTTTAAAACACAGCTTGAAAATATACCCTTATTCTCAAGTTACCCAATAGATAGTGCCAATAGTTACCCAATAGTGTGTGCATCTCCGAATATTTTAAGTGTTCTAACATGATATATTCAATGCCTTTTCAGTAGTTCACCTCACTGAGTCAAGTCTCATCTCACACATCATTAAACCGTTCACTTAAATACACCTTCAGACACAACTTCTACAACATTTAAAACAAATTTAGCACTTGAATTGCTGCTCAATCTTCACAGAGAATACTTCCCACAAGAAGGCAGTTAAGAGAATTCCAAGTAAATTATTTACATTTTGGATTGAATTAGAGAATGAATAGTGATTCAGTACTCCATCATTAATTTAAGGTGCATTCAGCTATGTCCTGACATATGGCTCCAAGCTCAGAAACAAACAGAAAATCGAAAAATACCACAAACCGACTATGGAAGGCTATTTAGGCAAGTAGATGAGTATATAGCATAGGCAGTAAATGGAGGGTTGTTTACACATCAAATGACAAATATTTTGCACACATACCTACTCCTTTTTTGCAGTAAAAGTTGATTGAACTACCTAATGTATGGGGGTATATGAGATATCTAAGTGAAGCCATAAAATAGCTCATTCTCTTCAGATGGGGCAGAGAAAAAGCATTCAAGCTATGTTTTAGTGCATTTCCAAGTGCTAAAGATAATGATTTTGATTCTTTTAGGTGCCTTTGGGTTTACATGAACTCTGAGGAGTCAGAAATAAGTGACTGGATTTCCTGTCCTGTGAGTGGGACAGGATGGAGCATCTCCGAATGGTGCCCCAGAAGCATGCTGGCTGAAAAGGCAGCTTCCTAGGCTTGGGAGATAAGGGTAGGCAAAGGAAAGTACTGAAAAAACCACTGCATCTAGGATCTTCTTCTGCCCAGGCTGCAGGTCACTCTAACTTTCAGTGCCCTGAGACGTCTTACCAGAAATAGACAACACACAACACTGACAGCATGGGTAGAGC
>VZSE01004322.1:362384-439866 GCA_013398275.1 Promerops cafer | reverse complement strand
GTTTGTACCTTATGAAGTCAGGCACATTGGATGTCACAGAAAATTTCTTTTAGACAAAAGCAATGCTGCTGTTAAACAGTCTTTTGTTAGTCTTAGAAACGTAGTCAAGTGATCAAACCTAGAGCATCTGACCCATTTTAATAACAAATAAATCTCTGCAAAAACACACCCCCTAGGCTTTAATACTGAGTGAGTAGAGCTCGGTAACTTACAGGATTATGAAGTTAAAAAGCTACTTTTCTGGTTACTCACATAAAGTAGATGCTTATTAGCCTTCCTCTCTTGCAATGCATTGAACACTTTCACTACACCATGACGGGCATTTTGTTGTCCAACAAGATTCTGCAGAGTATCTGCAACAAACATTACTTCAGTTTAAATTGTTTCACTCATGCTAGGCAAAACCTCCAGCCAGAATCATCATTCTGCTACCCAAAATCACAATCATAAAGGTTGGAAGAGACCTTCAAGATCATCTAGTTCAACCATAAAGACCCATAAATGAGGGGAAACAAAGCCACTGCTCTTCACTGGCCCTTGGCTACAAGATACACACAGTCCCTACTCACCAACCTTTTAAAACACATCTTGAAAATACACCCTTATTCTCAGGTTACCCAATAGATAATAGTGTGTGCATCTCAGAACATTTTAAGTGTTCTAAGATGATATATTGAATGCCTTTTCAGTAGTTCACCTCACTGAGTCAAGTCTCATCTCACACATCATTAAACCGTTCACTTAAATACACCTTCAGACACAACTTCTACAACATTTAAAACAAATTTAGCACTTGAATTGCTGCTCAATCTTCACAGAGAATACTTCCCACAAGAAGGCAGTTAAGAGAATTCCAAGTAAATTATTTACATTTTGGATTGAATTAGAGAATGAATAGTGATTCAGTACTCCATCATTAATTTAAGGTGCATTCAGCTATGTCCTGACATATGGCTCCAAGCTCAGAAACAAACAGAAAATCGAAAAATACCACAAACCGACTATGGAAGGCTATTTAGGCAAGTAGATGAGTATATAGCATAGGCAGTAAATGGAGGGTTGTTTACACATCAAATGACAAATATTTTGCACACATACCTACTCCTTTTTTGCAGTAAAAGTTGATTGAACTACCTAATGTATGGGGGTATATGAGATATCTAAGTGAAGCCATAAAATAGCTCATTCTCTTCAGATGGGGCAGAGAAAAAGCATTCAAGCTATGTTTTAGTGCATTTCCAAGTGCTAAAGATAATGATTTTGATTCTTTTCAGTTAGGTGCCTTTGGGTTTACATGAACTCTGAGGAGTCAGAAATATGTGACTGGATTTCCTGTCCTGTGAGTGGGACAGGATGGAGCATCTCCGAATGGTGCCCCAGAAGCATGCTGGCTGAAAAGGCAGCTTCCTAGGCTTGGGAGATAAGGGTAGGCAAAGGAAAGTACTGAAAAAACCACTGCATCTAGGATCTTCTTCTGCCCAGGCTGCAGGTCACTCTAACTTTCAGTGCCCTGAGACGTCTTACCAGAAATAGACAACACACAACACTGACAGCATGGGTAGAGCTCTCTCTCTCCAACTTTGAAATATAAGAGGAAGAAGTAATTGGGGTGGCGCCACTCTCTGTATTTGGCAAGTAATTACAAGTAGCAGAGCCACATATTTGCTCACAGAGAACCAGCAGAGAGAGAATCGACTGAGGTTCCTTGATGAATATTATGTATGGAAATAGAGCAATTTTGATTTTGCATCCACCAATATTATCTGAATCCATGCCTTTTACCAGACAGGCAGGAGAGGCAAAGACTAAGACCAAAATCATCCTTATTTATGCAAATAATCATAATTTAGAACTCTATAGGAAAATAATTTGATTAACCGGTTTCCTTATTAGTTATTAAATCTGTGATTAAGCAGAATCAAAGTCATCTCACCTGGAATGTTTTCAAGTAGTTTTTGTTGTGCTCTCTGTTTTGTCTCCTGCTTCTGTTCATCGCTCTTGGCCCTCGGTGGTGGAGCTAACTTTCCATTTGGCCAAAAAGCATCTCGAAACACACCAATGTAGTAAACAAGCATTGGTTCACTGAACATCCAGTGTACAGTGTCACGGATTTGCCTGTAAAGAAGTGTAGAAGGGAGCCCATCAGAGCTAGTCTTTCATGTTTTTCCAGATTTATTCTTTTTACTCTTCAAAGTAGTGGAAGAGGTGTTCTTTTGCATGTAATTTTGCCAGTATACCTGAGTTGATTTCATTGGCATCACAGCAGGTCATATTCAGCTCTGGGTGCTCTAGGATCTAAGTCACTCCAGATACCTGACTTAGATCTGGAAAAGGCTGCTTTTCAGTGTAATCCACAAACATACATTACAAATTACAAGTACTACATTGAAATATACATCAAAACTACATTCCAAGGATGGGCACTACAAAGGCTCCACCAGCAAAAGTCAGGGAAATCAGGTAACTAATTGTAGCAAACTCCAAACTAGTTGCCTGCAGAGATGTGCCTGCTAGGATAAAAAAAGACAGTTTTGATAGAAGCACTGTAAGTTCCTTCACATATAGCAAAGCACATTACTGAAGGGATTACAAACAGACAGAAACCCCTTCCTGTGGCTGCACCACTCACTGTAGCCTTCAGCACCAGAAGTCTAAGGTAGAGAGCAGGCTCCAGTCAGTACTGCTGCCATACAGCCAAATCCCTTAAAGTCAATAAAGTCAACCTACATGTAAAAAGCTGCGTAGGAACTTCACATGCAAGCTATGCTTACACATTCTCTCCCTCTCTGTCCTCCTTCAGGCATTTTCCAGTTATCAGCAGGGTATGAACAAATGAACCAATCAATTTAAAGCTCAGTGAGTAGATACTGTCTGAGACCAGTCCAATTTACTGCTACGTAATTTATGTAAGAGGCTTTAAAAGCCATGCTGGCAAGGGCAAATTTAGTCACTAACTGGATGAAGAACAGCCTGCTACGCTGGTAGAATACTTCTAAAACTTGTTTCTGACCAGGGATACAGCTTTCCACTTGAAGGTGTTAACAGACAGGTATGCTCATAGCCTCAGGCAGGCCTCATCTGGCAACATAAAGATAATTCACATATCTGTGTTTTCTCTAATAAACATAACATAGTTCTAAACTGAGCTGTGGAAAACAAATGCAGATTATCATATCCAACAGGATGTCCAGATTATTTTTAGCTGTTCTTCTGTCAGCCTTTTTTTCATAGAATGATGCTGAAGGTTCATCAGCTACTTACTTGTTGATAGTTCTTCCAAAAGTGACTTGTACTAGTGCAATTAATGTTTTTCTGACCCACTTGAACACTAGAACAATGAAAAATTATAAAAAATAATGACCAAGAAGTTAATAAAATTACAGAACCCATGATCATGTGCAAAACCTACCTCCCAACAAACCAAACCCAAACAACCCACCCCTACAGTAAACATTGTTATAACGCTTTCTGAGATTCCATTAATTGTACAGAGGTCTCATTTTTCTGGATTATGTTCCTTATACTGTTTGCTGTATGGTTAATTCTTGCAGATTATATAAGTAGGCATATAAAATGCATTCTAGGTTATACTGTAAATTTTTATATGTAAGAATATTTCAAGTTTATTGAGCAATATAACTACTCAAAACCCTTTTTATACTACAACAAAACCAAATGTCCTCAAGCTTCCCACCCTTTTCATACCTATGAGTATAAAGTACACACAGCAGCACCATTAAAATTCTGAAAACATTTTCACTCAAACCAAGCAGTCAGCTTTCCATTACAAATAAAAGGAAACAAATGTGATTGCTTCCTAGTAATTACTGGTAAATATTTCTTTCAAACTGTTCACCATCACAATAAAGTCTATATTTGGAAGATACATCTGCCATTTTTGAAAGGTGTCACATTTTGCAATAGTTATCCTGTAAATAATTTTATAGAGCATCATGTGTGGCTGCACATTCAAATAGAAACAAAAAGTTTTCTTTACCATCATCATTCAGTTACATAAAGTGGGGGAAAAATCCAGTATTTAACTATACCACAATTCTAGCATCATTTTCATCATAGAAGTTGCAGAATTAAATGCATATATAATTCACTTAAAATGGATATTAAAATTATATTTCTTTGACAGAGATGTTCTATAATAAAGCCAACTTTCCTTCCTCAAAAACTCCTACAATCTAACGAACAGCCTATTTACAAAAAGTGTACTACTGTCCTTTCTTCCTTTTTTTAAAATTTTTTTAACTTTAAAAATATTAAGTGCAAATGCTGTCCCCCACCAGTTACATTTTTATTGCCATTTTATATTGTAATTTCACTTTTGAATGAAAGCTCCAAAGTTATGAACTACTGAAGAATAGCTTCGTTCCAAACTGGCCGTATAGATTGCAAGAATGTTTTCACTTACTGAAACAGCAAAAAAAATATGAATTACAAAGTGCCCTACAGAGCCAAGAGATTCCATTAGCAATTGAGCAGGTTTACATCTTACTTCCTCGCAGTTCAAAAATCTCTCCAATCAGCATGAAACACGGTTCAGCAAGAGAGTCCTTCTTCCCATCAACCTCCTCTCCGTAGTCCGACAGGTCACTGTCCTCTTCCGTTTCTTCCTAGGAAGAGAAGGACAGCATGGGTACATGCTGCAGTTCCCCAGCCTTCTTCCAGAATGGATTTAGTTACTGCCACACTCTGGGGAAGGAGCACAGCTGGTCCTCTCAAAAAGCAGCATTAGAGCCAAAAACTGCTGCTGGCAGGATCTGGCAAACAGGAACCTCACTAGGGAGTTTGAAAACTTCCAATTGGACTAAAGTGATGAGGACACTGCACTGCTGGCATCATCATCACTGCTGTATCTTCTGCTTGCAACCTTGCCCCAGTAAGCACTTCAGTGCTGCCTAGATTTTCAGAATCTACTGCCTGTATTGCCCCACCAACACCAGCTGGATAAAAGAAAGCAGGTGATGTGGGAGTCGTGTACTGCTAGGAAACAGGTGAGAGCTGTCAGCAGGAGACAGCTCTCAACAGCGTTTGTGATTGCAAAGCCTCCTCTGACACAACGCCCATAAAAAAACATTCAGGATGGAGAGCTAGACAGCTGGGAAGAAAAGGAGAAAATCTGGTTATTGCACAGGGAGAAGCAGGTAGCTGGTTCGCCAGGAGAACAGTGCCTCCACAGCTGAAGCCACTCAGTGGGATCAGGCACTAACCAGTTGCCCTTGAAATAAGCTGGGAACCAAACCCAGCAGTGGAAAGGGAACTGGCCACTGCAGAGACAAGCACCATTAATGAAAACTAGTCCCAGGCAGAAACACAATATTGTGATACTTAGTGACCTGAGCCTGAGCATACCCAAGCTCAGGGCACCAAAGGGAGAAGAGTTATTCAGATAGGCTCCCAGAAGATGACTGGGTTGAACCACGTCAATCCTGGCAGTACCATCTATTCAAGAGTCAAGGGCAGACAGCAGGTTGTTTCTCACTGTCATGAAGATTGCTTCAAGATCAGGACTACAACCACCTATCATTACTCATGGCAGCCAACACATCCCTTTGCTTTCCTGGATATTCCCTTGCCTGCTTTGAGCAAAGCTAAAGAGAGACAGACCTGACCTCCACTGAGGCTGGTGCAATGCCCCAGTCTCTGGATCAGGAATGGTCAGAATGATGTGCAAATTTTCTTCTTCAGCCTGGTTTTCAGAGATAGCAATCATCTCTTCCTTTCATCCTCATCATTCAATCATCTAATATTGGTTTATTTTTCTGCTATTCAGTGAATCTCCTGTCATTTAGAAAATGCAAGAAGAACTGTAAATTCTTACACTACAGTGCGTTTTCTACCCAGTAAATTTATAAACCTAAAAGCTCTTTTTTCTAGATGATATCAACTGCATTTTTGCTCTGATTTGGTTTTGATCCAGAGAGCTAAGAAATACGTTCTAAAGCTAACCCTGTCCAAGGAGCTGTATATATAAAGAAATTGCTGCAGTATCTAATCCTGAACACAACACTCAAGAGGTAATATTATTGCTCTGACATATATTTGGAAAAAGTGATATGAGATGTAAGGGCAAAGAGAGAGCTGAATGAGAGCATTCTCTACTACAAAGTCCAAAACACAAACCAAACCAGGAATTCTCAGTTACAAAAAGAACACAATTATACCAGTTTTACGTGTGGCTTAACACAACTAACTTCATTTATGACCTTGTACCAAATGATTTAACCCCAGTTTAACTGCTTTAGGAAAGCATCCAAGATGCTATCAACGAAGCAAGACTGAGCTGTTCCAAAGCACAAACTGAAAGACATGGGAGTCCAGGAAACAGCAGAGATAATCCCAGACTGCCTCACAATCCATCTCCCTCCATTTTATTTTATTATTTTCACTTTAGGACAATTATTTGATATATTCAGAGGGTCTGAGAGTTCCCACCATCTGTATTCTGTTGTTTTCTCTTATGTGTAAGCTTAAGGAAAGAAGGGCGAAGAGAGGGAAGAGAAATGTGAAGCAGGATGGTCTTTGCATTTGCACAGTGCCTGGCATAATACACTCACTCTAGCCAAAACTAAGCTTCTAGGCACACAAGTAATAAATAGTTTTAAATTTAAACTCAGTAAGAAGTTATGTTCCAACTCCTCTGTTGCCACACTCTGTGGGCATTTTTTTCTCTACTTCCTTTAGTTTTTCAGTAACAGTTGCATAATTTCTGCTTTATTTGTTCTTTCTCCTCTCACACACTAGTATTAAAAATTCTCTTTCCTTCTCCTGTATTTCCCAACTATTTCCTCCTACACACTCCCATGATACAATATCTATGCAGTCTGGCTTTGTCTTGAGGATGTTTTTCAATTAAATAGCAAAATACAAATAGCTTCACACTTCAGTGCTTTTATGCTACTTCTACCTAATAGTCATTTTAGTGAAAGCACTTCAGATTTTAGAACTCCAGTACTTCGATCAAAGTGTAAAACTAGTTTCTCAAACTTTCTTTATATTTATTACTCTGAAATGAGGCATATGCACTCAGCATCTAGATGCAAACACGGTATAATTTTGAAAGATACATACATAGGATTTTCTTATTTCTGAGAAGCAAGACCACTTTTCTCCCTATTAAAAGGCTAGAACTGTACATGCTCCCCAAACTCCAGTTATCCTGCATAAGACCCATCCACTCCAGACAACTACAGCATATAAGAAATTAACTGTTTCATATGAATTTTGTATAACATATAACTAAAAAGGGGGAATAGAAACAGCTCCTTGAATGTTGCATTATCTGAACATGAACAACACAGAATAGAGTGCCATGGAATTATGGTCAATTTAGTCAATGAGCTATTTTAGTCACTAATCTATTATTCATTGCATTTTGATGGGGTTTTATGGCTTAATAACAAATTCTCCAAGTGGTTTGCCCACATAGGCTCCTGCCTGCATTTGCAAATTCCCTCAGTAAGTCTGTAATATTTGCCAACAGTTTTTTGTCAAAACTACTCTGCTTCAGAAGCTGTCCTGAAATTACTAAAGATACGCAGCTGTTCTTGACAAAAGAATATTCCCAAGTGAGAATTATTTTTACCTGCCAAAACCCTGAAATATGCATGTCCAGAACACAAAAAGTGGAAAATTCTGCTATAAAAAAATAAACAATCTTGCATGAACTGCAATTTGTTTATTTGCGATAGCTTATACATTTACATGTACCAAAATGCAGGAAACCTATTTTATTAATAAACATCTTTTAAATTCATAGGCAGCTCTTACTTCTGACTCTTTGTTCACTTACAGTCAATTACAAATGACCTTTGGAAATATTGCCTGCCATTCAAATACTAATGACTCTCCCTGCTTACTTAGGATAAGTAATTAAATTTGGGAAGATTACTTTTCTACCACTTACCTCCTGATGAGAAAACAAATCACCAGGAAGTCGTTCTAGAAATGAGGAGAGTGAAAATGATGACTTCTTTCCTTGCACATCAATAACTTTGAGGTGCTCTGGGGAGGGGCTCAAGAAGGCATAAAGTGCTTCACTCTGGCAGAGTCTTTCATCAGAGAGTAATTTCTATGAAATAAAAATAATGACACATCACAACACAGCAACACATCAATTAAATATTTCTTGTTAAAGAATAAGATGTGTTGAGGCATCCAATAAAACTGATTAAGTCACAGCTCAGAGGTAGTGTGAGAAAAAAATCCCTATCTCAAAGATACTTTAAGAAGCTATTTCTAAAGTACTGGAACTAGTAAGAATAAAGCTTTTAATCTTACAACTTTCTTGTTTTCTGATTTGTAAGGAATTTGTTGTGAAGAGTTTTAGCTGAAAGTGGCAATTAAAGGATTCATTATTTATGGTTCCTTAATTAATCAAAGTTTAAATTAACTTACCACTACAGGAATGGTTACTATCAGTCAAACTCATCTCAACTTCAGGCATTTTGGACAACTTTGACATTTATAGTGTCAAGCCTTACATTTGACCTATTTGTTCTAGGCTCTTTCTTTAGGCAATAGAGAGGCACCAGCCTCTCAATTCTGCTGTTTAGATATCTGTTGGTTTTGCCTTTATTTTCATACCTGCAGAAAGTTATTAAGCTGGTTCTTGGATTTCTCCATGAATTTCTGGTCTATGGATTTGAAGGGCAGCTTGCTGAGAGAAGGCAACTGAACTTTCTTTAATGACGGAAAACACTGTGTAGGAGAAAGAAGAGCTCAATTAAGATGTATGCAGAGAAAAAGACAGGTGGTTCAGAATGGAAATGAAGAGAATCCTTTTTGCTCTCCTCTCCCTTCCACACCCCTTTCAAGAAAACACCTTCCCTTTCCCGCTAGGGGCTGACACATCTAAGCTCTTTCCCTTTACAGCACCATTATCTATTCCTTATCAGACAGAAAGAGTAAAGCACTTTGAAAAAAAAAAAAAAAATCCCAACCTTCTCTCTCCCCAGAAGCAAAACACAAATAAAAATTTTAAAAAAAGTATTTCTAATACTTCCCTAGAAGCTGGACATAAAACCCCATTTTTATAGCAAGCTCTTGTATGACCATGCAGAGCATGTACCATTTTGAAATGGGGTTAATCCAGTAAAACATTATTAAGGGGAAAAAATAATTATAAACAAGTTTTATAAGCATCTGTCAGAGACCAGAAATATGCACATAGAAATCTATCTCTAAAGGGCTAAAAGCCAAAAGGCTGGTATTGAAACTAGCAGCATTACATTTTTACCATTCTGACAAATTTTGGCAGTTTGTATCTTTTCCCTCCCGTAGCCAGGATTCATACCTCACTGAGTTTGCGGTGTAGGTTCTGAAACTCATTGAGCTTCCTGGGAACAGTCCAGTTCTTAGTTTCAGCTCCACCAACTTCTTGTAAACTCACCATGACAGAGTAACAGGGCACTTGTTCTCCATTCTCTTCTAAAACCTTGTGGGGAAGAAAAACCAGATAAGGTAATCTCAGTTGAAAGTAAACAGTGGAACATTTGAGCTGCCAGATGACTGGCTTGCAAACTCAGTCATCTGTCCCACGCTTCTCTTGAGATTTGAAAGCTACATATAGAGCAACTCCCTCAATGAACTAACCTTCACCCAAAATGCTGTGCCAGTCCTGAATCAGTCCACCAGCTAACCACCATTACACCTTACATACAGTTTTGCAATGCTGTCCACCAGCAGTCAAGTCTCCCTGACATGTCTTCTTCAAACAGCTGAGTGTATTATTTTGGTTTTTAAGGTACCTACCATGTAGCTTTGTGATTGTTCATCAATACTCCATCTCTCCTATCTGCATTTACCTGAGTGTTCTCCCCTTATTTCCACCCTCCCTTTCCCAGTGCTTCTGCTGAGGCTCACCCACACACTGGGCACAGCAGCAGCTCTGCAGCTGGTGCTGTTAGAGTGATTTCTGTGCTCACTCGAGCTGTTATCCTTGCACAGTTTGTGGTATCCATGCACTGTTTCTGAGGGACTTACAACTTTACAAAAATACTAATGAATCCAACTACCATCATCAGCCAGAGGAAGGAGAAGCAATTAACCACATTGCTGTAGTTTTCTCATTTGCACAAAGTTAAACGATTTTTCTTGAGACAACGGCAGCAGTGTGACCACACTGTTTCTTAATTTGATATAAGAATTGACATAAGAATTTCATCCTTATGACCTATTGGTGGCAAATTTTTATTTACTTATTTTGAGGAGACAACCAAATGCATAAAATATTTCACTCTAGAATGCTTGTCTTTATATACATGCAAATAACGATAAGGTAATTATTAAATACCACTCCCAGTCTTTCTGAGCAAAGTTTTTTTAAAAAAAGATGTTTTAAAGCTTTTAAGAAAAGAATATTTAACTAACCTAATTAGGATAAGAATAAACTTTAAAATTCATATAATTATGACACCTTTTCTGAGAAGCCTGTAGAGATCTGACAACACAATGCTATTGATGAATAATTTGACAAGCAACTGCGTCACCATTGTAAAAGCCATGTGGCTGAAATGTACCTTCATATTTTTAAGCTATTCAGAGCAGTACATTGATAATATTCCCTGTGATGCATACCTCATAAAGCTGCACAAGGACCACTGGGAAGCCAAGTCTGAGGGCCAGATTTCACAAATCTCTGTCAAAAAGCTGCATTCAGACAGAATACAAAGCACCAGCCTGAATGCCTGCAAATGTGCCTGGTTCTCAGCACAGCTATTTGGAGAAGTGCCTATCTCCTGCCAGACTACTGCAGAAATAGATGCCTGAACAGCCTTCAAGATGCAGGTCAGAGAGACATGGTGCAGAACAACTGGGATCATCTGGGACAGTCCCTGCCCTGTCTACCCTGAGCTAGATTGGATCTGTGTTTGTAGGTGACCCACAAACACCTCCTGGCTGTCATTTTTCAATACTGGGAGACCAGTGCTGAAATTGCTGATTTGAGTCATGCCCATGATTCTCCACCCCAAATTTGTTCCCAGGTCAGGGATTTGCATGTGTAGGGTCATCTGAACTGTAATTGTCAGGAGAGAGTCATCCCTCTGAAAGAACATTCTCAAAATGGGAGGACTTAGTACTCCTGCTTCAAGCTATGTGCAGAATCATCTAAATTCCAATTACTACATGTAGACATATTACAGCTTTTTTTCAAGTGCCCTCAAATACCCTCTATAAATACTGAAAATGTTCAGGATCTTCTTAGGAATGCAAAACTTTTTATCAACTTAGGTACTTGTGAATTTGTTTTTCCAAATTAATGAGTCAACTGGAAAACCAAAAAAAAAATGGAATGTTAGGAGGTCTTCTAAACCAGGAGATCTAGTCCTTTGCTGTTAGCAGGCACCATCTCATACAATTGCTATCACGAATGAATTCAAGCTAGAGAGCCCTATTCCTCTGATTCTCCCTTTTGCTAAGTTAAGCAAATTAAAGTGCTTTCAGTACCCTTTCTCATGGGAAAAGTTCCTCATTCAAATCCACCCTTCTCAAGGGACACAGCCCAGCACCTGCAAAGCGACTGTAACACTTCCTCATCTTGAGTGAAACTCCCCTCCTAATGTATTCAAGGGCTGCATTTACCCTTGACAGACCTGCAGCCCTCTCAAGATGAGCTGCACATCTGACAAGCCACCAGCATATCTACTGTTTCCAGCCAAAAGGTGCTCCAAGGGTCAGAGCTGAAGCCCGGGGTTCCTGCTGAACACAAACCTTGCATGCCGCACCATGCGAGTGCGCTTCTCCTACTCCTACCCAAAAAAATCATCCAGGTTTTTCCCAGCCTTCCTAACCCTTTTCTGGCCTTGTTTTCAGGTGCTGCCTGTACAGTGCTGAGTACTAGGGCAAAATCACTTCCCTGTTCCTGCTGGCCACACTATTTCTGACACAGGCCAGGATGCATGTGGCCTCCTTGACCACCTGGGCACACTCCTGGCTCATGTTCAGACAGCTGGCAACCACCAGCCCCAAGTTCTTGTCCACTGAGCAGCTTTTCAGCCACCTCTCATCCAGGTGTGCAGTGTGGTAACAACAAGCAACATGCAGGTTTTTTCACCTTATTCAGATCTACAAACTCCATTTCTTACGAAAGCAATAGATATTTTAAACGATGTTGTGCTGAAACAGTCTCTCTTTGGACAAGGAAGACAATGTCTGTTACAATATTAAATGATACAAGGCCAAAACCATTAAACCAAGCAGATCAAATTAGGTTATTTAGCTCTAAGTTATAATACCTGTAATAGGGAAGAGACTCACACAATTACACAAGTTGTTATCATAGGCCCCTTCATTCTGCATGTTCCTACTGTATTTTTCAACCTCTACCAGTCAGCCAAAACACTGAGTCTCCAAGGTAAGTTATCAGAAATACGAGCCACCAAAAGACACCTAGAGATGATATTATTTACACTGATTTTTTAAAATATATATAGTTCTCACACATAGACTTAGTATATTTAAATTACTCAAAACTATAAAGACTGAAAGATTCAAGCTAAGAGATGACAAACAAGAGTTCGGACATGGTTTTTTTTCCAAGACTTAAGTAATTTTTTTTGGTGCATTCTCTGTTAACTGATTTAGTAGATCAGTTTAAAACGTCACTGAGTGGCTATTACACTTCCAGCTCAAGATCTACAGCAAAATTTATTTTTACTAAGCTTTTCTGCTAAACAATAGGGCCAAGGCTTTCTCTCTCGTAAATCACAGAGCTGTATTCTGGGATTGGCAACAACGTATTTTGCAGATAGAGACTATGTCATCTACTCATGCCCCCTGAAATCATCAATTGCAGCTAGAATATTCCCAGGAAATTAATTAACATAGATAACTACAACACCCATGTTTTCTCCGGCCTACCCTTTGAAGCATGGAGCTGTAAATAGCACAGTTAATGCAAGCCTATATTTAATTACCTAATCCAGTACTACTCATAGGTTATAGCTAAGGCAGCAAGCAAATAAAAGCCTCTTCCAACCTCCCTCTAATTTAGCCAAACCACCTTCTCCACTGGTAACGAGAGAGACACTGCACCGTTCTTTATGGTTACATATGTGCAGAAAGCTGCCATTCTGCAGCTTTTCTGCACCCAGAGTTTATCAGATTTTAAGACCAGGCTTCAAAAGCTACAAATAACTCTTAAAAAGACAACTTAAGAACTTGTCAGCTCTCAATAATGTCACCTGCAAACAGCATTAAAGCAAAACCAAATCCAGATGTTTCCACATGTAAAATTTAGTTTTAAAACTGGCACCTTACATTTTTTGACCTGTTGGATTTATTTCTTCTTTTACAAGAACTTTAACTGTTGACAGACCTATCATGGGCTTGCAAGAGCTGAAGACACAACCAAATAAATGCCACAAGCACATACTTTTTTCCTCCAACAAAGAGTTACCTCAAGAAAACTATTTATATTCATTTCAGGAACATTTTCTTAATGGCGTACAAAAGCAAACCAGTAGAGAGAGACCCAATTAATCTTCAGTTCTGCGTAGTGATACTGTCAAGAAGATTACTTCTGTATGTCAGCCTACACTTACTACACAAGCATTCACCGAGTTCCTTTCATGGTAAGTGTTAATAGAGAGCCAGAAGATGGTTTTCATTACAATTTTTTGCATGCATTCTACAATTGTCTGCCTATGCCCAAATGGAACAGCAGTAAAAGACAAAAAAAAAAAAAGGAACAACTTCTTCAACTTACAGATATAAAGCACTTTCTTTCCAAGCATTAAAGTCCCTTGAAACTGTACAGCCACTAAATACAATAATACAAAACCCAAAAAGTATAAGCACTGCATCTTTGAGATGTAGCAGAGACACAACTGCACCCAAGTGCAATAGCATGGTATTATAGGAAGGAACAGTTCTCATGAAAAAACAGTGCCCCTAAGATAGCAAATTACTTTACCCAGTGCCAAAACTTGTTTATGTACATGAAGGTAATTTTTATAACTCCATTACAACAGTATCTGAGGAATAGAACCTCTGTGTATGCATCATAGTAGCCACTGGAGAAACAGGAGTTCAGAAGAGGTTAGGGTTCTTTCCCCAACAAGTAAATTTTAAGTATAAACCGGTATAAGGAAAGTATCTCCACATTTTTCTCCTGCTTTTCATGCAAGTTTGAATAGACCTGGAAGATAAAAAGCCAGAAAAATAACCCCTACCTCTCCTGAGACAATGAAGGCTTTCCACATGCCAAGATTCTCACACCACCAGTCTGTTCTTGCAATGTGCAGCTGAAGGTCACTGTGCTCTCTCTCCATCAGAGTAATTTCATCCTTCAGCTTAGAAACAATCTGCAGAGAAAAGTTTATTCATTACAATTGGTAGGAAAAAGCTTGTGCAGCACACAAGCTTTATGTCTTTAGGGACTCTGTTCTGAAAGAAGGTACAAAAGCAGAGGGAGAAAAATTCATGTGGATTAAAAAAAAAAAATCTCAAGTGAGGAAATCAATGATGCCTCAAACTTCTAGAGTACACAGCAGTCTTAAAGGTCTCAACCTTCACACTAAAATAAAACACAAGTTAGAAGTACAACTACTATCACACTACCAGCATAAAAGACACTTGAGATAGGATTATATATTACACACAGTATGTTTTATAAGAACTTGAAATTGCCATTAATGAAATATACCCTAGTGAAGACACCTGTCATTTTCAGGTACACATCGTGACTGAAGAACCTGGGAATAGATTTCATTTCTAGGAATTTAGCTATGTTAGAAATCACTCAGAAAGTTATCACTTATTTCATTTTAGTTTTGAGAAGGCACTTATTTCATTTTAGTTTGGAAAGCACAAAAAGTAGCCAAATATCCTGCCAGGAGACAGCATGACAAGAGAAGGTGCAAATATACGTAAAATGTGACATTAGAAACATGGCAAAAGCAGATGACACTTTTCCATTTTTAAATATGATATACCACTTAGCCAAATTTATCAGTTCGATCACTTACACCACAAGTGGTACATTCTACAGAGCTACAGGAATTCCATCTCATTCAGAATTTTTGTCTCATGTCAGATGTAAAATATTATCTATGCAACAGCTATATAACAATTTTCTAGCAAATACCTCACCTTCAGAATAATTTTATATTTTACTTTATTTGCTATCAATGCTGAGGCTTCTCTACAATCACCTTACATTGACTCCAGCAGCATCCAGGAAAATTCAATAAATACAGAACAACTGGTAAGATTTTATCATAAGTAAACAGCTGTTACATTTACAAACTGAATACTGAGACTTTACAATAAACACTGGATCCATTTTACTATTCTGTTTTGGAGATGTATCTATTTTCCAAGACAAAGAATATTTTAGAAACAAAAACATACAGGGAAAACCCACTACTTCAGTAGGGGTACAATCCCTGCCTCCCCAAGAGCCTAAGTACAGAAAGAATATAGCTAATATGGTTTCAAGAATGCAAAGGGAACACAGAACATTCATGTGAATAGAACACTATATAAAGGTTTAGTTATACAGAATCATAGAAAGGCATGGGTTGGAAGGGGGACACCCCAGAACAGCTGCCAACATTTTCAGTTGTCTGCAGTACCCTCTGGCAGAAGGAAGATGAGGAAGGGACAGAGGGAATGAAGCTAGCCAGGGTGGCCTCAAACTCTAGTGTCCACATCCTTCTCCTGGACGTAGCTATGCCCAGAGCTGGGGCAGCAGAGTGAGTGGGGTGTCAACTCCTATTCAGACAAGCATCTTAACATTCACCCTGAATGAAGGAAAAATGTATAAAGCAGCCAGGTTCTGAGCAATGACTAATACCCAGGTACATTTTTGTTATCTCTAGCAACAGGATTTTAGGAAAACCCCTTGGCTACTTGTTCATCTTACCCACCATCTACCATTTGCAACTAAATCCCATTACACCTGACAAGACAGGCCCAACTGCATCTGAACAACAGGCCTGTAATATCAACACAAATAAGCTGACCCAAGCCATGTGCAAGTCACTTGCTTCTCCTGAGTATATTCTCAGAGTGCTTACCTGTTTCACTTTGCAAAGAGAAAAGGATACTTTTTGCCCTAGTCCAGAGATTTAAAGTTTTATATCCCAGCGAATTTTTCCTTTGATGACAGCATGCTTTCTCCTAGCTTCTTATTTAATAAAGGAGTCAGTCACTGCTAAAGGTCGGGGGTTTTTTATCCCTTAGCTCGAGGAAGTCCGTCGGAGCTGGCGCTGCGTTGCGCTGTGCCCCGAGAGGCAGCAGAGGGCACAGGAGCCGAGCAGCGCATCCCCCCGGGCAGCGCGCACGGCACGGCACGGCACGGCACGGCACGGCACGGCACGGCACGGCACGGCACGGCACGGCACGGCACGGCACGGCACGGCACGGCACGGCACGGCAGGGAGGCAAGGGAGAAACACCCCTTGCCATCAACAAAGCAGCAAGACCACGGGAGAGTGGACATTATTCCATGGCCAACAAAGCAATAGATATCACATCCACAATTTTTGCTACAATAGCTTTTAGATATGGGAAAAAAGCAATTAAAACTAAGTTCTGATTGCACCTTCTAATTAACAAGTTGACTGAAATAACCATCTGACCTGCCCAAATTGTGACAACTGGACATTACACAAACACACACATATCCAAAAAAAAAGAAAAATCAAATAAAAGAGCTGAAGACACTAAAGGTACGTACCTTTTTGTCGGGTTTTGGTGAATTACAAATGGAATTTAGAGCCTGTTTCTTATACTCAAGCTTGTCATTTAGCTGGCGAAGTTTATTTACAGCATAACTGGCCTGTTCATTAATTCTTGTGCTGCATTCTTCAGTAGCTTCTTCACAACCTTGGCTCTAGGAACAGAGGATGGGGGTAATTGCTACGTTAATATGAGAAAAGAGACAGTTATTCATAGAATGATAGGATGGTTCTGGCTGGAAGGGACCTTAAAGATCACACAGTTCCAATCTCACTGCCATTGCCATGGACACTTTCCACCAGCCCAGACTGGTCAGAGGCCCATCCAGCCTGGCCTTGAACACTGCCAGGGATGGGGCGGGAGGTGGGTTATTGTTTGCTTCTTGATATAGATGAAAATGTAGGTATAACAGATATTCCAGCCATCAGATCCAACATGAAATGTCAGTCTGTTCTAAAAAACCAAACCAAAAACCCCAACAGACAAAGCCTCATTACCATCTACTACAGCTCTTTGGCAACTCGTGGCAACGGTGTAAAAATGACCTTCAAGCTAAAGCTTTAGTGTAAATGAGAGGTAGAGTTAAAGTTTGTTTTAAAAGCAAAAACAGCTTTGTAGTCATGATCAATAATCAGAGCCAGATAGAAAAGCAAATAGTTAGCACTGAGCTGAAAGATGATGAGGATGGGGCAGCAGGGAACAAAACCAAAAAAACTCCGTATTTCTAACAAACAGTCCTGCCTCCCACAAACTTTCACAAAACAGATTTGTCATCCTGCAGAACAATCTAAACGAAGTCCTTTAGCTTTCTACACAGATTTTACTGCTGTTTTTAGAAGTGTTAATAAAAATGTGTTAAAAGCACATATGCCTTACCCTAAATTCATAAATCATTTTCATATATTCATTCAGACAAACCAATAGCTTTTTCCATCTTGTGTACTACAGGCATGCAAAAAAATAGAAAACTTCACACCTTTCAGTGACATTCTCCTTAACATCTTCTGACACATAGCTCACCCTCCCCCTTCTTACTGTACTTCCCCAAATAGACATGAAGACGTTGAGATCTAGCAAACAGCACTCAGCTTTTACTGCTGCCATGTTCAAAGATCTTCGAGGTCTGTTTGTGACTGAGTATATCCAAATTTATCTGTGGGAAGCTGAGTCTATTCACATCAAGATGGGTTCCATGTCATTCAATGATATTCCAAGTAAGTAAACCGTATCCTTATATCATGAGGAAAAAGCTAACAGAATGAACTCTCATACTCTTGTAAATTCTGTGAGTTTTAGAGGAGACAATCCTGTTGTAAATTCCATAATATTTTATATCTTATTAAAAAAAGTCTGAGAAGAGATAACAGTAGCAACAATAACTAATCTCCTTAGCATGATCCTCAAACATAATGCAGAAGTCAGGAGATCTAGGTTAAGAAATCCACACCCTTTTCCAGCTCTGCATTTGTCTGCTATGTGGCTGAGTAAAAACCCATTATGCCCTGTCCTTTCTTCTGTCTGTTCTGCATGGACCATAAACTCCTAGGGTCAGAAACCTGCCTCCAAGCATGCATACAGACCTCAGCTCAGAATGTTGTTTTCCAGCACTACAATAACACAAATAATTAACAATATTGGGTGTTATTTAAAATGCTAGAGGAAAGAATTATAAAAAACCCCAAACCTTACACTTGCTGGGAAGCACGGAGGTAAAGAAGGAATCAAAAATGTTATTTTCAACACAGAAGAATTAGGAGACTTTTCATAAGAAGTTCAATGCTAGCAATCAAATAATTGCAATTAATTACAAATCAGTGAGGCTGTGCTCCCAGAGGTAGATTTCTGTCATTACGTTTTTAGACACTTAAAACAAAAACCACTGCTGAATCATTAGGTTTATCACAAAAAATGCTAGAATTGCAAGATCCAGTAACCTGTATTCAAAATATCAACTTTAACAAATAAACAACCAGTTCACTCAAAGCTGAGATCATAATGTATTGCACTGTTTTCCCCTGACTAGTAAACTGATAATGGCTTCCATTTCTGTGAGTGACGCAGAACACAGATGTCAGTCTTATTTTAGTGACCTGACACATGCAGCACCACTGCAATCACCAGACCCTCTCCTCAAAGTGCTGGATGCAAGCACTGCCTGCTTCTGTATTTCTACCTGTGCAGTTTGTCCAAGTAGAAATACTTGGGGTTTGTGATGGTTTGTGGAGGCTTGTCCTGGAAACAGGAAGTGGTAACAGACTGGGAAGATGAAAGAGCTTGTTCCACTTGCAGCAAATCCAGCAGTCTGGCCCTTTGCAGATTGCCTATCTTGTGACTTGATTTTCTCACATTTAATCAGGGCTCATCCTTTTGTCCTCATCTCCATGAGTGCCCAAGATGGCTTTTTATCTATTCAGTCACAGCAGTGAAATTTATAGAAAATTAACACGGGTGATGCCCACAGTGCACCAGAAGTGAGAACATAGACCCAAAACCCAAACTAAACCAAAACCAATCTGTATTTGCTAACAGTATCTATCCCTCCAGAAACATCTAATTTCTCAGCTCTCCTTTCCTATATATGGGGAGGGAAAAAACCCCACAAACTTATTACCCAGTACTGTATTTTCACCAAAATTTCAAAGAACATGGGAAGCTTCAGAAAGACTTCTATAATTTGTTTGCACAGCACCATTAGAACTGCTCTATTCAAGATATACTCAAGCAGTATATACACACACTATACTTAATTTGTTGTTAAAAATGAAAACAAAAAACAAAAACAAACTACTTTGAATGTTATAAGCAGACTTGGCAATATATTAGTCTTTAAGGTTTCGGGGCTGACACAGACTTCATATCTGGCCCATACATATCCAAGGACTCAGAGGAAGGACAGATGATGCTGATGTCAAAAATCTAACTTTCTGGCAGCTACAGTAGATGTTATCAGACAGAGTACAGCTAGCCCTAAAGTGTTGTGTCAGTTTCCTTAGAGAAATCATTATCTGTGTTAGACTTTGAATAAATCATATGAAGAAATTAGAAAGCACAACATTTAATGCTTCAGGAACTTCTGGACAAAACTGTTAAGAGCCATTGTGCAAAGTCTCAGTGATTGCAAGCACAAGGACACAAAGTCTTTGAAGTACCTACCAGCATAAACACAGAGCTGAGTTAGCAGTAAAAAAACTAGAAAACACATCTTGAATATTTTATCAAGGAAAAGAATACTGGGAAAAACAAACACTGAAAAGATTCATCAAGCTCTAAAAGCACATATTGCAAGTAATTTACTTATAACTATTCATCTCTGCAGATTTGCTGACACACAAACTACAAAGACTAGAACATCTCACCTACAGAAATTAAAGTCATTTAAGCAGTAAATACAAAAGCCTTATGTTCTGGAAAAATTATTTCTAAATAGCAGAATGTAAATCAGCACTTCTGGATTCTGCTTATTTGTTTATTTAGATCTGGTTTTAGCCAAACTGTTACGTTTCATTGAGTTCTGAGGAAGTTCACATGTAAAATGAAGACATCCATGCTGATCTGCAGCAGCAGCCTGACTGAAAGAGGCACTCAATAGTCTGAGATGTGCTCTTGTCAAAATGTTCTTGGACAAATGCAACACAAGTTCCCCTGATGTGACTGATTTATACAACCCAAGGAAAAAGCCTGCCCCAAGAAGAGTTGCCATTGGCTTATTGCTTATGACATTTTGAATGCTCTGTTTCTAGTATTTAGAGTTCTTGTGCTAGATTTATCTTCCAACATAGCCTATTAATTTATTCAATTAATCAATAGAAACCACTAAGATTATATTTTACCTTGCTTTTTCTTCTCTTTTGTGCAACTTTTAATACCTATTCAGTGCCTAGGAAATGCATGGGAGACAGGGACAATGTCTGGGCAGAAACCTACTCATTTTTCAGTGAGAATTTTTTCACTCAAAAGCAAAGCAGCTGAGCTTATACAAAATATGTTTTGCCTTCTCTGTTTCTAAAGAGAAAGATGTGAAATACAGAAGGCTTAGGAATCTGAAATATCTACTTGAACTAAATTAAAATTTAAGTAGCCTGTTATTTTGTACCATTTTATTTCAAAGAGCATGTAAACAAACAAGTTTAGCCAGATGAAACTACAAGAGCGATCATATTTATAAATAAATGAGGAAAACAAAAAAGTCCAAAGCTCAAGGACAGAAGATGCTACTACATGCTTTTCTTGGGACAGTCTCTCAGATCACTTTTAATAGGAGGGAAAGAAATTGTCTGTGTGACTCACCACTTCATCTTTGTCCTCAGGAGTTAGCTGGGCAGAGCTTCTTTCTTCCTCCTTCTTGACTGATCTCTCATATAAATCACTGACAATGAATGAGGGGTAGTATCTGTCCTTTAGAGTTTCATAAACATCTGCCTGAATTCTGTAGAATACTTCGATGCCTTTATTTCCCACAAGACTCTGCTGTATTTCCTTATAAAGGGATTTTTCCACAGGTATTTCTCTGCTTTCCACAAAAAAATTCTGGTAAATTTCACTCACCAGTTGAGGTATTTCAGCCTAGGAAGCAAGGGAGAGGAAGGGAGAAAAGAATAATGAAAAGATACTGAAAATATCAAGATGACTCAGGACGCAGGTGCACAATTTGAAGGATAATCAAGCTAATTTCCTATCCAAATGTATGAGAAGACATCTGTAAATCTCTTACTGAGATCAAGCATGCTGCCTGCCTGTGCACCTCTGCTCAGCAATCAACAATTTTACAAGTTAAGTATGGGTATTTGTTAAGTGAAGAAACAGCTGTGCCCTAAAATTGCCAGAGCTTCCACACCCACTCTTTTAAATCTATGTTCCAAAAGCTGGCATGAAAATGAAGAAAAGTGCTAGAGCAACAGTGTGGTCACCATTTTAAATTCAGATGGGAAAGCTCAGCTGTATCAGTCCTTCTGTCTTCTGCTGAATAGAATCATTCACTTTATACATGATTATAATTAATTTGCAGGGGAAAAGAAAAAAAAAAGATGGGAAAAGAAAAAGAAAAGATGCAAAAAGAGGAAAAAAGCACAACTGAAGTACAGGAGGCTGGGTATTTTTACTGAGCACAGTAAAGTGCAGAGGATTGAACTTTGCATTAATGAACAGGAAAGAGAGAAAGTAATGCAGCACAGCCCATGATTGGCTCCCTAAATTACCATCTCCCTAAACTGGACAGAATTAAAAAGGGTTTATTATCCACTCCCTCAGAATGGCACAATGTTCTCACCTGCCTCATCTGACAATACCACAGCCACATGACTGCAGGACACTACCTTTTTGTAAGCTGCCCCTGTAGTGGCAGATATATCCATATCTGTATGTACATATATATTGTTTTGAACAGGAAGAGAAAAATCACAGCTGGGAGGTCATGAAATGATTTACAGTACTTTTTCCAATCACAAACAGTTTGCAAATCAAAACTGATTTACAGAACTCTCTTCACTGTGCCTGACAAACTGCTTTTATTAACACTCTCTAGCTTGAGTTGGTTGGTAGTCATTTCTTCAGATTGTATTAATGGTTCACTACTTATACTCTACAATTTGTCTCTCTGTTTACAGGATGCTTTATGTTTTCCAATTGATTGGAATAAGAGCAATAAAATTACAGTGAACAAAAAGTTAACTGATGATCAATAAGGAAACCTGTATTTCAAGCTAGCCTGAAATGCTTCCCCCAAAAATCCACCACACTAACAGCAAACTTGTCCTCTACAAATTCTTCCTCTGCACCATTGCTTCAGGATACTTGTTGTGACTTTATGTGATATTCCCTATCCTTGTTTCAGGGTTCTAATTCCTACTTTATTCTAGCCAAAACTACAGTATAGCATTGTTTCTTCTCTCTATCAGTAGTGTGGTATTCCTGGAGAAAATTAGCTGCTACAGATTAGGAAGAAGTCTTTTAAAGAAACACCTCTCTTCAAAAAGATTTTAAGAACATGTATACACACAATTTCATTGTTTTGGATTGAATGGGCTACCTGTAATTGGCAAGATGAGAAGCTAAAGTACAGACTATCCAATTGGAATGTGCTTCTAGGTTTCATGTGAACTGATACAACTAAAGCCTGCATGTTTTACTGCATGTTTTTTCTCTGGTGGGGGGAAATCTACTACTTTTGCATATCAAGTATTCCTTTTAACAGATGTTACACCAACCAACAATAAATCATCATCACAACAGCCCACAAATTTTAATTTCATTATCCTCAAATATTAACATGAAGCAGTTAAAAAAAACACCCAAATTGCTCAGAACCCATCCTATGCTATTGATATTTTAAAAACATAAAGACATTTCCTAACATCAAGAACACAACAAACAGTGTCATCAATGTACAAAGCCATATAGGCTTGCAACTTCTTCCACCTTGTTAGCATTCTTCAGATTCTCCACAGACTCCCAAAAGCTGATCAAAGCCATCTTGTCCATCCTCTCCATGTAGATCCGGAAGTGCTCTCGGTATGAAGGGTTGGCCAAAATTTCTTCAAACTGAAGAATCTGAAGAAGGGAAAACTAAGAATAAAAACTGGAAAAATGCCTAATTCTAACTCCTTTCCTTATAGGGAAAATCTTTATACTACGCATCCCACAAACATGTCCTAGATTCAACTACAGAGACCTCCTACAGTAATAGTTTTGCTTCATAAAAAAAAAAAAAATTTAAGTACTTAGAAGATAAATTAATCTATGCTTCTTTCTCTCAGATAGCAAACACCTCCACATCTTTCTGATCAGGATACATTTAAAAGGACTAAGATGGTGTTTCAAGTCACTCATGAAATGCTATTGCCAAAAATTTAACTTCCAATGTTCCTGCAAAGCAGGGGAGCTGAGTGCTAAATGATCTGTTCTTTACTTGTTTCGAACACCAGCAGTTTCCATACCACAGCCCACAGCTTTGAGATGTATCTCAATTATTTCCCAGAGACACAGAGAAAGATGGAATACCTAGGCTGCTAGGGCATTTGGTGGCCAGTTCCCACTGTTATTGAAAAACATCGATCAGAAATGCAGTCAGGAACAAGTATGTTCTGTGATACAATGCTCAGGGCTTTTCCTGAGTGAGGAGGGTGTACATCAGGCAGTAGAGGAAATGAAACACAGACTTCCTGTACCCATGCAGATGCTATAGCCATTAATATGTTGCATTAGAAAGCCATTATCACTGCCTTATCCTCTACTATTTCTGTGAATTCAGGCCTTTTCTTTGAGACAAACACCTGAAAAAAAAACCACTTCCCTGACAAAATGATCAAAACTTCCCATACTGAACAAAATTAATAACCTTGTCTTTCTCTGAAAAATAGGACCGATTTTCCAAATACATCATCAAAACCAAGCAACCTTTTCTCTCCAACCCTCCAGTCTTGCAGCTGGACCAGTTTTCATGTTGCTTATTTAGTACCATAACTTATATCACCAGGAGCCCAAACACACTACCCAGAGTAGTCTTAATTTCTTTCTTTGTTTCTCACAGGCACCAACCAACTCACACCTTTTTCTTTGAAAAGAAAAGAAGGTCCTTAAGCACTGGAGCTAAAGAGTCTTCCTATGACTTTGCATTTTATAGCAAAGTTTATCTGGTATGGAGCAAGATGTGAATTCTGAGATTGAGGCATTAAGAATTTCTCTAATATGGGTTTTCTGATACCTAATAATAATAATACTATTCTAGTCAGCATCAGAATACCTCCCTCTCTGGGAAGACTGCTCGTTTTCCTAAACCTAGCACCTGTGAAACTCTACAACCAAGTTATGTGTAGGAAAAACAGTTTCCTTGTCTCAAGCTACACGAGAGGAAACCACCTACACAGGGGCTCACACACAATTACTGGCACAAAATCAGTGCCTTAACAAACCAAGCTAAACGTGGTTCTTGAACAACTGCAATCATCTATGTTTTGTCTGAAACAGCTCCCCCAAATTTTGGGCAGCGTTTAAGTAAATTATATTTGTCTCATATGAAGTGCTCATTTGCATCTTTAAAGTTTCCCTGTGACAATCATGTGCCATTTTTCTCTTTATCCTTTACCATACCAATATCTTCTGGACATGACTTTGCTCTTAGCTTAAAAACTATTCGGGTATATGAATATCTGCCTTTGAAAGCTCACTCTATAAACCTCAGTGAAAAGCAGAGAGTACCTTGTTCAAGCTAAGTTTAATACAGAAATGGTGATCAGGCTGTCAAAAAGAACAACACACACGTGGCAATTTAAAGGCCAGTCTGTGATTTAGCCTCATTACTGTGCATTGTCATATTTTCCATTCAGTCATTTTACCAAGGACAATGATTTAAAATACAAGTGTAAGAGGGTCTTCCAGCCCCTTGAACAGATGTTTTCCCCACCTCAGGGACTGTCAGCTCTGTAGGTAACAGCAGAGTTAATAAATCACAACAGGGGGCATGTGCTGTCACTTCTTGAGTGAGAGGTCACCTTGGTCTCTGTGCCTCTATTATCCAAGCTATACCCACTCTGGCTGCCAGCAAGGAGGGTAACAAACAAACAAACCCCTCTCAGCAGTAATGGGGTAAGTGCTGCTGCAGGGAGCAAGGCAAGTGCAACCATCTCTCCCACCTACAAAAGGGCCCTTTGCACCGGTGCCCCATGGTAATCAAAGCAGTGGTACCTAGCAACAGTGTTACACAAACCTCCTCATGGATACCCTGCAAACTAAAATACTCTAAATAAATTAATGGGCAGAAAAGCTTATTCTCTTGCATAAATGAGACCTCCCAAATTTTTCTTGATTTTTCTTTAAGTCTGGACTACCCTGAAATTATTAAATATGTTACCAGTCCTATACTAAAAACACGTTACAGCTGCAATGCCAACAATGATAGACACAAGAGGGTTTTAGTTTTGAGGTGAAAAATCATAAAATGCATGTGTGCTGGCTTTGGCTGGGGTAGAGTTAACATTCTTAAGAGGCTGGCAGGGGCTATGTTTTAGATTTGTGCTAAACACAAGGCTGATAACACAGAGATGCTTTTCCCATTGCTAAGCAGAACTTACTCAGGCCAAGAGAAAGGCCTTTTCTGCTTTTGGTACTGCCACACTGGAGAGGAGACTGGGGCTGTGTGGGAGCCTGGGAGGAGACACAGGCAGGACAGGTGACCCCAACTGACCAAAGGGATACTCAGACTATGTGGCATCATGCTCAGTATGTAAAGTGGAGGCAAGAAGGAGGAGGGGGGGACATGATGGCATTTGTCTTCCCAAGTCATTGTTAGGTCTGATGGGGAACTGCTTTCCTAGAGATGGCTGAACACCTGCCTGCCCATGGGAAGCAGTGAATTCATTCTTTGTTTTGCCTTGCTTGTGTGTGTGGCTTTTGCTTCCCCTATTAAACTGTCTTTATCTCAGCCCATGAGTTTTCTGACTTTTACCTTTCTGATTCTCTCCCCAGTCTTGCTGCTGGGGCAGTGAGCAAGTGGCTGTGTGGGGTTTGGCTGCAGGCTGGGGTGAAACCATAACAGTCCTTTTTGGCACCCAACTATTCTGTGGATCTTCTTTCCTTTTATGATTTAAAGAAGAAGTTCTGCAGTAATTTGTAATCCTCAGCCAAAGATAATTTTATGGTTCAGTATCACCATGGATTAGAGCACAAAACTCTAAACTATGTTGCACATACACAGGCATTAGGGCCTCAAATCTAATATCCAGTTAGCAGATATAATCTTAGAATTATCAGCCTCCACAGCAACCCTTCACATTCTGTTAACTCAAGAGCAGCTTCCGGGTTTGGAAAAACCAGAAGCTTTAGTGCTGCCACATCAATTCCCTGCTTCAACAGGAATGTAACACATATCACAGCTGGTCACGGGCTCTGCCTAAGACTAGGAAAGGGTTAGGTTTTTTCTATTTTTTTTTTCTTAAGTAGGTTGCTTTAACCAGCATCCCTAGCATGTGCCCACAGAAGAGACTTGTCCACTTGTCCCTGACCCTACAGAGAAGAGACTTGGTCTTGTTAAATCCCTAAAGATAGTCACAACCCGTTCCTGTTCTGGACAGGAACACAGAACAACTACGTAACTTAGGTCTGCACAGGCACCAGGCACAGATCAGATGCACTGTACTGTGTTTCTTTGTAACACACCAGGTTCCCATTC
The DNA here is from genome assembly GCA_013398275.1 of Promerops cafer. Taxonomy (NCBI): domain Eukaryota; kingdom Metazoa; phylum Chordata; class Aves; order Passeriformes; family Nectariniidae; genus Promerops; species Promerops cafer. Next base: position 413,006 of record VZSE01004322.1, on the reverse strand, counting down.
ACTTCAATCACACTGACCTATAATGAATAGCCCAAATAAAGCTGGTAACAGCACTGCAGATGGTTGGGATGGAGAGCCTTTGGGTCACTAGAGGAAATTTTCTGCTGGGATAACAGCATACAGTCAGACTGTAGAACTTCTGGTTGCTGCCTTGGATTTTTTACTTTTTTTTTTTTTTAATTTGTAGAAGCCAGGAGTAAGTGGAATGTAAAAACCAATACTGATAATTATCTTTTTCCAAGTTGCATTTTAAAAAACCCTTAACTATTGGTTTTTTCCATATATTGACTAAAATTAAAGCCTGTATTTATCTTGTTATGTTTTATAAAGAGGCAAGTTATCAGAAGACTGTCTCTGTCACATACAGCAATGTGAACTAAATGCAATGATTATTTAAGCATCAGAAAGTATATACTAACCACATAAGGTACCTGACTATTTTACTGCACACACACTAATGTACAAGTCCCTGCCTTAAGACTCACATGTTCAAAACATACTTCTGTCACAAAAAAACCCATCACCAGGCAATACGGTGACAACAATCGAAGCTTGTTTTCTTAATATTCCCCAAATTCTCTACCATGATGTATCCCAACATAACATGATCTTAACAATCTGAAGCTCAGAAATCACAGTGAAAATCTGGTAAGTCACCAGTTAAATCAGCATCTATCCACAGATGCAGTGGAAGCAAGGTCTTCTGCAGGAGTTTCATCTTAGTCCTCATCAGCTGGATTATGAACATGAGCTCATTCCACCTCAAAATACACTGAGATGGTTTCCTTCCTATTTCACAGCTAAGGGTCAGATCCCCAGTCCCCCTCCTAGAACCCATGATCCACAAAACAGCTCCACTAAGAAGATGCTGTGACTCCGTATGCCAAATCTCACAGACAAGGTGGTGTGGCTGTTGTGCTCAGCACAACAGAGGAAAAAAATCATTCACTGAATAAACACAGACAACAAGAATTCAACTAATTACTGCAGTACTGTGCAGGCACAGTTCCTAAGAAAAAGGACTAAAACAGCACTGACCATAAAGAGATGCTTTATACATTACACTTACTCAAACTGCGTTTTCTCCAAAAGCAAATCTAACACCATGGAGTTTAAATCAGCATCAGAGGTAATGACAGAATTCAGATTCAGAGATTAGCCGTGGTTTGTTTCTCTGTTTGTTTGTTTATAAGCATTTGATTATAATTCACATATTTAGGATTTCCCTATAGAACCTAGAGTCAGGAAAATTAGGTGAGTGAAACATGTACAAAATCAAATTAATAAAAATCACAAGACCACATAATCAAACAGTACACTGACAGCTCCAAATAATCCATCTCCATATATAAGCCCATAATCAGAACATGCTTAAAAGACTTTTTACCAGCAATGCCATTACTCCCCTACTACTGCAGTCAAGAAAAAGCGTTCTGTAGGATGCATAAGTGAGATCAAAATACAAGTTTAATTCACTAGTCAACTCTTTGTTCAACCAGTACCAAAAACTCCACAAAGTTAATAATGTACTCAAGCTTCTGCACTACACTTACATAAAATATTGATTCAAAACACCATCTGTAAATGCCCATTTCTGACCTATTTCATGCAAGTTGAAAAAGGAAGGCAAACATACAGTTTCTTCTACAAAAGCTAGGTCTGCAATTCAGACGCTACCTTAACAGAAAAGCTGGCATAAACATACTCTAAGGAGTCTAAGGGCCACCAGCTGCAAACTACTAATGTATCTTGTCCACTAGAACCCAAACAATGCCTTTCCCTTTTGCTTAGAAAAGAGCCCGAGTGTTCAGTCCATACTGCCCAAATAGGAGGGGCCAACATCCAAAGTAACACCAGCTGCCTGGAAATAAGAACCCAGACTGCGGCTGCCACAGTGCTGGAAGAGGATGGGAAGAAGCAACAGTGAAGAAAGACTGATTCCTCAGCTAAGCCTTGGGCATTTTTCTGTGCTCAAAAGGGGACAGCATGGCTTCCATCTCTCGAGCAGCCTCCCACAGCTTCTTTCCTGGCAATGGAGAATCAGGGACAAGAGAAGGGAGAAGCAGTTTCCCTATTTTCTATGCTGACATGATGTTAGAGGAGTTCTAGGGCTTCATCATAGAAACATCAAAAGCTTAGAAGCAAAGCTGCCTCAGATCCCACTGTTTACACCATCACCACAGCAAATGGCTGTGCAAGAAGTCATTATTGCTATAATAGTACCATTAACTCAATATTGAGCTGCTCATTGGTATATTCACAGGATATAAACTCAGGTCAGCAACTCCCACTAAAAAACCCCATTGGTTTATGAAACATGCAACGTCAGCTTCAGGAATTCCTTTGATTTTAATTATAACATTATATTTTATTGTATTCCTGACCAATCCCTGCCCCTATCAAGTGCATCTTCACTACTGGACTCCATTCTTGAACAATCTTATGTCCCCATGTATCTATGCAGAAAAATTCACGACATCTCAGCAGGCATCAAAAGTGGCATCACTGGCTCATGCAGTGCTGCCACATGCTCCCATCTCTCTTTCTCCTTGGCACCACTTGCTGCACTCAATTTCAGGAAAGAGACCAGGACTGTCTTGGCACAATCTATGACACACCATCTGAAATCATGCTTTAATTACAAGTGGGGAGTAGGGAATCATTGTGTTTCAGACCTTACTCAAGAAAAACAAAATGCAAAAACTAGGAACTAGGAACTGTTTTTCCATTATTCTACTTTCTCTAACATGCTACTAAGTTACAATTATTATAAGGACATAATGAAAATGAAAGATCCCTGCATGAGGAGACAAGCTATCTCCTACCTACATGAAGAATATAAAATCTTTTCACATTTGAATACATCAGCTACTGTGCTTTGCCCAAAGGGAACAGAGTAGATTACAAAAGAAGTCACTAAAATTTTTAAAGATTTGCAAGGCTAAGTAGTAATTTTATTTTTGTAGATGCTGGCCAACACAACAATAGTTACTTCTAATTTGAGACTACAGTGGTATTGAAAACCAGCATTCAGTCATAGCAGCTTTATCAGAGCTTTTCTGCAACAACTGCCCTGAGTTTTGTCAATTACCTTCCATAAGTGTTTACTTTTGAATAATTCAGTATTCTCCAAACCCACACGTATTTCCTAAAGTGGAAATAATGAGGGCCAAAGACATATTCCACATACGTTGGCAGTCTTTTATTTCAAAGCAAGTTGCTACTTTCATAAAAGCTGCTACCATGTCCTCATTAACTCCCTACAGGTGATATGTCTGAAAAATCACATGTGCTTACAAGCCACTCAATCCTTTATGAAGTTTCACATTGCACAATATTCCAAGCTGACCAATGACTGTGTCTTTTCGGGTACTCCAGTAATCTTTTCCCCAGGTAAATAAACCATGCAGCAATTCATGGGTACTTGACCCCTGGGGGAGGGGAGGGGGGACCTCACTAACAACAGTGAGGTAACATGATCCAGTGGTGACACGTTTAGAAAGACCTTCAGACAATGAGATTTATACCTTCTGAGTTGGAGGGCCATCACCTTCATCAGAAATGCCATCTTCCTGCTGATCATAAGAAGGCCCTCCCAGGAGCCTTATTCTCTTCTCACACTGCTTCTTCGCCACTGTCAGCTGATTAATATACCTCTTCACATTGCGAGCCCTTAGTAGGTCAGCTTTCATTGCTGCAGTTTCCTTTCCTTTTGAATCTAAGAATAAAGCAAATCAGAGACAGTATTTTACTACAGGAAAACATCCTTGTACCATTGCTTCTGTGAAAAGCAAATAAGAGACGGTATTTTACAACATGAAAATATTGTACCACTGCTTCTGTGACCCGTCTGATCAAAGCATCTGTCATTCATGAATCAGCTATGCTCATCAGTACAGATACTGGCAAGTTTGTATTTGAAACAGAATGATGATTTTGAAACATTCTGCAAGGGTAACTCAAGGGTTTACACGAAAGAGCTGAGGCAAAAAAAAAATCCTTATTCAAATGCATAGCAAAGTCCGACCCCTCCAGCTCTCCTTTTGTAGTTTGTTGGAAGACACAGCCTCTACTACAGGATGTACGTTTATCAGATGGCATCAAGGAAATTACCTACAGCTATGGCACATGATAACACATGGAGCTGATGGCCTATATACCTTACTGAACATAGCATTGACTGCCTGGAGTCACGAGGGACTGGGCTCTCTTCCCCCAGCCCAGCATGACACATTCCTACACATCTTATTTGTAAACCCAAACTTCTTGTGCGTGTTGTGAACAGCATATCATACAATATCCCCTCCAGACAACTGACCAAAGTACACCCAAGATGGTCAGATGACTAAGAAAAAAAAATCTTACAATGCCACATCAAGACTGCACAGTTAAAAAGTAAAGTAATGCGAAGATGACAGTCAGCTGAATAAGACTTAGTAATAGCCAGTGTAATGGTTGTGCATTCTACATTCCATTCTCTTCAGCTAATTAACAGGGTCTAAAAAAAGGAGCAACAGATAAAGCAGATATAAAACCCTACTGTGTGGAAATCATGTTTAATATCTGCAGGATGCAACTGATGCACATTTATACACTGGTTTTATTTCCCTCTTGCTCAGTGATAACACTCATGCTTTTTTGGCCTGCAGCTATTACTCAGTATCTAAGTACTTGGCCTGTACTTGGCTCTGGATTATCTGATTGCTCAGGGATAAATAGTAAAGATCTATTCTACTATGTTTTCTAACTATTAAATGCTAGCAAAATCACATAGATAAAAACAGCATTCAATTTTCATAAGAGTTGCTGTTAAGAAACAACTACATAGGTTTGTGAATGCACTCACAGCAAAAAGGAAATCTCTCAGAAATTATTTAAAATCCCTGTTTTAAACAAGTTTCTAATACATTATGGCAACTTCTCCTTTTACAATTGTTTTTACCCTTATATTTCCCCTCAAAGCTACATGTAAGTATTGCATGCAACCGTAAGTTTTGTCTTTTACATACTGAAGGACAACTCAAGGTACATGGAGCTCCCTGAAGTTCTACACATAACTGAGTCCAGATATTCTCCAGTTCTCTTTGCCCATATTTTTAATCTCACTTGCTTTATATATTTATGTTGGTAGGGATACTTCCTGATACAAATACTCTTAGTATTTTAATGGATGAGTATCATTTGCATCTGAGCTGCCACATAATAGTGAACTAAAGAGATGACACTCACTGAAGTAAATGATAAAATTACTTTACTGCAAAAAAAAAAGGCCATCTGTTTCCCTAGCATGTTATCTCCACAGGGAAGTCAACAGAGCATTTAATTTAGTGTTTCAGTTCCCAAAACAGAGGTACCAGTATTAATGAGAGAAAAGGAAAGGAAAAGACCTTAAGGACAAAACAATGCTCTCCCCCAAATCAAAACATTTACAGCTATTACAAATACAGGAACAGAAGTTTATAGTGAAGATTAAACCCCAATGTTTTCCCTGCTGCACTTGACTCCAAGATGATTTTTTAGAAGTTATCAATTATTTCAATAGTTTAAATGCTTTGGGCTCAAAATGCATGCTTGAAATCCCACACTTCTCAAAACCCACAAACAGTACAATGCAAGGATCAGCCTTCTTAAAACAAAAGTACCCTTCTTGATGGAGACAAGGCATTCTTGAAGGGTTTTCAAAGTACACATGTCCACTTTACCTGAGATCTTACCACCCTGTGACTGCAGGAGGCCTCCAGGAGAGATTAATGAGCCTACCATTTGCAGTGATTATTTCCTGTCTTAACAGAGATCCTTCAAAAACATTTACCTCAGCTCTTCATATCCAAAAGGAGCCACTCCACCCAAGCACCACTCAGGGCAGTTATGAAGATCAGCTGCCAGCCTGTTTCTGCTCCATGGATGAACAGGACTAGTCACTGTGAAAGCCTGGCAGTGACGTCCTTCACAAATAAACAAGAGGCTGATGAACAGCAGAGCAGCACAGAATGTGGCTAATGTGCTACAGGGCAGGAAAGACAGCATGGAAGTGGGGAATAACACCAACACTGAGCAGCACCTCCCTCTTCCAAATTATCAAAGATAAGCTAGCAGAAATCAGGAGGAGCATTTTCAACTCAACTGAAGAAGGTCAGGTGGATCACTGGTTTTCTCCAAATCCTAATCTACTTTTGAGATTTTAGAGATTTTCAGATCTAAACTGCTCTCTGCTTTTGTCATATTAAGCACTATCAAAACAATATTTTATGTTATAAAGACTTCCCTTTTTAATCTATTCTTGTCTGATTCCACAATCACCAAAATACTGAGACAGAATTAAGAGTGATTTTTCCCATTTCTGAGTATCAGGAAAGATGATGCTCATTACATTCAGGTATCACTGCATAAACCAAATAAAACCAGAAAGGCACAAAAGGAAAGGCTTGCATGTATTCACACACCCTCCAGCAAGCTTCAATAAATGGAAAAGAAGTAGATTTATGCTACTAAGACACTGTTTCTCCACAATGCAAGGGGGAATAAAGCATCCTTTGAGTAATATTTTTTTAACTAGTAACAACTTCGCAGTTTGGGCATTTTTCTAAAAAAAATTATTAAAAACAACAACAAAAAAAATCACTCCTCATCAGCAAGACAAGAAATATGCTACTTTGGGATTTCCTCCCCAAAAGCTGCACACACTTTGCCAACAGCAACTGAGCAGAGCCTCCATCTCCAAAGGAGCAAAGTGTCTTCTACTAACTTCCTCCAAAATAATTCTCCTTATCTGGGGAAATTTTGACAGAACATGCACTGCCATGGAGAAGCTTCAAATCCCAAAAGGGTCCTGTGCACCTCTCCCAAAGGCAACCAAAAGCAATTAATACCAAAAGCAGAATTTAAAACTCTGCTTATCAATCCATAGTTGTAGATAAATCAATTTGCACAAAACAACATTAAAATAGAAATGGTCCAAATGAGCTCAAACTTACCAAGTAATCAAAGCTATGCTACCTGTGCAAATTGTTTTGTTCTATGCATTTTTGCACGTCTGCAGGAATTTCTGACAAAGCTTCCACACTGTCTTCTAAATCACTCATAACTATCTTGATTTGAGCTAAGCTAGAAGTATATCCCCAGAAGCATATCCTAGAGCCCACCAAAACAATTTCTGAAAAGTGATTTCTCACACCTGATTTTCTTTCCTCTTTTTTTTTTTCATATGGTGGCTTTGCAATGTGAGCAGGTTTATATCTATTAAATACATCAAACTGAAGTACATATTCACATCATCCATTTTTAAGTCAGAATATGGGGCCTTCCAAATTGTCATGCCAAAAAACATGTCACACAAGCTTTATTACCCTTAAGCACACTGGAGGATACACAAAAATAATGTAAATTTGCTTAAAGCAGAAACTTAATTGTATTTTAGACCTGCATGATCCTTCCCCTCTCTTAGCAGTACCAGCAGAAGGCAGAGATTTCTCTTTTTGCCTGCAAAGTTACATATGGCAAAAGCATGAATACAACAGAAAATACAAGTTCTTGTTCCTTTATAGCCTCAGTAACCACAGATCCATGACCCCTGGCAGCGTCCTCAGCAGCACTCACTGACCTGACCTGTCACCAAAGGAGCAACACACATGCTCCCCCATCACAAGCTTTTTTGCAAGGTTTTGTCCAAGAGCCAGGTTTAAGCACATACAGGGCCTCCTAAATGCCATGCTTAGTATTTAAGCAGTGAACATTAATTTAACATTTTCGTGTAAGCAGTAACTGGAAACTTACATATAACTTACAAGTCTTTACAGACCTCTTCCAAATCTTAGAAACCTTAAATTACAAGTTTTAAAAGCCTACATAGGCCTGGAAAAGCATTTATTCAATTGTGTGAGAGCAGGAGAAGCTTTAAGAATAGCACACACTGTTCTTCTACTGCCCAAGGTCCAAGGAAAGGACCTTGGGTGGCTCTCCTGTGGTCTGACAAGAGATGGAGTAAGAAAAGTGTTAAATCCCAAACACTTCTACAAACCCATCTGGGAAAAGAGACTTACAGGGAGACCATGGACAAGTTAGGCACTGATCATTAGCAATGCTTAGTACAACACAGCCTCCCACTCACAGCCACAGCTGAGAAAAATAAAAAGTCAAGTGGCAGTAAGGTAAATCTGAGCCTGGGAGTCAGTATGTACTACACAGTAAAATTATATCCACCACAGATAGCCTCTGTCTGCAGGTCCTTGCACCCCCTTTGGTCACATCTATCTGACCAGTCAGCCTCTTCCCTCCCTCTTCCACTGATCAGCATCTCTCCAATTGAGGACAAGATGCATTACCATCACTAGCAGACACAAAGGACCTCAGGAACAGAAAGAAAAATTTCCTCTCCAAAGCTGATTTGAAAATCACAAATAAAAACAAATAAATGTACCACAGACTCTGTAGCCTTTACCCTCATCCACTTGGATTCCCTCCACACTTACTGTTTGAGCATGATGTGCAGGCACAGTGTCAGCTCTTTAAGCCTTGCCAGAAAACTGTGCAAAAATAATTGCGTATGAATGTTTATTCCTGTGTGGAGGATGCAGGTCAGGGGGAGGAATCATTATACAGTTTTGATATAATTAAGTTACATGGCATCTGTAATCTGCTGGAACACACAAGCATCCATTTTACTTCATTTTAAATTATCATCTTGACAAAACCCACATATCACAACCCCCATAACTAAGCGAGCCTGCAGCCCAGGGTTTTTTTTTAAAGTCTCTTTTTATAGCTGACATTCAAGCCTGTTTCAGAACCACTGCACCTGAGAGGCCTGCCTACAGACAGTTCTGTTTCTGTGCCACTTGTCAGCTTTGCTTATAAAAGCAAATATCTAGACACACAGTGGGAAGGCTCAGCAGGAGAAATCTTCTGCTGCAACTTAGCAGATCTCTCCTCACAGAAATGGCTGCTTATTCGATCTGTCTCGCAGTGCCTGCTGGAAAACGAGCAGTTTTCTCCACAGGGATGCCCTGGGGTTGATTACACTGTAGTGTCTGAAAAACAGTCCCATCCAGTCATCCAAGGGTGGTTTCCAGTCATGCTGTGAAGTCATGTGTAAGGTGGAGGGCATCGAAAATTAAAAGGCAAATCAAACAAATCCGTTTACAAAAAATCCTTTAAAAAAAAAAAAAAATCTGTTGAGAGATTTGCTCTGTGTTGCCCTAAGACAAGGTACATGCATTTTTTGGGTTTGTTTTAAAAAGCAGTTAGTAAAAGAGAACCTTGCTAAAATTCTGGTAGGATCCTGTAATACAGTATCAGTATGAAAAGAAACAAAAATGTGTCTGTTAAAATCAGAACCAGTGTATTTAAGCAGCTTCCTATTCATGTTACAGCAAATATCAAGTTATTTTAGCAACTAACTTTTGTTGTGATTTCCCAACTGGTCTTTTTGAAACCTTTTCTTTACAAAAATTAAGATTTACTCTTGCTTCTAGAAACTTGTATGTCATCTGCCATTCATTCCATAATGCCCAGTCCAAATATTTGTCCTCTTAGAAACTGCTTTGATAGACCAAAATGCAGTAAATATTTTCAGATAAGCATTTAGAGTTCTTCCAAATCTTTAGTAGGTAAGATAGATTTTGTAAAAAAAAAAAAAACACCAACAAGAAACAACTAAAAATACTTAAAATCTAGCTTCAATTTTAATTCGTTCAGTATTTAGAATGAATCTGTATCAAAAGGTAAGATGAGGAAAGTTGTTTATAGTTAAAGGTGTAGAAGGATGTGATTCTTTTAACCATAGCACGTGTGACTGCAGAGAGGGGTACCATCTGAAAATACCAAAAGGAAGAAAAACCAAACACAAATTAAACAAACAAACAAACAAAAAAAAACCAACAACAAAACCACCACCAAAACCAACAACAAAACCACCACCAAAACCAAGCTGCCTCCTACAGTCACTGCTTGATCGTGACCATTTCGGAAGATACACAGGAAGACAGTGTTGGAAAAGTGAAGTAAGAGATACATGTACACACCAGATTTTGTGCTTTTGTGCCAGTGTAAATGAGGGAAGTAGTGCAGTGTCAGCATGCAAGGTAACAGCTATTTACAGTGGCCTGCACTGCTCCAAAATAAACTATCTACACCTCTGGAAACAATAATGCTGTGTTATGTTTCTTACTAAACTTCAGCAACAGCCAAAAGCAATTCTCCTGGCCACAGAAATTTTATTATCCACCCACAATTGGCATCATACTGCAAACCTCTCACATTACGTTGTGTCTCAACATTTTAGACCTTTGACTCTCTCAGGGAGTCAAATCCAAAACTTACTGCTTAAAATGAATCAGATGCTTTGTACGTTTTCATTTGCTCTCTTATGCTCACATACCAGAAGATTCAAGTGATAAAAATCTGAAAAGAAAGAAACCCTAGAACATGCCATTTTTTATCTACAGAGGATTTAATACAATGATGTTTAGAAGTACTTTAAAATAATTTCTGATTTTATTAGAGTGTCCTAACAGCTAAATATTTTGCCAATAGGTGGCACCAGCACTAGTTAAAAAGTGCAAAGAACCCTGTCCTTACTGAGCAACACGCCTTCCTCTCCCACCCTACTGGGCACCAACATTAAATGTGTACTTTGGTATCACCAAATAAAATAGTAAAAAGGTCAGGTAACTGTAGCCCCTACGAGAAGTCATCAGTCTGAAATCTGGTCCTCAGGCTACTCATCCTTTAGTAATAGACACCTCATCTTTTTAGAAAAAATAAATATTTTTGGTCAGTTTTAGAGACTTAATTATGTCTCCTTAACCAATAGTAAAGGTCCACAATCCTGCTCAGGAATACTTATTGCTAGTCATGTGGTTGTACAACACTTCTTTTCCTAAGAAAAGTATAAATAGTAGCTAAGCACTCACTACTGCAGAGTTTGGCCACCTCTGCTACACTAACTGCTCCTCAGGTTTTTGTTTATACCTTCTCCTATTGAAAACACTGCCTCAGGAAGCTCCCATATTTCAAACTGATGAAGGCTGAGACCGCTCTCATGTGCAACCCCAGTTGAGTGCTGCATCCAGTTCTGGGGACTTCAGCACAGCAGAGACATGCAGGACAGAGAAGGGCCATGAATATGATCAGAGGGATGGAACACCCCTCCCAAGAAGAAAGGTTGAGAGAGCTGGGATTGTTCAGCCTGGAGATGAGAAGGCTTTGGAGACACCCAACTGCAGCCCTTCAGTACTTAAAAGAAGCCTGTAAGAAAGATGGGAACAGACTTTTTCACAGAGCCTGTTGCAATAGGACAAAAGGGCAATGGTTTTAAATCAAAAGAGGGACAATTTGGATTATATAAAAGGAGTGTCTTTTACCATGAGGGTGACAAAACACAGGAACAGGCTGCCCAGAGAGGTGGTACACACCCCATCTCTGGAAACATTCAAGGTCAGGTGGATGGGACTCTGAACAGTCTAGTTGAAGATGTACCTGCTCATTGCACAGGGGTTGGATTAGATGATTTTTAAAGGCCCCTTCCAACCCAGACCACTCTATGATTCTATATCCACATACATACTATCTACCCTTGTTCTACTCTTGCACTTTGAGAGAGGACATCAGGCTCAACAGAATGCTGGCCAGCCAGAGTTCAGCTGCTCTAGTTGAACACCCAGGCACTAAAGAAGCAGTTACATTTTCAGGATTCAATTTTGCCACAAGAAAAAGGAAATAGCTATCAGTAAGACTATCTCTCACCAGGCTGGGATCAAAGCTAAGAAATGCTCTTGACACAAAAGGCAAGAGCTCATTTAGCAGCAAAGAAGAGACTGTCACATACATCCAACTGCCACGCTCACACATCACTGCAGGTATGCACCATGTGCTGGGGGAAAAGATTATAAAGAGAAAGACAGAATGAGATTGTGCAGACACACTTCCATTTTGCATAAAGCTTACATTTAGTTATTCACCATGTAAATCCAGGGGTAGCATTACGCTGTAGCATCCAGAAAAGGAAACATCAAAACATGATGCTAAGTAACATGGTAGTCTGTTCTACAAGATTTCAACAATCTTTTTGTTAGCAGCAAGTTGTGCTGGGTTTTCTTGTCGGGTTTCATTTGTTTTAAGAGGGGTACCACAGTTTTTCCTCTAACCTTTTATTTTTAAAATTCAGAAACATATTAGATTCATTGCCACATTAGGTAAAATGCCTCCATCTCCTTTAGGAAAAATAAGGCACAAAACAGTCTTCAGAACTAGATTTTACCCCTCTACAGATTTGATAGCCCTCTTAAGAGTCTACTGTACATACACAGAGCCTGGAAACTTTTGGTAGATGAAAACCTGAGTGGAGTAATTGAAATTAAAAATCTGCCCTAAATTTGTGTGAACTATAAAAAAAATTGTATTTGCATGCCTCTGTTAGGCATACTGTTTCACGTGTCAAGCAAAAAAAACCATCACCTTCTTCAGACTGTGCATAACCATTGGCTATTTAATAAACAAAAGGGTTAGCTCCAATAGCTAACAGAGTCAGTAGTGGTAATCAACCCTTAAATAATATACAAGGTTACCATAGGAATAAACTAAAAATAAAAGTCCATATCATAATACAAAACTTCCATGCACCAGGTAGTAAAAGTTCTGTTAGATTTTTTTTAGTGCAGGTAGAAATCAAGAGCCCATAAAAATGCAGAATCAACTTTACCACATAGCACCAGCTCTACAGTATTTTTGTATCTGTTCTGCAGTACCAGACAACTGTACCTTCAAAAAAAAAAAAATCTTCTGTTCAGGATTTAGAACAGTAGATATTTAAACAGATAAACTCAAGTGAGATAGAGGAGAATTAATTAATAAATAATTAATTGTAGGAACCTAAACTGCATAAAAATATTCCCCAAATCAATTATTGTCTCAAAAAGACCAATGGTAGCACAAATGGTAATACAGGCTTAGCAAGATTTGATTTTTCATAATGTTCTCAGAGTTAAATTCCCTGTTCTCGTTTTACTACTTTATGAAATAGACTTTCCATTCAATTACCTTTCATCTGAAAAAAATTAATATATATTTCTATAAGGTACACTTGTTCAAAAACCAATGCCTACTTTTCCTTTTATTTTGGTTTGATACAAGACAGATATCCTACTGGAATGCACATTTAGCTCTGTTTTAGAGTGTAAACAAAAAGTATTACTGGTGTTGACAACCTTATATTTTCCAAAACTTGAGCATGGACCTCAAGCTCTTCAGATTGCCAAAAATTTCCCCACCCCACAGCATGTTCATTTTCTGCATTTTTCATTTAACTTGAATTACTTTTTAAAGTTTTCCTTTCTGATACAAGGAAATAGAAAAGGATTTTATTTTTTTAACCTAGAGAGACAGAGATTACATGAGAACTTATAATCTTTTAGATTTATTTATAAAGAAATAAATTTTACTATCTGATGTCTTTTTATTATGCATTGATAGAACTAAAGTATACCTGCCTAAGCAATGATTTGATCTGTAATTTTGCCATTATGATATATCTCTTGAAGATATACCTCAGTTTTTACATATTTTGAGAGCCATAAAGAGTGGTATATGTAATAAATGTCAGTACAACTGTAATAAGCACTGCTTTTAAAAAGGCAGCCATTGCCAAATCACTGCAGAAAGATTTAAGAGCACTCTTGATTGCAACTCAAAAACAATACATGGAAGAGTCAAAGTCTGACAAATTCTGCTGTATCATTCCTTCTTCTGTGTTTCAAAAAGAGAGCAGACTGAGACTTTGAAGAACAGATTGTATGAAAAAGAAAGTGGAAATATGATTCTCAGCATATGAATTTGTAATGTCAGAAATCCCAGTTGCAGAAAGTTCTGAAAATAAATGTATCATAGAGATGACCTTTCTCATGATCCATCAGCTTAGATGAAGATGGGGTGGGGGGATAATCATACCATATTTCAGAAATGCAACAGAACCAAAATACTAAAGGCATAGCATTCCTAAAATCTGTCTAAAAAACCCCCACACACTGATTTCATACGTATGGCAGGAGTTCAAACAGCTTTTCAAAACAAAAACAACAGATGTGACTTAAAAATGGAATCTTACCTTTCTGTCTCTTCACTTGGGGAATATTGCTGATTGTGGTTGCCTGAACTATTTCCACTACAATTTGATACCTAATTTTAAAAACAGTAGGGAATAAGGGTGAAGAGAAGGAGGAGAAGAAAAAAAAAAAAAACATGGTATTAATTATTTACAATGTGTTCTTCATACAGCACACTTCAGAATTAATAAATATTAAAATACTACTACTTCCTCCTCACCTGGAAACAGATTCATCTCACAGTATACCTGCAACCTAAGGAGCAGTGTGCACATGGAGCAGGGAAAACAGATTATCTTGAAACAAAAAGGAAACATTCAACTAACAATAACACTGCCCTCTTCTCTCAACTGATAGCATTGCACAGACAGGTAATATTCAGTAAACACAATATAAAGTCACACTCTAAACATTAAATACAAGTTTTCATTAGGAAACCAGGATTGTAGTTCAGTTTAAAAGAAAAGAGCTGTCTGTAAGGTTCTTCCAGCTAATCCACTCAATACATATATGGAGCATATATAAATTTGTAGAAGAAACAAATTACACTAAAATATGTATCTAAGTACTACACTCCAGGAAATTAAAACATGTTTAGCACCTAAAACTATACTAAACAATAGCAGACAGTTAATGCAGCTAGCAAACAAATTTTAGTGAAACTGATTTTGAAACTAACAAATATTATGCACTCAGCAATGAAAGTGACTGTCAGTTAAGTCTTTCATAAATGTCAAAGTTCTGGTCATAACACTCAAATTCTTTTCAATGCACTTACTTTGGTTGCTACTAATACTGGTAAGAAAGCAAGTATTCCAGTGAATTTGCTATCTATCAAGTTAACTTTTAGATGAAAGCTGAAGCCTCCTGGAAAGGCTGCTATTTCTGTGACTACTTTTTTTCCATTTAGGAAAGAATATGTGATCCTTAAAACATATTTCCCTTCTTCCATGTAAAGTTTTTTCTCCAACATCACTCAATTCCTCCCATTTTTCTTGCCTCCTATAACTCTTTTATGATTTTGATTGTCTCTGGCTCTTTCTATAGGCAGTTTTATACACACAGCATACACTCACAACTACATTTCCAGATTTTTTTTTCTGCAGCAAATTCTTCAATTATCAACCTGAAACCTGAAAACCTGTTTGAAAACCTGTAATTTTTGTACCACTACTTCCATTTGCCATTACTGTATTTTGGTTGTTTCCACCCACCACCAGAGTTCTTGCCCAGTCTGTCAGAGGAAGAACAGCCCCACAGTAAGGGTGGTGGTGTGGTGCATAGGAAGTCCCACAGTTAATTCCCCACTCAGACAAAGACTTCCCAAATTATTCAGGGCAGCTCAGACTTTTGATGCATTGATTATGTGATGTGTAAATGCACTGCAATGACACTCATTCTCTTCACTCAGGTGTTGTTGGCTAACTGTGAAATCATGAATTTATCAAACAAGGTACAGACAACCAACTGCACATGGAAGGTAGATCCCATTTATCTTGCAACTTTTTTCCTTCCAGACTTACTCCCATTTGTTCATTTTCATGGTTTCACATGTGTTTATTACCAATATTTAACACAACCTCTCTTTTTTCCTGTTCTCAGTATTACTTTAATATGAGAGATGCTTGGAGTTACATGTTCAAAGATACTATTTAGTCTGTTCCTCCCAAGCACTGGGCTCTCATTGCAACTACTCAATGGGAGTGATGCACAACACTGCACCACAGAAACACCCCCTTGCTACACTGCCAGACCATGACCCTTTTCTCCCTGTAACTGTTCCAAATATTCTAGCTGCTAAATATTCTGTGGTGCTGGTGAGTAAACATCTAAGGACATTTTAAATGTGATGTATTAATTTAACTTTGAAGAAGTGACTGTACTTGATAAACTGGACCCTTCATGGCCTCACATCCACATTACTTCCTTCTTCCCTATTCTGTTGTACTCATGCACTTCTTTCATTTCTTAGGTAAAAGATGATATAGAGGCAGTAGTAATGGTCTTTCTTACGACGAATTGTGTTGTGACTTTTTTCTGCTGTAACAATAAATATCAGAATCAATACAATGCTGATCCTGAGAGCAGAATAAAAACTATCCACCAGCTGATTTCCTTATCACTATTTGTTCTCAACTATGTTTTTAACTCAGCATGTCTTTAATCTTTAGTCTTCTTCTGACAGAGGAAGTAAATGTTTCACATCTGATGTGAAAGAATTCATCTTTTCTTCCTTATTTGTAGCAGAATTCCAATTAATCCATGCTAACTTCAGTCTGAGGAGAAATGAAGGTGAAATTTCACTGTTTAAGTTTTCTTCTTGAAAGACATAGGGACAACTCTCTTTGTGAAAACTTGGTAATACAGGAATAAAAGTCTGCCTTCCCTCATGACAAACATCAAAGAAACGAAACATTAAAAGGAGTGAGTTTGAAGGACATTTGTGTATAACCATACAATGGTCCCCTCTGTGAAAGCTTTGCTGGTTTGCTTTTCTCACCCCATTCCCCCCAACAAATTCAACTCTTCAGATAGTAAAGGTATGATAGGAAAACAAACAAACAAACAAAAAAAAAAAAACAAAATAGCTCCCCAGAAATCAGAAAATTCCTTTTTATGAAAATATCAGCTCCCCTGATTTCCCCACAAAAATTATAGGGATATTTCCACAAAAACAATAGTTATGTTCCAAGAGATTAAGTGACTAAATGTAAGAGGTTCACTATAGATACAAACAAACAATGAATCCTAAAGTTCTCCAAAATTAATATTAAGTAGTTACTGCATCATTTAAATGCATTCCAAAAACAAAATCCATAAAAGCAATGCAGAAAATCAATACAATATTTCTTCTTAAGGTAGTGCTTCTAAGCTAGGAGAGAAACAAGTTTTAGAAAATCCTAGCACCATTATTGGTGGTCTCTTTTGGGGAGAGCTATTTGCACAGCAGAGAGCTTTACACTTGCTTATAAGGAGACCCACACAGCCTCCCTCTCTTTCCTAACTTCTTGGGTGAGAGCAGTACACACCTTTCACCCACAGGTTTCCACTGAACCAGCCAGAGGTTTTCCCTGCCTTCCCCACCACGAATACCTGGCTAATCACAAGAAAGCCTAGCAAAGCTCTGTTAATGAAATCAGTCTGGAAGGATGCCTTATCAGCCCTCCCTCCTGTACTGTCACGTGCATACATCAAGGAGCAGCCAGGAGTCCCTGCCTTCTTGACTGTGGTCACTCAGGAGTCTGAGGAAATGTTTATCAGTGTCTCATGGCCTCTTGAACTTAGCAAGGTATTTTATCTTTTATTATATAGATAATAATTCATCTGCAAAGATAAGCATGACAGGAATGTTTAATACCAAATAATGAGTTCAGTTCCAGCAACTGTAGTGCCTTAGGATAAATTTCCCTCAAAGCTAAGCCTACACCGAAAACTGCTACCGCTTGTATGTGCTCCTTACCAAGATGTTATGTGGCAACATTACAAGTAACAGAAGGAGGCTTAGAGTTCATTAATGCCATGCACTGGCTTAGAACAGACACTGAAAAATTATTTCCAAATAAAACCAAGAAAAGGAATTCTTGATGAGCATAATTACCCAGAATAGCATCTAACTGGGAAACTCTGTTTAAGTAAAACATGCCAGTAATTTATTTGTTGTAGGAGAACAGGAAGCATTTTACCCACTCCCATCACTCCAACAGACTCTTACTGTGCTTCTCAGGGCTAAGTGCACAACAGCTTATTTGTTTCTTCCTGTTTAACTCTTTCTTTAAAGATTTGCCCCATGGTTCACTGTTGCAAATTACAGCTAAGTACCACCCGGTTTTGAGGTTTTTTCCAATCCATATAGGGACCACTGTTTGGTCTTGTTAATGCAAATGTGCAAGCTTCCACTGGTTAATCATGAAAGCTTTGCCAAACAAACTACACAAATTTGAGATGACTACAGGTCGGCCCATCTCCCTCTGGGTGCTCCCACAGTGCTGGACCACAAAGAGAATGGGAATGCCTTCTCATATAAGAAATGCTCTTTAGCCACTATCCCAGAGACTGGCTGTGTACAAACAGATGAAGGAAGAACACTGCCTCCAAACTCAAATACTATTGCTCTTCAAAAAGGAGATACATTTTCTCAGACATTTTCCATTAAAATACTGATCAGCTTAGACTGACTAACATTTTGTAGGGTGTAGAGGAACACATTTCAAGATGATGGCAGTTGGGCTTCACAGACTAGAAAGGAAAAGCCTAGGTGCAGCCAAAACCACATTATTTCATAAAGCAGATCTGCTCTCTGGGTATTAAAGAATGCAATTTAAAGTGACCTATCAGCTAAAAAGAGAACACACTGAGCATTAATGTGCTTGAACAACAACAACAACGTAAGAGTGGGTTTCTTTTGGAACAAACACATCCATTAGTGATTATGCTAATAAATATGTCAATTAGGTTTTAGGCAGAGTCTAATATAGACTAATTTTTGCTCTTAGGAAAGGCACACTGTCCGAGAGTAAAGAGCAAATTTTACAGCAGATGAACAATAAGTAGCCAAGCAACAGAACCATTTCACCATCACCTAAATGTATTTTCCTATCCCAGAAATGCAAGTGGTTTCAGAATCAAAGAGAAGAACAAGAGAGAGTATGATGTTGTTTACACAGCCCGCATACTCCATCCCAGTAAGCCATTTCTTGGCCTCATCAGGCCAAGCCTAACAGAAGTTCAGGGTCACAAGAGATGACAGAATTCACCAAATGTAATTGATATTCATGTGTATTTCAGATGTTTCTGCAGCCATTTGAGAAGAGAAAAAGCTGGCCTACAGCAGCAACAGAGGAGAGTTGGGAAGAAGAAAAACTACCAGTTCTGGCTGCTGGTAAGAGCTTAGGACAAACACTCCAGAAATGGTTTCAGGGGTCCTCCAAAGCTTTGCTCTGCTCAACAAAACCAACTCAAGGATATCTAGGGAGGTTCTACAACAGCAGTTATCTCTGTTCCCCGCTTCCCAGTCAGTTGTTCCTTATCCTTTCACATAAATCAGAAATCAGAGGAGAAACAGCTGTAAAGATAAGGCAAGCATAAACATCTGGTTCTTGGGCAAGCAGACTTGAGATGCAGGCAGTACCTCATATTAAGAGGAGAGATATAAGGAGAAAGATAAGACAGTGGAATTAGTATGAAAGTGAGCAGGTGCTATTTGCATTAGAAAACAGGAACATCAAACTAGCTCATGATTTGTAGGAGCTCAGTGATTTTTTTTCTGTTTTTAAGAAACTCTGTAGAGTTCATTAACATGGTTAAGAAGGATGCAATTGGGAAATACCTCCCTGCAACAGTCCAGCAAAACCTCTCATCCAGTGGTAAAATGTGCTGGAACTCAAACCCCTTTTTCCATGCCACAGAATGGCTGTTCTGAATGCTTAGTGTCCCTAAGATCAACTATAGTTCACAGTCACCAGACCACCTTGGCCAGTCATAGTTCATAAAGATAATGAGGAGAAAACCATCCACACTAATGGAAATTCAACATATTTCATCTAAGTCCACAGAGGCAAGTTGCAAAGAAGAGTGCAGTATGCCTTTCATACATTTCAAGCATTTATTCCTTTCAACAGTACAATCATCTCCAGTATACTACTAAGCACAGTTTTTATGCATTTTCTGCCACTAAGCTAAAGTGCTGATTACATTAGAGATCTAACAAATGTTGTAGCTTATCATCCTTACTATCTCTGCTTCACCAAACAAAAAGAAATCTAAAATTAAATTTAAAAAGAAAAATCACAATTCATTCAAATCTTAGTAACGGGCTGGAAAAGAAGCATGTTTAGTTTTGAATGAGCTACAGTGAAATGTTAAATACCTCAGTTGTTTCAGGAACTCAACATCGGAGCTGCTGTTAATGAGCTTGATGAACTCCTCATAAGAAGGAGCATATGTGTAGTCTTTCTTCTGATGCTCATTCATCTGTTCTCTGTACTCCAGCTGGCTGAGAAGCATTCGGTTAATGTAATCTGGATCACTCAGCAGTTCCACCACTGGTTTCAGTACTGGAGAGGAAAAATGTTTTAAAACAAAATCCTTATGCTGAAGAATAACTGCTGTCTTGCAAATGAAAACTGCGGTAAAAGGCAAATAATAAATATCCAAGTTTATAAACATCAAAATATCCAAAACCAGTCTTCCGGACCACATTTGAGATTGCATATGCTTTCTTGATAAAACTGGTTATTCTATTACAGAAATTGATGTACATTGACAAAGCTGAGCTCTATTTGGAAAATTCCAAGTGTTTTTGTTCTTTATGCTGTGTGCTCTGAAGGCTATGACATTATAGCCAGCATAAATGAAAGTAAACTGAGTTGTGTAATATACTTGGGACTTCATAATTTCTGAATTTGACAGTGACATAAAAAATGCGTACTGTATTTAAAAAGTGTAGCTGATAAAAGCAAAACAGAAATCCCTCAATTTAAAAAGACACACTGGATAAATCAAAGTGTAAAATGATGAATTAAATATAATATAATGATTCAGTTCTAGGATCCACAGATTTAAGGATGTGTTTATTCATCTAAATTAAATATAAAAGGCCAGAATTATTCATATAATCACTATAAATAATGCCACGGAAAGCTGCAAAAGTATTCCTCTATGAAAAAAACAGAGAATGAGAAAGGACAAATTTTGTTTTATCCTGAAATGTGATAAACAGCCTGGCATCAAATCATGAGAGCTATATAAGCTCGATTTTGTGAATATAGTGTCTTACTGGCTATCACAAAAACTAAATTTCAGAATGTAAAAGCAGAGCATCAAGACTTATACATGATAAAGTTTGTAATTGTCAATATTGTACATGTACAAATGGTTAATCATCTCTTATCTTTGATCTACCTTTTGTTGCAAGTATTTCTGCAAGGACTATGCGCAAGCTGACAGACTGGACATCCTTTGAGGGTAGGAGACAATACACCAGAACTTGAGAACATTTTTGCAGAAATCTTACTTCTTCATCAGAGCTCCTCAAGCATGAGTGAAGCAAAAAAGGTCTCGGTGGATCTTCCTGCCTAGAGGGAGAAAAATAAAAAGGAGAGAACTTACATACCACTTGTATCAGAAGCCATCTATGATTATCAGTCACTAATTGACAAAATGCTGCAGTATGAGCACTGGGTGGGTGCTGTGCTGGACATGCACAGCGACATGCTGCTGGGCGAGTAAGCACACTCCTCACACTCCTCTCAAACAAATTTTTGGATGACAGCTCTGAAAGAAACAGGGAGTAAATCTCCCTCACCTTGACTCTGTGCCCAATACTATCTGGTTTATCTCCTTGCAGGTGCCAATGGTTTTCTGGACTTTTCAGGATATGTTTGACTGAACTCCTTAGTGCAGATCACAGCTGTACTTTTTCTTTATACAAAAACAGCTGTAGAAACAGATACAAGGTACCCTAGCAGTTTTTTATGGCCACATGCCTGACGTGCTCCAATCCATTTTAACAACAAGGTGACCAAGACAGTGGTTCCAGACTGACAGACACAGTGTCACTGGAGAGGCACCACAGTAATTTACAAAGGCAGCCAAGACTGGTCATCAGTAGAAGGCTCTAAGGTGCTACAAAGGCTTGTAGCTGTCATGTCTCATACCAGTACCTCCTCCTATTTTCCATAACATCTGTTTTCTTCCCAGAGCTGGAGGCTGCCCTCCTGGTTATGTTAGGTTACTGTCCTAGTCAACTGACTGTTACTCACAGAGCTACTCTAAGCCCATTGCCTCTGTTTGTGGAAAAAGAGCCTAAGAACTGTATACAGTCAAACCAAATGTTTTCAGTTAGACACCACTATACGGCCAATAGTGACAGGCAGTATTGCATAACAACTAACTTTTGCTAGTCAGTTCAGGAGGATGAAAATATTTTGGAATAGTAGCAATAACTCTGATTTTGTTCTAGTAATACAATGATTTGTCTTGAGGAGATGAAAATTAGTTTTACAATTAAATTTTTAGAAAAACAAATATAAAGATGACATTTGGGTTGGGTTTGATTTGACTAATGCCTTTAGCTCAATCACAAATCCAATGTTTTGTTTGCAAACATGGATCATGAAAGGTGTTTCAATTGTTATAGGTAAGACAAATTTCAAAACAAGTGCCTTGGAACATCTTGGATATAAATACTCTTTTCTGAGGAGTAGTGGTTTATGAAGATGATGTGTAATCTTCGTTATCAGCCAGTCCAGGTGGTGCAGCTGACGGAGCTCAGAAAGCTGTTTATCTTGTTCCGGTAGGATCTTTTCTCAGTGGCAGCTGAATACATAGCTATTTTCCTCAGTGCATTTCTACTCCTCTTGCATACTCCAGACATATCCCAAAACCCCCTCTACACCACATCAAACATTCCCTGTCATGCTCTCCCTTAAAGGCATTCATTATTTGTCCAAACCCAGACATGTCCTAGGCAGATTACTGACAGAAAGTCTGGGTCATTTACCTGCAGCCACCTCTTATTGTGGAAGTAAAGTCTTCCAGACAGGTTGGTGCACCCAAAGTCAGCCACTCAGAAACACAGCCAGAAGCATATGTAAAATGCTGGCAAACAGGATGACTCACAGTGAACACAGAATAATTAAGGTTGAGAAAGCCCTTTTAGATCAAGTCTACCACTAAAACATGTTCTTAAGTGTCACATCTACATGGACTTTTTAACACTTCCCAGGACAGTAATTTCACCACTTCCCTGGACAATGCTTGACCATCCTTTCAGTTAAGAAATTTTTCCTAATAATGTAAACCTCCCTTGGCACAGCTTGAGGCCATTTCCTCTTATCCTGTTGCTTGTTACCTGGGAAAGGACAGACCCCCACCTGGCTACAACCTATTTTCAGGCAGTTCTCTCAGCAGAGAGCAGTAAGGTTTCCCCTGAGCCTCCTCTTCTCCAGACTAAACACCCCCAGCTCCCTTGGTCACTCCTCTTAAGGCTCGTCCTCCAGACCCTTCCCCAGCTTTGTTGCCCTCCTCTGGACATGCTCCAGCATTTCCATGCCTTTCTTGCAGTGAAGGGCCCAAAACTAAACCCAGGATTCAAGATTCAAGATAGAGCCTCACTAATGCCAGGTACAGGAATTATCACTATAAATGATTCCTGTGTTTTAACAACGATGATACAGAGTTAGTACTAAAAGCAAATGGTGACTATTTTTTGGCCTCTGAACAAACCCCATCTTTTTTGGTCACCTTATTTCTGGGACATCTTGCATAGTGATTAGATCAAGATATACTTTAATAGCACGTGCAAAGCATAAAACAGAGCCATAATGCACAGAAAACTTCACTGAACTGAGATTAGCTTTCTTTGTCTTCAATATCTATCTACAAGTCTCCTGAGGAATGCCAGTCTGTTTGGGACTGCAAACACACTGGAGCATTAACCATACCTATAATATTACCATGCAAGAGAAGTCTGTCTCCCTATTGCAAGAATTTATTCCCAGTCAAGAGCCAACACATACAGCTTTGCTGAGCTGGACCTATGCCAGGACTTTTCTGACACACAGTCAGGAGAACACAAATGGAAAATGGAATGGAATAAACAAGCACATAGGCAAATATTTGGTCCCTACCCTTCTAATTTGTCTAATGTTTTCCTGCCTACAGGAATACAGAGGGGGAGCAGAGTTGCCTATTCTCCAGTTTACAGGCCATTCAAGAAAATCTTCATTTTTTCCTGGAGTTGTCTCCATTACCTAAGAAGATATGACTCTCTAGAACAGGTTTTCCTAGCCAAACTATATCTACATGTGATCTAAAAAGCAAAAGAGATATTTACAAAAATAGTAAAGAAACAAAGTCTTCAGGAAATTCAACTCTAAACAAGCCTTGCCTGTCAGTGCCAAAAATTTCCACAGCTGCTATTTTATCAAGATAAATCAGCAAGTTTTATAAATCATTTCAACTAATGTTTATGGTGCATAAAACCTGTCATTTATACATGCCACAGTTACCTCTTTCAGGAAAAAGCATTTGACATGTCATACAAGTAGCAGAGGCAAAGAACTTACGAATGGCTTACAAACTGTGGTATGACCACATCAGCACCAGGATGTCCTAATGCTTATTATGGTGTCAGTGTTATATTCAATCATTAACAGGAAACCCAAACTTCCCACACTGAAGCTTGAAAACAAATGGTGAGCCTTAGACATGGTGCTACCCATGGGTTGAATTTAATAAAATGCTCAGGCCTTGGTTTTGCTTGACTAATTTGCTCCCAGCACTTCCATACACAGCTGTTCCCATTGCACCAAATCTCGACAGCTTCATACTAATCCCCTTGATACACCTTTCCAGAGGCTGACTGTGATAACCAGCTCTTAGTATTTCTAGTTCCTGGCAAATAGAATTATAAAAGAAAAAACAAGACCTGTGAGAGGTGTTTAGTTGCTCTCCAGACAACTGGGATCTATAGAATTAACCAAGTAAAATCTCAAGTGTTAAAACTCACTTTGTATCAGTCTGCTCTTGATCAGTTTGTGATGACATCACCTTTTATTTTTACTATCACAATACACACAGTAATCACAAAAAAATGAAGTTATATACCCCATACATGCCAAGGTATTCACCTGGACCAAGAAAATGAAGAGTTATTTTCTCTCCTTACCGTGTGTGTAAGAAAGAAAACAAAAGGAACATTATCAAAACATGTACGATACAAACTTTTATCCCCAAGCAGCTTACCATACTAATCATTCAAGCAGTGATTTCCTCACAACACTTTCCCCCCTCACACTTTCCAAGAGCATTGAGCTCTTAACTGTAGGTTCTGAATCAGCATTGGTTGCAGCCTGCAGACCCCAAGCATTCATTTTGCTAAGTCATAACTTATGCTGCAAGTCTGGGCACAGAAACACATAAAAACCACTTCAGCATATCCCAACAGATGCTATGTAGCAGACAGCTGGTCAGAAGCAGCCTGCGATACCACATATTCATGTTTGCAGAAACCAATTCTTTCTCTGCCTCTGAGGTCAAAAGTGCCCCAGCCATTGGTTAGACAGAGAACACTCAAAACCAAAAGACATAGGGAAAAAAATTAAAATACTACTACTAATAAAAATAAAACCAATGTCAGTTGACCTCTTCTGGGGTTTGTTCAAAAAGCACTGCTTGTCAGGGGGTTCAAGACACTAGGATTAACTATCTTCCAATCCCACATGCCTACTCTGCTGGTTTTTTCTGGGGTTATTTTCTTCCCAACAGCTAGCATTGGGCAGTATTTTGGATTTGTGCTGAACACAGGTTGATAATACAGAGATGGTTTTGTTATTGCTGAACAGCACTTGGACAGCATCAAGGCCCTTTTCTGCTTCTTCAATCACCCCACTGCTGGGGGTGCACAAGGAGTTGGAAAGAGACAGCCGGGACAGGTGACTCCAGCTGACCAAAGGGATATTCCAGGCCATGTGGCATCATGCTCAGTATGTAAAGCTGGGGGAAGGAGGAGGAAGGGGGAGATGTTTGGAGTGATGGTGTTTGTCTTCCCAAGTGACTATTACACATGATAGGGCTCTGCTCTCCTGGAGATGGCTGAACACCTGCCTGCCCACAGAAATTACTTGTTTTGCTCTGTGTGAAGCTTTTGCTTTACCCATTAAACTGTCTTTATTTCACCCCACAAGTTTTCTCACTTTTAACCCACAAGTTTCTGCATTTACTTTTCCAGATCCCTTTGAGCATGCTGGTGGGGCAGTCAGTGAGTGAGTGGTTTGTGTGGGGCTATTGCTGGCTGACATCAAACCATGATACCTACTTATCTAATGCAGGCAAATCTTATTTTTCCTATGCTGCACCCAGCAAAAAATAGGGTTTTATGTATCAAATGTTACTAGTTCTGTAAATATTTAGAGCAGTTTTTCTGAGGCCAAAGAAAGGGCAAGGGAACTCCCTTTCCTTTCATGTGGACAGCTTCACAGAAAGACACTTACTATTTGTCTGCATCTTGCTTAAGTCCTTCCAGTACTGACTAAGCATTTCATCCAGAAGAACATCTGCTAGTAGCTTTCAACAAACATATCATGCTACCAGAGAGAGACTACATTCCTGGGATCAGATAATTCCAGCCCCCAAAAAGTACCATTTCCATCATTATACACCACCTTACTCAGCTCACAGTCCATCCTTGATCACATAAAATTATATTGCCAGTATTCAGCTTGCTTATATTCTAGTTATAGTAACCAAGGAAAGACTTTTGAACAAGATATGAAGGAATGAAGGAATAAAAGGTGCTATGAAACATGAATGGCTGAATACTAACCTCTACCCTTGAAGGATGCACTTGGCTAATCCTGTTATAAATGCACCCCTGATCCTGCACATATGGGAAAAGAGCAGTGGCTTCTACAAATAAATGCATGTCTGACTTGTCCTCCGTATCTCAAATTCATAAGCTAGCTAATGCTGGACACAGGAAATTATCATATTCCATTTCTACACACCAAGCTAATACTAGAAATTAAATGGTTTCCTATCTAAGTTACTCAAAATGCCACAAATTCTCTCACTGAAAAGTGACAGTTTCCTTTGAAACCCCCAACTGAACCTCAAAGTACAGCCCAGTGACACATATAAGATGAAAAATTTGGGAGCTGTCTTGCCTACAGCTTGCATTGCTCTATGTCACTCCAGACAGTTCTGCCCATGGCTAGAACTGCCTCTGCCCTTATTTCACTCCATAGATGTGTGTGGCACAGGAAAGACAGCTGCTGTTAAGGAAAGCCAGGGGATAGAATAAAGGAATGGGAAACAGACCTAACACTACAAGATTCCTTTCTCCCAATATACTGTCTCCAACCAGCCACCATGAAAGTGGCCTCCCCTCTTATCAAAGAATCATAGAATCGTTTGGGTTGGAAGATGCTTAAACATCATCTAGTTCCAACCTCATGCCATGGGCAGGGACATCTTCCACTAGACCAGGTTGCTCAAAATCCCATCCAACCTGGCCTTGACCCATGCTTTGAAGGGAGATAAGGGAGTCTCCCAGCACTTGTCTTCATTTCTGGCCTCTGCTGGCAATTTACCTTGAGCCGTTTATTACTAAGTGGATTTTTGAGATGGTTAAGATAAGCCAGAGGGAAAGCAGGAGCAAAAGAAAGGACTGTAGCACCCTTCCTCATTCTGAAGGGCCTCAGCCTATTTTCATCCCCTCAGACATCCCGTTAATCACAGATTAAAATTCATCAGTGAAAGCAGAA
Source organism: Promerops cafer (assembly GCA_013398275.1). NCBI lineage: Eukaryota > Metazoa > Chordata > Aves > Passeriformes > Nectariniidae > Promerops > Promerops cafer. The sequence goes on along the minus strand of VZSE01004322.1, from coordinate 385,645 downwards.
AAGTAAAGAAATTTGTGTGTCCAATGTGCACCTAGTCACAAAACACACAAACTTCACTCTGAAAACACAAGGCATCTGTCCTCCTGGACACGTAAGACTCCTTTCTGCTATGTTAGTGGATTATCTGTTGTATAGGACAACCAAGACAAAGTGGCTCAGGCGGCACTCCCTCCAGAGACAGTATTAGAGGTATTTAAAACTTCATAAGCTGCCACACAATAGACAAAATGCCCTTTCCCCTCATGCTGCAGGATAAACTTAGTGTCGGAAACAATGGAGTACTCCAAGAGGTATCACAACAGGAAAGATACCTCTCTCTAATTACAGCCTCTGTTCTGCTATATTTATCATCCAAAACTAACTGGATTCATTATGAGATACAGAGGGAAATGTGAATGCCAATTTACATTTATTACTGTCTTTAAAACATTAACAGAAAGCAAAGCAGATCAAGAAGATCTGCGTTCCCTACCTTAGGAAGACGAGTTTTTTGTGTTTGAACTGTGGCAATTCAACTGTGATTCAACCCAGTAGACAGCTGAACACCACACAGATTCCCACAGTGGGATGAGGGAGAGAATAAGAAAAAAGGTAAAATTCCTGACTTTGGGGTGACCTAGTTGCAGCTTTCAGGTACCTCCTTCTGAAGGGAGCAGAAAAGAAAGGTGAAGAGACACTGTTTGCAAGGGCCTGTAGTGACAGGACAAGGAGCAATAGCTTCAAACTGAGAGTAGGTTTAGATTAGATATTAGGAAGAAATACTTCCCAGTGAGGGCGGCAAGGCACTGGAACAGGTTTCCCAGAAAAGTCGTGGATGCCCCATCACTGGAACTGTTCAAGGCCAGGTTGGGTGGGCATTGAGCAATCTGGTCAGGTGAAAGGTGTCCCTTCCCACAGCAGGGATTTGGAACTAGATGACCTTTAAGGTCTCTTCCAACCCAAGCCATTCTATGACTTGAGACAAAGAGAGTTTAATAGAACAGAAAAGGCAGGGAAACTAATAATAATAATAGAATTAGAATATATAAAACAAGTGATGCACAATGCAAATGCTCAACACCTGCTGGCAGATGCCCAGTCAGTTCCCGAGCAGCATCTCCCAAACAGCTTTTCACCTAATTTATATACTGAACATGACACCATATGGTATGGAATATACCTTTGGCCAGCTGGGGTCTGCAGTCCTGGCTATGTCACCGCCCAGCTTCTTGTGTTGCCCACCCCCTCAGCCTCCTCACTGGCAGGGCAGTATGAGAAGCTAAAGTCCTTGACTTAGCATAACGCTGCCTAGGAACAACTAGAACATCCGTGTTATAAACATTACTCTCAACCTAAATCCATAATATAGCACCGTATCAGCTACTAGGAAGAAAATTAACTCTATCCCAGTTGAAGACCAGGACAACAATATATAAAATAATTAAAGGCTTCCAAGCTAGAAGTGACATACTTTTTAGTTCTCAGCCTATAGCTTAAAATGTCAGCAGGTTCTAGCACAGTAAACTCCACGGCAGAAAGTGATTTGTACAAAACTCAAATTCTTGTTAAAACTACAAATTCTCTTAAATAGAAAGCACTAACAGAATATTTGCTGTGCTTTCAGGTTTATTATGTGCATGCTCACATCACTCAGCAGCACAAATTCCATCTGTAGTGTATGAGCACAATGTCACCTTTCTGCTGACTTTGCAATAGCCTGTACATAGCATTTAAGCAGTCTCTCCATCTGCTAAGAAATGGTGAGTCCTGTGCAATTTCCATACAGCTCCCTGGACTTTTTGAGCAACTTTGGATGAGCAGCATGAGGATATTCATGAGTGCTTTACAACTTGCATCATGCAGCATCATGTTGCTGATCTGTCAAGCACATTAAAACCAGACCTTTCTCCTTGTGAATTCACAGCCTTGCAGTCTGCAAAAAACAGTCATTGAGTCCAGTTCCAGCCTCTACAAATTGTTCAGTTAGAGCTGTTGGATTGGTTTGTTTAGTTTTTTCTTACCTGCTATTACACTAATTCTTGATAGGACTTTTTTCACTTCCACATTAATGCAGCCTGTCTTATCCAGAGTTAAGGTGCATTTACTACTTCCAAGAGAAAAAGTTAACCAGAAAATAACCAAAATAATTTATTTTAGTCCTACATAGTGGAAACAACAATCCAACAAAGACCAGATGAAGTGGTCATAATTCTCAGCAGATAAGAAACCTCTCCAACAATCAGCATTAATAATACTTAATAATTCTGCAATTCTAGGTCCTACGTCCCCAACTTCAAACAGAAAAACATTCCGATTAAAAAAAAAAAAACAAAACCAAAAACAAACAACAACCAAAAAAATTCAACTTCCTCATTCTTTAACTGTTCAAATCAAATTCTTCCCAAAAGCAAGCACTTTATTCTGATAAAGGGCAAGTGCAAGCATGATACTTAAAAATCAAGGAGCATGCTTAGGAGTTTTATCTGACCAAGAGATTTCTACCTCATTGCAGGGCTAAAAGAAAGTAGTACCTAGAAGCCACTGCAAGATCTACTGCAAAGTACATACACCTTAATTTTTTATTTTCTTGGATGTAACCACTCTTTAGTGTCTTTGGTTTTTCTATGCATTAGCTTACATAAAAAATTAGCTAGGATCTACCATAAATACATTAACCATGTCTTCCAATATAGAAGAGAAAGAAGTGCCAATGGTAACAGATTGATCACTGACAGAACACAGTTGTTCTTTTTTGTCTGATGGGGTATCAGAAATACATGCATCTAACTGTAGGTAAAAACAACTTCACAGAATAAAATGTACAGTCTAAATCTGAATGACCAAAGCATATTCCACTTAGAATAACCAAAACGCAGGTAAGTGCAGATGCAAGACCAAATTCCATGCACAATTAGACAAATTGTGCATTCAGACGTGGGAACTGCATAGGCTAAGAGATCCCATTTGCAATTACAATTTGGGTGGAACTCCAGTGCTCAGGGGAAAGCTGGCTTTTTCAAGTGTACAAAGAGATCCTTGCCAAAGAGGAAATTTATGACATTAGCAAGATTCCTTAAGCAGAGAAAGAAAATACAGCCAACAATTTTTCCACTAGAAAAATCTTGTTACTGCAGGACAGGCCACCTACAGAAATCACGAGGCTTTGCCTCCCAGGGCTAGAAAAAATGGAAAACTGAATGGAATTACTCCTGGTGCTATTCTGGGAAAGGTGCAAATAACTATCTTCTTGTCTGTTGACTGCACTGACAGTGGCCCTTCTTTCCCTTGCATGTTCGCAGTACTTTGCAGGAACTCCTCACAGAGCCCACCTCCTACTGTGAACAAAGGATTCATGGATTAAACTGAAAAGAGTAGTGAATCCAAACTCTTAGAAAAAGGAGTCCAAGTGTTTCCTTACAGATGTCCTGAAGCCTGCTTGATCTCTAAAACTGGTAATAAGCTTGAATTAGTTTATCTGTTTCCTACAAAAGCATTATACACAGTCTTCATCACTTTGATTTAGCACATCTGTAAGTAAAGGGAGAAGCAGAAAATTCCAATGAAATGCAGTTTTGTTTTTACCTGGCATTGGCTCCTTTAAGGTCACAGAAGTGCGAGAGTAAAGCTTTCACTACATCGTTGCAGACAACTTTAACTACATCAATGTGACTCAGCCTCTGTCGCAGCTGCTTGGCAATCTCCCAAAAGTCTTCAGAGAGCAGCTGGTACAGCTGCCCCTCATCTCTGCTGAGTTGCCCATACCAGGACAGGATGTAATCTCTATAGCTGTAGTCAAACACTGAAAGGAGAAGCAAAACAATAAACAGCGAACACCTTCAAAAAGACAAGGCACACCAAGATAGGAAAAATGTAATCCTCCACCCTTCCCAAAAACTGTATGGGTAATAGGCTTCACATCTACTTCTTGCCAAAGAAAGTCAGGTTGGCAAGGTTATAGCAATCTGCACCTAATAGGTTACTGCAGGTCAGTTTGCAAAGCAAAGCCTTTAAGTGGATTTGCTCAGACAATCAGGTTACCAGCTACACAAACCCCAGACTAATACCTGTCTCTCAGCACTGGCTCTGGTTATATGAACTATCATATAATCTGACTGTGTCTAAAATGTTGCAGACTGAAGCCAATTTTCTTTATATAGGAATTGAATAGTCTCCATTCCAAAGTCATGGCTAAAAAGGGGAGGTGGTAAGATTTTGGATTTCCAAAGACATATACAACACAGAACACCACCACAGAAAGTACATTCTAGGATCAGAAGAGCTAAGAGAGAACAAGTGGATTAGCGAGACCACATGAACTTCAAAAATGACGAAGCATTCCAAACCATACCGAAAGGCAATAACCAATATTACTGTAACTGCAAATCCCATGGCAACACTGTCTTCTACCATTCTGACTTTGCTTTTGGACATTTGTGTGTCACCAGTTTTACTGAGGTTTCACTCCAGCAAACATCCTTGGAGGTCTAAGAGAGCAGCAGATGTTCAGGGAGAACTAACAAACTATTTAGCAGTTGCAACAAGATGGGGGAAAAGCTGGGGTTGTAAGAGTCAATTTGCATCTACCAGAGGGACAACAGAAAGGGGTGAATAAAGTCATGTGCCTGGTAATTTGAGCAACTTCTTTATTAAACAAGCTGGTTTCAAACTTTCATATCAAAAGTCCATCTCATTTGTCAGTGTAAGCCCACAGTAAAAAGTAATCATAAGACTCCATCATTTCTTACCTTCCACTTTGATAGAAGTTGTTTGTTTGGTAAATTATGTAAATTATGAAAATCTCCCTTGCACTGGCAACAGTAAACTAATAGCATATTAAAAGGACAACAACTTAAATATTTTCACCTGCCTTTTCAGGCAAAACTAGCAAACCTCAACCAACATAACCATGATAAAAACATTTCCAGAGAAACGGCTAAAACTGATAAAAGTTTCTAGTCAAATGCTTCACAAACTAGCTTCCTTAAGTTTATAAAGAAAGAAACTGAGTCACTTCAATAAATATACTGAAATGCATAGTTAAAAGCCTTTTGCTAAGTCATTTCAAGACTTTTTAATTAATAATTCAGAAAAAAATTGCACAGTTCTGTAAACTAATACATAACAGGCTTGATTATTTTTTTTTTCCTAATCCAGGAGAGAAAAAAAGTATGCAGAGCCATATAGCAGGATAGGAACTTTCAAAATACTTTTCTAAAATAGATTAAATATTTCACTGAAAACTCTCACCCACAAATACTAGAGTGATAAAAACAGTTATAAAAAGTAGTGGTCTTCTGATAAGCAAGCAGAGGAATAATCTGTCAAGACACCATAGAACAGAGGGAATAGCATTTTAAAATCTGAAGTTTTATTGTTTTTCTCAAGTCTTCCAACAAAACACATTTTAAGAATCTATTTTTCCACAGCTGTCCCCATGTCCTTCTGCAGCCACCTTTTTCTAATAGCTTAGTTACTCTCTTCTGTTGCAAGGTCTGAAACGCTGTGGAAAGCTGATCACAGCACAGATTCTTGCTTTTCATCTAATCCATAAGAGACCAATAATTTCTTAAGGGCACTTGCAACATATTGCATTGTGGTATTTTTTAATCAGCATCACTGGCAGGTAGTGACTTTTCAGATTTTTTTACAGATACCCTCTCTATCCTTTGCAAGGGTGCAAAGTAGCTATTTCTTCAGCATCTTTTGCCCAAGAAGACAAGCCATGGTATGGAGTGGTGGCTCCTACAGAAGTCTATTTAACAGAACTCTACAAAGCAAGAGCACAAGAGCAGAACTTGATCCCAATGCCTTAAGGATACACTGTCTTTTGAAGAAAATATATTCCTCATGACCATTAATTTATAACTATTTTTAAGCAACTCCACTCCAAAATGAGCTCAGTTTCCAGCACACTACATAGTACATTCTTTTTGATTCCTTTTAGCCACTCATGAATTCTGTCACATTCAATGCAAAAGAACAACAAAATCTATTGGCAATATCAAGCTAGAGACAAAAGATCATCAATCATCACCAAAAATCAACCATGCAATTATGAAATATTTCATTTGTGTTTAACTTTGCCAGTTACATACTTTAAACACCTTAAAAGGATTACACCGCTTTAAACCCTATTTTCCTGCACCTGTGTTATACAACTCTCTTACTTTACATGTCTTTTGTAGTTTCCTTGTTACTTCTGAACCTTGTTGCCCTTCCTGCATCACAACAGTGCTGTTCTCTATAAAATTCAGGGTTCTTTAGAGCCCAGGATGTATGTCCAAGTGTGACAGCTTTTAAACAAATAAAATTTAAAAAGGACACCAGCCACAGACACCAACAGCAACCAGTTTAAGACTGGGTATGACACTGCCTTGTGGCATCCTGGCCATGGGGTGCAGCTGCTGCTTTAGTTTCATGCCCATTGATGCAGCTGGTGCCTTTTCAGTACTCTAAAAAAATACAGAAAACAAATGTAACAATTTTGTAGAGAGCAGCTTGATCCCTTCAGAGAAGAAATCTGCTCATGCATCTATTCTCATTATTTTTATACTACATGATCTCTAAAACATTGAAAACAACAGTCAGAAGACAAGGAAGGAATAAAAAAGAAGCACAACACATTCAGGACAGAACCTTACTACCACTAACTCATCCACTACAAACATAAAACAAATTTCTTCTGATCATATGCAGTGACCACAATGAGTCTGGTGCAAAACTGTAGAAACTTCTACTGGGTTTTCTAAATTAGTTCAGAAGATACAACTCCCAAGTTATTACAATGTGATTAAATGCCATTCCCATGTGAAATTGAAGTTGAGCCTGTTCAACTACTCTTTTTAAATACTGTAAACTAGAAGAGTGTTGGGAGTAGAGAGCCAGAAGCTTGTGTGGAGGTTTAGTGAGGACACCCCTCTAGACTCTTCCTTCATTCCTATTCCTACACATGTCCTACAGTAACTGCTATCCCTTTTTGCACATTCATTCCTTCAGAGGTTCAGTGGCACCATCAGGGTCTGCAGGTCAGACTGGCTTCAAATCTGCAATTTGCTGAACTTCACACTAGACAGTTTTCATATTATAAAGATTCATTATCCAACTTTAAGAAAAATAACAAAAATCTGAAAAACAAGGATTAAATGCCTACTCTTTTTCTCAAAGCAATACTAAAAAACAGATCATAAGTATTCTATGCAAATGCAGACACAGACTTCCAAGTTTCAACAAGAAGTAACTGCCCTTTCCTGAAAACCCTGAAAACCTGACTGTGTGAACAAATGAAGAAAAGGTATAGCTACAACACTGCCTTGAGTTACTCTAGAGAAACAAGCATTGCAACACGTAAAAGAGAAATACAAGGGTAATGTGAGTTGTGTTGGGATCCTGCAGGAGGAAACCACCACCAAAAAGCCAAGAATTGCTACCAGAATTCTGTGGTACTACAACACTAGGTCAAACATGCATGATGGTGTCATAATAAGCTATACTTTTAGAAAAATACTTTCTAAAAAGTATACTTTATAGAAAGTATATACTTCCTAACACTTAATAAAAAATTAATAGAAAAAGATGACAGACTATAGCACCGCTAAGTACCTGTCAAAGTACTGTTCTAGAGAAGTACATGCTAAGTGCTTATTTACTTCTTACAGCCACTATCTTTTCCCCCTGCAAAAAGCCAATTAAGACCAAAAGAACCCCAAATAACCAAAAAACTATGACAATAAAAACCTGAAAGAAAATTTAAAACCCCTACATTAAAGGTAGGTTTACAATTACTAATAAATACTCTGAATATTCAGTTTTATAATTTCTAAGACATTAACATTTAAAGTGAAAGAGATGAAGGCCATTATTCACTTATTGTATTTTAAATTCCATTATGTTTTAGCTATACAAGTTAAGAGGATGAGGTTTTATGCTTAATATTAGCTTTACTGAAGTTTCTCATGGCCGCTAAATCTTTACTTAGACCATGGCATAAAAAGCTGACAAAATGATGTCTAGATGCCAACATTTCAGTGACTGTGAACTAGCAATAGTGGTTTAAAGATTTCAGTGCTCTCTAAAGTTTGTGTTTGGAAAACCACTAGCATTTCTTGGTTTACTTCCATATTCATATCCTACGAAACTGCCAAGTTTAGTAGGCTAGATGCTATCATTGTGCATGGGTGGATCAGCCCTGTGTGAAAGCAATCCCTGACGGTCTCCCAGCTCCCCAATCTTTGGTTCGTTTTTATTAAAATTTTCCTGGCATTTGTGTCTTTACTGTTTTTTTAATGCAGAAAAAAACCACACGAAAATATATAAACAATAGAGAAAAAAAGTGTGTTAAAAATATCTAGGAAATGTAGTAAAATAAAAAAATCAGACAAATTCATGTCCAAATTATTTTCTGCATGCACCCTTTGCCAAGAGTTCTTAGCTTTAAGTGTTTGAATCCCAATAGCAGAGAGAACATAAATTCAAATTGGATTGCTGATATTGTGGACCAAAACCAATTATTTTGAAAGCTGTTTTTTGAAAAGATAAAAAACCCCCCAGCTTTTCAAATAGAGAGCAGTAGGAGTTACTACCAATTCTTTTTCTAAATGTCAACATGCACATTTTAAGATGGGAAATGAGACAGAGTTTTTCCCAATCTTGCTGTAAAAAACAGAGTTAGATCTTAAGGATTCAACAAAGACAGGCAAGATCTAATCCATAGAAAGAATCTAATTAAATAACCAAAGTATTTCTGAAAAGATCACCTCAAGGCAGGGTTGAAAGAAGATAACCCACTCCAAAAGAAGAGATGGCTCTCTGGCAGGAAATATTTTAAGATCTAAGAAACAGGTGAATTTTCACAGCAGAAAAATTTCACCAGGAGAGCTCTGCCAGGATTTGAGCTATGGCCTGTACTGTTTTACTTACTCATAAATGACCCAGTAAAGCAGCTAAGGGATATGAAGACCATCCTTCATGATGCTACTAAAACTGTAGAGACAAAGACTGACTGTGAAAAACAACAGAAAGACCACAGGATCTGGAGCAATAAAAATGGAAAATGAAATTCAGTTCCTGGGAGGCCAGCTACCCCCACAGCAGATCAATCTCCTGACAGCTGCAGCCTCAACCCAAGCAGTACATGCTGTGCAAAGCAGCACCAGTGTGACTGGGCACAGCCTCTCTCAGGAGACATCTCACCAGACTACTGTGTGGGTGGAATTCAGACAAGCAGCAGGTAGCACTAAAGGGTATTTGTAGAAGTGGCTTATCTTCTCTTTTTGTAAGATAAATGGAGGTCAAACAAAAATCAAATCAATCTCTCAAGAGAAAGAATGAAAAGTACTGAAAAAAACATATTTCAATGTTAGTTACTCAAGTACTACCAGCTGAAAAGGAGACTTGGGGGTGACAACTAAAGGCCTTTTCTTTCTGCCATATTCAACAAGGAAAATCTCATTGTAACCTTACACTTGTTCTGATTTTGAACACTTAGATTTCATAAACCACAATACACTGTGGCAGGGCTAATTCACAGCTTTCCCCCACCTTGTATCTACAGCTAAGGCAAGTATCCTATAACTAATAATGAAGCAGCACTCTAAAGCACCAACCTGTTAAACTACTCTGCTCTTAATGGAAAATAAAGTCATTTAGGGCAGAGCTGTAAACCAACATATACAGAGGTTCCTTCTTGGTGGTGTTTAGTGTGAGGCACATTGTAAAAGGAGGATTCCCAACAATTTTATTGCATGGGCTGCAGCAAGAAGCTATACAAGACACAGGCAACTATTATCAGCCAGTGACCATCACAGGAAAACTATCCAAACATCTAATAGTTATTGAAATAAGACTGATGGTTGAAACAGAAACATGGATGATTCCTTTGGTTAAACCAAGGATATGACCGCCATCTATCTTTCCAACCACATGAACAGACTATGATGGGAACATCAGGAAAAATGCAGTAAAGCAAGTAGCAGCTTGAAGTGACACAGAACCTCAGGGGAACCACACTACACTCAGAGATAAAAGTCCACCCAGACTGGCTATAACACCAGCAAAATCATGGCATGATTAACAGACAACAGGCAGTTCTGGAGGGTGCAAGGTAGTTAGCAACTAAGAGTAAACCCTGGGCAGACTTAATTACACCATGATGAAACACAGCTGAAGAAATCAGAATTAACCAAAAGGCTGTCTCTTCATACCCAGCAACAGCATTTCTGGAATCAGATAACAGTATCCGTGCATCTCCAAGGTAATGTAAAGAGAAGTAAAAACTGTTAAAGGAAAAAAAAAAAAAACACAAAAAAACACCCCAAGACCTCAAGAGGCACTAGGAGTCCAAACTGGTCCCCAAGATTAAAATTTCATTACAACTGACTCTCTCCTAGCTAAATGAATAAGGCTTTCTAAAGCATTTTGTTGAGTAGCACATTACATCTAGACAGCAAAAAGTTGTCAAAAATTCCTGGGATTTATAAACACTTCAATGCTAATCAGTGCAAGATTGAAAACACAAATACAGATGGTATTTTTTATATTACTAGTAATAAAGTTTTATTTAACCACAAACTTGTGGGGGAAAAAACCCCACCATTCACATCAGGACAACTACAAATTTCAGAACTGTCATAGGCAAGAAGTCCTGTCTATTTGCATAGAGAGTGATCATTTTGTGCTAATAAAAAATAAACTACTGCTTTTGGGATTGCATTCAGTATTTCAAACTGATTGCATTCAGTATCTCAAACTTAAGATGACTCAGTCACCTTTCAAACCCAAAACACTTTGTATGGTAGAGCAAAAAGTAGTCTCATCTTTGTCAAACTGCAAAACAGAGAAGCTGGCTTCATCACTTAGGCCTGGAAGAAATAAAACGAAATCTGACAAGTTTGCTTTCCAAAATTCAGTGTGAGAATGGAGGGTAAAAGCTACTCTGAAAAAAAAATAGCAGAAAGGCATGAGCTGTCACAGCATAAGGTACTTAACTCTGAAAAATGAATCATTTAAGTATTAGTAACTTACTTTCAGCTTTACTGAATAGGGAGGGCCTCATGCATCCAACTCGATGACATAGGTAGGTAGTGTTCTAATTTTATAATTTTGCTACATATCCTGCTCATAGCCATTCATAAAAGTAACTTTAAAAACATAACGCATACCAAATTGTCGTAAGACAACCAACCCATTTAAAGCCATGATAACTTTCAAAGATACTCTCCATTTATGGAAAAGATAGGAAAAAGTGCTGCAAAAAATCTTTAAGGAAAACATATTCAAAATTAGATAAAATATTTACAAAAGGCTGATATACTGTATCAGCTAGAAATACAAATGTTGATTTTCGATTCAGTTTTAATGGCAAGAACTGCACTAAATGGGAAGACTGTATGCAAGATTCTACAGGATTTCTCAATTCAGGAAAACCCAGTCAAGAATATTTTAAGTGTTACCCCTTTGCTTTGTGCATTAGTATTACGGACTGTATTTCAATATATTTCTGTAAAAAAACAGCCAAAAGATATCATTTGAACAGCAAAGCAAGATCACATTACTTATTACAGTGGATTTCTTGAGAAGACTAAGACTTTGCTGTTGTATTTTATATCATGGAAGAAACCAGGGTCATGTTCTAAAGTGTGGGAATTTTGTGCAGTTATGATTTGCTAAAAAGATAAGAGATATTCAGATTGTAACGCACCTAAGACTCACCTTCTTTCAGTGCTTTATCCATATTGTGAGAAATAACCACTCTCCTTGATTGGATTGAATCATGAGAGCTTCCAGACCAATTACTCTGAAATTCAAACAGAACATACATCGTAAGAGGAAGAAATAAACCAAAAGTTACAGAAGGAATAAAACTGGAATTCAATGCAATAGTACTGTATCATTTGGTCTTTATAGAAATATTGTCACCTCATATGGTCAAAACAGAGGAGTGTCAATTGTCTATGAGGTCATTATACATAGTTCATTAAGCACATATTAATACTTGTGTATCGTACATTGTACAACTTGCAAAATTATCTTAAGTGAAGTTTTTTTGGTAGAAAGGAGCTGTATTCATTTGCAAGACAGTGCACTGAAAATAGAACATGGTGTAACAAAACAACTGTAACTCTTTTATTCAGTATTTTCACAGCAAATAGAACATTTTTATAGCCTACTGTGACAATGGACTTCATTTAAGCACGTAAACTACTTTTAAAACAAAAGATTACCCTTTAGATCTCCTACTGTCATTTTGGTTCACATTCTTTTGAGCTTCTTTTTTCAAAGATACTTCTATCCCTCTGCATTTTAAGCTTCTGCCCTATACAAATATTTGTCCTTATTGGAGTATTCACTCCCACAGTGTCCAAACAGGCAGGCGGATGGAGAAACATTTTTCAGGGTATAGACAAAGAGCAGCGACTCATGATGTATTTATATAGAAAGAAGTATAATTCAAAACAGAAATAGATGCTGTTCCCACTGTCAATCAGCTGGGAGCTCACTCTCCTTCCTAAGGAGAAAGCACTTCAGAAACATCCCCTTCCCTCCAACATTCACCACACAGAGAATAGGAAAGCAGTATAAACATAGTAAAAACACTGTTTAATGTTCTTAAAGGTAACATACCGTTATTTCAGCCAATTTGCAGGCTAATAATCTGTATTTTGGTTTAATGTTTTTTGTCTACTTCAGATACATGCATGTAGAGTTGAACAAAGTTCATCTAATAGGACCTAGATAAAGGAGTCTACACATCACTTTTAACAGCAAAACAAAGCTTTTCAGGCTCGCTCACACCTAATACACAGCAAGAAGACAGGTACTTTCCATGCCTCCAGTGCGCCCCTGCCCACAGCTGAACTGTTCCACCTTTTGCATGAATGCAGAAACACTCCCTAGAGTTCTTCCAGTCACTACTCTGAGATTATGATTGTGGTTTTTCAGCTGATTTCTTCCCTCCTTCACAACACTACCAATGGCAGGAGCGGCAAGACTTCAGCACATTTGCCCCCTCACTATCAAGACTATGAGGTGTAAGAACAGAGTATTTAGTGAACCACTATAAATTTCCAAGCCCCTTTTTGACCTGAACACTGGTAAAAGCTTCAGCCATACCCAGCTAAACAGTAGGAAAAAGTATTTTTTCTCTTTGTAAGGACACTTAACACTATTTGTACGGCTCCAATACATCATCTCTGGCTGCTAATGTTATCACACTTCCTCAACACAAAGCTGTGTTAATGCCAGTCACACAATTACTTCAGGATTTTTCTGCTTTATTTGCAGCAGGAAACTGCATGATTTAAAAAATTAAAAAGAGAGGACTCACAGAGACACTAAATATCCCAAGTACCTTAGGGGAAGGGATTCAGAAAACCCAATTAAACAAACTCAGTCAGGTCTTTCTGTGAAGAAAGAAGTCCTAAACATCAGCCCACAATCTTGACTCAAGCTCCATGCTGCACATTCCATCTTCCTTAACACTCATGCCACCTTGGGTATCCGACAAGGCTAATCCTTCTGCTGAACTGAGTCCTACCTGCATCGAGGTCAGTGACCTCAAGCTAACTTAGGCATCAACAGCTGCATCACATACATTGCAGGAAGCATTTTTTATTGCCTAAAGCATCAGTAAGTGCTCCAATGCAGTGCTCACCAAATTACTCCTTTCAAAACTAGTTTAAACACAAGTTAAAAAAGAAAATAAGCAACCTTCAGAGGGGATCTGTAGTTGCAAGAATGTAAGTAGCTTATTCCACTATTAACCTATGATACTGGTTGGATTAGCTCAGCTTTAAGAAAGAAAACTTCAGGGAGACCTTACTGCAGTCTCCAACTACTGAATGACAGGATACAGAGAAAAGGGAGCCAGACTCTTCTTGCAGATGCACGGGACATTAAGAAACATTGCAACACAGGAAATTCCCATCACAAGGCAAAACTATTTTAATCATGAGGCTGCTCAAGTATCAGAATAGGGGTGCTGACAGGCTGTGGAGTCTCCACTCTCAATCTTCCTCACTCTGAGCAAGAGTGAACTAGATGCCCTTCAGATATTCATTCCATCCTGAACTATTCATGATCCTTGATGACCCTTCAGAGAGTTGTTAATTAAATTTCGTTATTAATAATATATCAGATCTAAAGGTGACTTGTCTAAAACAGCTGATCAAACTCATTTTTTCTTCCCATTTTATGAACTTGCATTCAGCAGAATCAAGACATAAGTCTTGTTAGTTTAGGTTTGCTTTCAAAAATTACAGTTTCTGTGACAATAATAATGATGAATAAATTAAATAAGCAGGCACCTCCAAGTTAGATGACATATGGCAACAAACACCTTAAAAACAACAGTAACAACCTGGTGATGCAGAAACCAACATCTGTGATAACAGAAAGATTTCAGAAAATTCACAGTCCAAGCTCAGCTCTAACAGCTGAGAGAATGAAAAATACAGTCTATTTCACTGAAAGACTTTTTTCCCCACCCCTGACTCAAGTCAGATGGAGGGCATATGTAGAAAACAGGTTCAGCTAGAAAGCCTAGGTTTGAATGTTTTCACATTTTTCTTCATGTCATTCATCTAAAGAAAAATGGTGCTAGGTTTCATGAAATAGTTGGCATAACCCTGACTGAGCCAAAGACATTTGTAAATGGATTTAACACAGTCAAAGCTCTAGTTTAGATGCTCTTTTATGCTGATTAAAACCTGACACGTTCCTCTAAGTCCTGACTTGCACTAGCACAGCCCCCAATAATATTTTTTTTTTAAACTGGTGCCAAGACAATTGGGTTCCTGTCTGTAGATTTCATTGGTAAAGAATGACAGAAACCAGACAGACACATAAATAAAACTTAACAAAAGGACTTGAAGGGGTAGGGGTGGAGCACGTTTTGAACATACATGCTGAGAACGAGGTTGCTAACAAACAGGGAGGCCTGTTTCCTGGAACAGTTCAAGTTTTCCTCAGTTTTGACTTTGCTTACAGGCTGAAAAAAGGATGTGTGCATTTCCTGTAGACTTCTGAACAACATACATTGTTTGATACTTTTGAAAACTATTTAAGATGAAGAAAATAATAGTCTGAATGGGCCAAGAAAAAAAAAAGCCTGACATCGAACCTGAAATTTTGTCTTAGGTTCAGTCTCCTACAGATACAAAAAATAGGTAAATGTCATTTACTGGTTTAAACTATATAAGTAATTTTAAATTAGCTCTGAAGACAACAATAAATGTTAAATAATAAAGAATTAAGAAGGTATTTCAGCAACAACACTCAATAAATGGCAAAGCGCAGAGAACATAGGAGTACCTTCCACTATCAAGAAATTCATTTGCAACACTTGGCATCAAATGCAATTTTTAAAACACAGCAGCAGAAAGCCAGGCACCTGCTACAGGCACACCACATGCAGCCTTACTCTGCCATGGAATTAAGGCCAGATGCAGAGAAAAATTTACAATTATTCCTATTACATTAACTCAACTACAACAAAATTAGAACAGAGATCACGACAGATGCCACAATAAAAATGGGCATTGTGAATGAGACAATTTAATCACTGATCTAAAAGGAAAAGACTGTGTCTAATTCAGAATACACAAACCAACCAGTTACTCATAGTTACTTGTTCCTCCCACTGTTGCCCTATTAACTTTCCTCTTATCTTTGTAAAACATCCATTAACATCAGACTGGATCTTGATAATAGAGAGTCACAGTCTCAATACTTCACTGAAGTCTCCATAAATTCATATTTAACAGATGTGGATAGATGTGTTCTTAGTCACATATTACTTCATATAGATGTCCTTATCCGAACATTATTTCAAATTTATATTCACGACAGTTAATATTTTTTAATTTATACTTACAGTCCTATTTAAGATTACAAGGCAAGTATGTATGTGTCACATTCAGCGTTAAGGGATACCATAATTACTAATTTAAAAGTCAACATACTTAAAGCATGTTAATCCTATTATCTTAAGCATCATTATCTCAATTATTTTATGATATCATCTCACTATTTCTACTAATATAGTAGCTCCTGGAATGTGTAAACTGTGTTTATCAGATGGGGATCTTCCATCTTAACTGTACCATATTTAAAACTGGTGAAAATGTAGCAGCATAAAAACTTTATAATCAGGGCAGAACTTACTTCACTTGATATTTCATAGAATACCAGACAGATAAGAATAAGAATATGAAAATGAAACATTTGTCAGGTATTACTTTCATTCTCATTAGTACAGCCAAGAAATAATTGGCAAGTTAGCATTCAAACTGCTGCTCAGCAAGAAATACAGCATTATCCTGTGCTGGAATTTTTAATACTGCCATCAAAATAAAGTCTTAAATGAATTCTCAAGGTACAGGCATAGTCCCAGTTTACTGAACATTTCCACACTCTCCTCCTCTGTAGAAAGAGACAACAAGAAACTATGGACTATACTTCAAGGCCAAAAGAGCCATATGGCATGAAAACTAAATTGCTGGCAAGCCAGAAAGCCAGCACAAAATCACACTTGAGCTGCAGTCTCAGCTTAGCAACCAGAGAGAAACTCCTCCAAGGTCTATTGCTATACCCTCCCTGCACATGACTTTTCACCATACACACATTTTACAGGGTGTTCTGTGTTTACAAGACGCCACAAAACATGCCAAATGAACCATCGTAATTCATTTCATTACCATTAACTTGTTCTGTTTCACTGTGCATATTTAATAGGGGGAAAAGTGATACAGAATGGTCACAAAAACCTCCTATAGACAACACAAATCTGTTCCCCTCATGACTACATAATTTCTTTCTTTTTTTAACCATTTGAAGTAACAGCTTGGGAAAGGATACAGTATTCTATGTAACTAGCTCTTTCCTTGGGTAAATTCTGCTGCTCTCCTTTGCAGAGAGCAAGAAACCAAGACTTGGCAATACAAGAGAACTTTATGTGATTTTATTTTCAGAATGTTTCTGATACATGCCTATACTATTTTCAATGTCAAAGCATACCTTGAATGCAGAGTGTCTTCACTCTTGACCTTGTTACAGAGGTTTTATAGCCACCCTTGGGATTTCCCTGCAAGAGACTTGGACATTAAGATCTCTATGAGCCTAGCCTATCCTTACTGACTTAGCAGAGCTTGGTTATCAGGAGAAATGAACGAGCTCCCTAGTTATGTTTTCAATCACAAAACACTGTTCATGTGAGAAGCAGTCCCTAAAAAGGTAAAAACAGCCCATTCACAGAAAAATGTGAGATGTCAATCTAACACAAAGTTGAGAAAATTAAATGTCAAGCACAATAAAATGCAGAGCTGACAAAAACACAGGATCAGAAAGGAATCAGAAAGGACTGCATGACAAGACAAGAAATCTCTAAATATATATGATGAATAAAAGATCTCTAAACATACATGATGATGAAAAATGTGTGGAAAACTATGTCTGCTCACTGCTAAGGAGTTATAGGACAAAGAAGTGAGAGACAGAGTCTGAAAAGCATTTAATTTCCTGAGGTCAGTCTCCTGTAATAATAAAGTTATCACTTCAAAGTTACACCTGCAGATAATCAGCATATGCAGTCCTAACAAAGTTCGAATTCTGAAAAAGCATATAAATCCCAAATTATAACAGATGTTCCACAGATCCCTAAAAACAAACTATACCACAAATGTCCAAACCACAGGACCCTGCTGAACTATAACAGAACATTTGCAATTCATGCAACATTCCCTTAACATTTTAAAATATCCATGGAATTGGTAGAAAGTGCTAAAATATATTTTCATTATTTTAATTTCAGGACTTTCCTAGTAGGAAACTCAACCAGATCATCAAAGGCTTATTGTTGATCTGCCTAAAAATGAGACAGAACTAAGAACAAATATATGAGACTCTGAGTTCTGTTAAAAACGCACTAAAAATATCTTCTCCTTTCAATCCAGAAACAACCCACCAATTAAAAGACTGGCAGTAGATCAGAATATCTGCTTGCAAGCCCAAGACAGTCTAAAGCATGACCAAAGTGCCACAACCAGACTGCTATTGCTTTTACAAAAATCCTGCAAAATCAGAGCTCTAAATATCCCCTGTGCAGCCAGAGAACGAGACAAACTATAGAACATGCTTGGCTTTAGGTTTACAAAAACCCATAAATACTTTTGAAGTCTTACTAAGGCATACAGATCAAAATCAGAAGGAGTTAGGAAGCTTCTCTCCCTCACAGTTCCTCCAAACTACTTATTACCTCAAGAACTCTTTTGCATCCCACTTTAAATTTATGCCCACAGATGGCAAACCTTCCACTTCCCACAGCTGCTGGGGCTCCTCCAAGCTTACCTTCACAAGCTTCATCTTATGGCAAAAGCCCAACAGTGAAGGAAAACAAAACTCTGTGTCCTTTCTCTCTGCTTCCCTTATGTTCTTCACAAAGGGCAGAGCACTCAGCTTGGATACTATGGCAGATACTCAACCTCGGTTAAGTTTGCCATCCCATTTGGAACATCGGGACCATTTCCATTTCACTAGGTATCCTCCTACGGCTTGGATAAAAAGAAAGTATGTTCCAGGACCCAGATAGTTCAATAACAACCTGATCCAATGAAAGAAAGCTTTTCCTATGCCCCCTCCACTAATGGCAAATTCACAAAAATCCACATTCAAGGATGGAACAAACCTTTAGAGACACAAAACATGATCACATATAGTGTGATCTGGCTTCAGGGCCAGAAAGCAAGAGTAAACTAACACTAAAAATTGAGAGCTATTAAACTGTAGTAAACAATAGTGACCAAATATGTCAGGAGATGAGTTTTAAAGAAATACTAAAAATAATTTACAACTGTTAATTGTAGGAACCTAAAGATAGGACATTAGAATCCATGTATCCTTTTCACTGGGAAAAAAAGCACATTCATTATCCTTCTGTTAGTGCTGCAGACAGACCAGGTAGATCCTTCTCTATACAAAGTATCATTCACTTAATCTGAATTTAAAATGCAGCACTCAAATCTAATAAACCAAGCATTGTTTTTTGCATTATTTAAATGAAGTTGATAACCCAGCTCTCTGTTACTCGGAGCTTTTGCTTTGAATCAGAGTCAAAACATTATGCTGAAAAGAAAACCCCATCTCTGCCAGTTTTTTTGGCAGAAATAACTCACACAAATGTGGGAAAAGTGTTTTCCTTCCCCTTCCCACTAACTTGGTTAACATGGTTCTTCACAGGAGTCAAAGCCATCTCCCTCTACAACCACACAAGGTAAAAGGAGTTTTAGGAGCAAACTCAAATTTTAAAGGGTTACACATGTTCTAACCCAGGGCTATCTTTTCTATGAACAAGTCCACTGGTACTTGAGAAGTGAAAATTCCGTTTAAAACAGACATTCTCACTAAAGTACAATTTGTCATCATGCCTTTTTGCTGTCTTGCATTTTCCTGTTCTCCTCTACCACAAATAATCTTGTCCTAAAACAGCTCCTGCAAAGTGCTGAAAAATAACTGACAATAATATAATGTACAATTTCAAGGACTCTTTCAATTCCTATTATTTCAATATCAACAGAAACTATGTACCAATATTATCAGTACCTGCAAGTACTTAAAGTATTAAGTAAGACATTATTATGAGTTGCCTGTACATCTCTCTTCCAATGAAACACAGATCTTTATGAGGAAGCCAGCAGACTGCCCAGACAGTTTTTGTGAACAGAGCTGTCACCTACAGAAAAAATACACTGAAAGCACAATTTATCATGGGGATAAAAATCACACAGTTTGCTTTGCAATTCTCAACAGATTTCAAATGTTCTTGCTGAAGATACCTGACTTCAGGAGGAAGTCTTCACATTTCAAGTCCCAAAGGAGTTACACAATAATTGGACAAAGTACAGCTTTACGTTCAAGAAGATGGTTTCTCTAGTTGCAAGTTCAAGCAAAGTGAAAAAAATATATGTACCTTGCTCTTCTGAAATCCAAACCCGCAACACTGCACTTCCTCACTCGCATGAACAGGTCCATGAAAATCAACAGCACTGAACTTTCACATGCTAAGTGGTTGCTGAAATGAATAAAAAACTCCCTTTATTCAGCACAGTAAGAGGGACTCCATCCAGCTTCCCTTTGAAGTTGGTCAAGAGTACTCCTGCTAACTTTACAAGAGCTGAGTCTGACTACAGCTAGAGTAAATATTTATTCCTGAATACTTACTGTTTGCTCACTTGAAAATTTGCCCAATGTGAAAAATCACACAAAGAATAAAAAGCGAATTGTCTAAATTTTGTACATAAAACACATGAAGAGTGAGATGCCAGTCATAATAAGGTTTTTTCCTTAGATTTTTTCCTAATTACTAGGCCAACAGGTAGTTCTTTCTTATTCTTGAGGAAAAGAAAAAACAAGGCTGAAAAAGTTATAGCTTTACTGTCATCCTACTACTGGCTCCCAGAAGAGACAAAAGAATCATAAGGCTCTATGAAAAACATGAGAGTAACAACTGAATGATAAAAAAGCGGTGTAGATGCAAAAGAACGTAAAATGAAAAGACTAACTAAACCAGGAAGTTTCAGTGAATGGCCTACATTTCTACATGCTGCCTATCTAGACAATTTTATTTTCTTCACCTACATGCTGCTGAAGCTCCGATTAGAAAGTCTGCTACACATATACAAAGTCATGTTCAGAAAACCTCTTCAAGAAGCTTTGCAGCCCTGAAGCCACTTTGCACCAGAAAGAAATCAACAAAACTATAAATTGAAGGTATGAGAAACCCAATTAAGATGCCTGGAATTACATCTCCTAAATAGAAAGGGTAAAATAATTCACTGTTTTTTTGGACAACATTTTCATGTAAGTAAACTTTTGGGAACAGTGCAAAGAGGGAGGAAAGAAAAAAAATTAATGGAGTCAGGGAGAGGGTAATGAGACAATCCTGGGAAAAGGATTCTAGTAGGTACTGCTGCCTCACCAGTGAATTTTAAATACCAAATTTCAATTCCCTTCTGAAACAACAAATACATCCCACAGGGCTACAATAAATGCAAACATTACCAATGAGACCACACAACGCAGCAGCAGGTGTGCACTATTTATACATACAAATCCAGTGGATGAACAAAACAGGAGAACGTCTTCAAGAGAAATGCACAGTAACACACCACAAAAAGAAAGTGCAGATGGTACAGTAACAGAAGTGACTATTTGTCTCTGGACAGTTCTAGTTTCACTGCTGTTCAGTAGGCTTATGTTTTTCAGTAGGCTTACATTTTTCACAAAGGAGAGGCAAAGCAAGCAATAAAGTTTTTTTTTTTCCTTCAAATCTTGGCTTCCCAAATTAAATTGATTTTTATGGTTCAACTGTTTCACAAATTTGAAAGTTGCTCCTCATTGTGGCAGCAGGGAGATTTTGATTGCTATGTTCATTTATAGATATTTTTGGTACTATGTAAAAGTAAGTTAACTCACCCAGCTGTTCAGATAAGTATACAAGTACATAAATGCCACTGGAGCTATGGCATTAACACTGAAACATTTATTCTTGTAAATCTCAAAGTAACATGAATTGTTGTTTTGATGATCAATTGATCCATTTATATATTTTTTTCTGTTTGATGTGACATAGTTGTATGGCTAAAAACAAAAGCATATAGTCCTTTACTAGAAGGTGCTTATGCACCTAACACACATTTGTTACCTAGCACTCCTATGACAAAAAACAGCTGAACAATCCCTAGCTGTACCCACCTTTTGCTTATCGCTTTGTGCGTTACATCTTCTTACTTCCCACCTAAATGCTTATACACATTATTTGTTCTTCACTTCCTTCAAAAAGCTGAATATGATGTTGAGTGAACACTCAAAGCAAAGAGGATGTTTAAAAAAATTCTACCAATAAGACAAAATGTGTATCGCGCAGAGCCACACATATATCCTGAATGCACCTTTGCAAGTTTTATTATTCACTGAATTCAACAATCCCTGGCCAAATGATCCCTACTGGCAACTTTACTCTGCCATTAAATGCAGACCAGGAAAAGCATATTGCTCACAAACACAGGCTCCTCCTCTACCTAGGTCAAAGAATGAAGGAATAAACCATCACTACAGGTTGTTAGCAATGTGATTGAAAAGACAGAAAGACAACTGTATCAGCAGGTGATTTGTAATAGGTTCTCTGCCCTGCCAGCACCCTCTGTGTTCTGCAAACTCAGCTGCATCGACTGCAGCCCCAGAAACACGTGACAGCGCTACTTACTTACTGCTACCGAGAAGCGTACGTGTACTAAATGTAACAAACTGGGTTACCAGAACAGCTAGGCTGCACACCCAGGTGACACAAATTACCTTCCTTTTTCTTTTTAGAGTGCTCTCAGGTATCCTGACACTACTGAAGGGAAATTGCACTTACACAGTACAGTCTATTGCTGCAACAGTTCATGTGCTAACACACCTACAACTCACCGTAAGGGGCCGAGGGCTCCCGGCTGGAGTCGCCAGCTGTAACATTAAACACCACATCCCTGTGACCCATGGCAAAGCAGTATTCAGATTCTCAATTTTCAGCAGTAGTTTTTCAGGTTCATCTAGGATCAGCTCCCAAGCACTGGATGATGGGGAACAGGGTTGTGGATGGGAGGAAAATTTCCAAATGCCTCACAGTATCAGTCCCATTCAGAAGAACCCGAAAAATACTAAGCTGTGAGCTACAAAGAGCTCGTGAACTAGTACATTTTGGAGTATGTACAGAAAAGGAAATTGTTTCCCTTTTGCACAGAGCTCTGCAACGGCTTGAGTACAAAATGGCACTATGATAACACTACCTGAAGCTGTCCAACTTCAGAGAACGCATTAAAGCAACACTAAGCAGCCTCTTCGACCAAGACTCTCTCTTTTACCAGTGACATTTCAATGGAAGGAGCAGAAAAGGATTTGAGACACAGCCACCGTGGAGCGAACACAGCGAACCACCGTGCGAGCATTCCCGCAATCCGGAGGTCTCTCTCCGAGCAAAGTGTTGATTTTTCCGGTGCGCCTGCTACCCTCCAACACAACTTTCGCCATGTAAATCCCCGTCGAGCGACAGAGTGCGGGCAGGCTCCTGCGGCCGCGGTAGGATAGCAGGACACCGGGTTCGGGTGGCGCGGCGTTCCACGGCGGAGCGAGGGCCGCGCCACCTCCGCCCGCCGCCGGGCAGGGAGGGCGCACCACGGCCACCGCCCGCTCCGCTCCCCTCCCGCTACTCACCCCCGCGACCGGCCGGACCGGAGCGACGGCGGCGAAGTCCG
>VZSE01004322.1:286137-361895 GCA_013398275.1 Promerops cafer | reverse complement strand
CAGCCGGGGAGGCCCCGCCGAGCCGCTCGGTGTCCGGCCGGGGAGGGGGCGGGGGCGGAGGCGGTGCCTGCCGGGCGGGCGGGCCCGGGACATGTGCGCCCGCCACACCGCCCCACGCCAGGGCTCGGCCGGGCTGTCTTGTACCGTGTTGTGTCCCAGGGGGCTTCGCCGTGGCGGGGTTGCAGGCGTCCCCAGGCACAGGCCAGGAAACGGGTACGCTCGGACGAAGCGAGGGGAATCCCCGCCGGCTGCAGTGCGGAGCTTGGCTCCGCGGAAAGCTACGGAGCGCCTCTCCGCCGCGGGGGCTGTAGCACGGAAGGCGGAGGCTAGGCCCAGAGGGACCCGGCATGATCAGACCGGGTCATCGAGGCCCTAGCCAGAGCTTAGGACAAAAGCCTTGGCGTCGGGCATCTCAGAGACACCCTCCTGAGTGTGGGCGGTATGCACCCCTCTGCCTGCTCCCCTCTGATCAGCCAAAGGAAGTCATAAATAACTGGACTTCAGAAATAAAAAGTTGATTGATCAGCAATAAAAGTGGTACAACAGTGATTCTAAAACAACACAGCCTCACCACCCAACAGAAGCATGCCAGCCCTCCTGTCAGTACCCTCCCTCCATTGTATATTTTATACCTGTTTGTGGTAGATCTGACAACAAATTCCTAGAAGGGCACAAGGCTTGCCATATTTCAGCTGTGCTTGGGACACATGTTCATCTTGCTATAGGTGCGGCACAGCTACAGCTCCACCAAATTTGTGAGCTCATAGCAGCTACCGAGCACAGCTGAACTGGGAGGCCTTGATCTCTTCAGTGTTATCTGCAAAAATCATCTTCATTACCCAGTGTGCAACAAGCCAGTAATTACACACTCAAGAGAGACACTGACTACTTATTTCAGAGTTGTGCAAGCCTGGGTGCTCAGTGGTATTCAACAAATCAAGCACACCAAATATCAAAACCTTTTACTATGTATACATTTTAGCAAACAAAGGAGTTAGTGTTCATTGTCTACAAGTTCCATAGTTCTCATTAATTAGTATTTTATCCTCTGTTGATTAATGATTCTCTTGTTTCTCATGCTAATCAGTCTGCATGCTCAGCCTTTTGATTTGGTGGATTTCTTGGGTCAGTGGTCCTTGAGTTGGTGGTTGTGATCTCCCTCTGCTGGAATTACCTTTTATTAAGTTGGAACTGATTTCAGCACAATTGCTGAGTTGGGTTTAATGGTTTCTTCCTTACCTTGGGAGTTCTGCCAAATGTCCTTGTGTCCCATAAATTCTTCATTCTTTGTGTCCACTATCAGTGGCACATCCTTTTCCCCAAACTTTGTTAACCTCCCCCTAGGTTGAGATCACTGAAGCCTGTCAAGCCCTAAACATTAACAATGCAATTCTACCAACAAGTAATTTGTTTTTCTAACACATGGACATCACTTAGAGGTTGCTTTTTAGCTGCTGTTTCAAGGATTACATCTCCCTTCTTGATTAGTCTTGCAAGTATACAAACATCAAACATAAAAGAGCATCCTTTCTTAAGAGAATTTTTACATATTCCACATTTTGCAACAAGAGTAGGAGTACACGGCAATGCTTTCCTTACAGAAGCCACACTATGCAAAAGTGGATTTACAGGCATTTACTCATGGGCTTCATTTTAAGAACAGATACCTGTAAACTCTACAGAAGTGTTTAGAGGTAGAAGTGTACTGGTAAGCAGCTGGTAAGATTGCCACTGCTCTGTCAGTTGAGGTGTAAAAAAAAGCCCTGAATTTTACTTTTTAAACACAGTTATTGTTGCAGAGGTTGGAGTAGTGATTTATTTATTCGTGCTCTCTAAAATAGTTACTTCTGTCAAATGAACTCTACTAGCTAGATGAAGAAAAGAAACAAATACCAATGCTCTGATCTTGTGAATGCTTACATTTCCTTATAACTTCTAGGGTGCAATAGAGCAGCATTTATAAAACTGGACACCAAACTTCCCTGAGCTTCTGCAATGCTAAGCAAGCCAGGACACTGAGCATGAATAGTGCAGGTGTCCAAAAGTCTGTTATAGCCCTGGAACAGCACTTGTAATAGGGATTTGCATGTCAGCTCATGGTACAGAACTGTAATGGAAATGGGCACAGAACAGCATGGAACTAGCCAGGATTTTGAGTTACAACAAATGTTTTACTCCATCACAATATTTTCTACCTGTTTCTAACCTAACTCACAGTCTGATGGTCTGGTGTCCATATATACCTGCATGTGTGTATTAGAGGTTTGTATAACAATGTATTTCCTCTCAAAATCACAAAAAGTGGTTATGAAGTGATTTTAGCTCCCCTGTTGGTCACTTAGCAAAGGAGACACTGATCCTTAATCTGATCCAAAGTCCATACAGTAACTTAGTCCTTAATAAGATAAAATATATAATTCTATTACAGTTTGTTCTATTTAGTGGATATTAAATTGCACAAAATCCTTTTAAATGCTAGTTCAGACCATTCACAGAGTATCAAAAATTCATTATTTAAGTAACATGTCGAATGTGATTAAAGGTAAAAATCATCATATCATAATAGAGAAAATAATACTGCAATGCCTGTCCTTTCCCATGTGAATTCCTATGTGGTAAAACATCCTGATGATTCACTGAAGGGCTTTGGGTCCAAGGTTTTTGCAATACATATGACCATTAAAACCAGCAGAGATTCTTGCAGAGTCTGAAAGATTTTGGATAAGGCCCAACATGCCAGAAGGTTTCTTATAAAGTTATTTTATTCTCATCAGGTAGAAAATAGAAAGCAAATATCCATCTCCCAGCACACACTTTAGTCATCAAAGATTTCAGAATATACAGGACTTTGGACTGAGTTCAAGATCTACTCTGGGATATTTATTAAGATCCACGCAAGACACCTACTGCAAATGCATTCAGGAAACTGCCTAGGCCTCTGTCAAAACTACTTAAGGGAATTGAATTTTTAAATTAACCTGAAGCAGAGCATGTAATGTTGTTAGTCCTGTGTAAACATAGAGTATTTTCTTACAATATTAATTCTCAGAAGTGGAGAGGAAGATAAAAAAAGCAAACCTACCTGCAATAACAATTTAGGCCTGCAGTGCTTATGCACAAAACCACTTGTCTGAATGAGTAATGCCACCTATTTTAGCCAGGATTTACACATCATACCCTGAATTAGATATGTCTAAATCAACTCAAGTGTGTATCCATAGAGCTAGAAGATTTGATTCTTTTTCTTTTAGCTCTTAGTAAGTTTCTATGACTTTTCAACCTAAGGTACAATTCCTAATATTTTAGATGACATCATAGCTCCACTGAAGTTAATAGCAATTTTCAAGTTTACATCAATTCTATTTGAACTTCCTCTTCTGTACTTTAAAAATTACTTTTCTGTACAAGACAAAAGGACTACAATGAGGTCAATTTTCTGAACTGGGGATTACTATAGCTCTTTCTGTAACTATTTACTCAGTCATGGAACTAGTTTATGAGAAAAGAGATTCAAATTCTACCTTATCCAAGCATTACTGCAAATATCTTTGCTACAGAGATAAGACAATTACTCATTTTAAAAGATAAATTATGTCTGATTTGGGGAAGGATTCAGCATCTTCACTATTTTCCTTTGAGCTAAAAGTATAATTTATCTCTGTAACATACCCTAGAAAAAAACCCCACTGATTTGAACAGTTCTGCAGCTGCCTTTCATTGACAATTGGTCCATTTGCACCTTCACAGTAGTGCAAATTTTAACTCCAATGAATTTGCACTTTCAAATGTTTAGGCAAGATTAAAATGAATACTTTTCCTGTAGGCTTTTTCACATTTGATTTCTGTTTTGTCAGCCTTTCCAGCTCAGATCCCATTGCTATAAAAGGACTAAAACAAGTTACCACTTCTCAATTAAAACAAAAAAAATTACATTATAGGCAAAAAACCCAAGTCTGTATAGTGCATATGTAGTTTATATTTTTAGCATACTTACAACTTTGAATAAATTACATGCTTTTTTATAACTGCTGTGGTGCTGCATTGCAGTTACAGTCATATTAGGAGTTTATAGAAATTTCTAAGGGTCAGGGTACAAAACCCAGAAGTGCTTGTGAATTTGTAAACCTGGTGATAAACCAGGTAAACCTGGATAACTAACACCGTTAGAAGCAATCATAGGAATCCTAGAGCCAGAGAAATGGAAATTGGATGTTATACTTCTCAGTATCTTAAATGTACAAAATATGTAAGTTACACAAGCATTAACTGATTTTATTTTTTGCTACGCCTTTTAAGACAGTGGTATTGTATTTTGCATTTCTGCAGTCAAGAACTTGACACACAGGAAAAAAATTACAAAAGCACCCATTCAGTGTCCAATGTAAGGAACCTAAGACCTCACTTGGTGAGGTCAGCAAAGGCTCAACATTTTGTAGCATGTTTTCCAAATACAGTTTCCATTGATTTTAGCTGCTGTTGTCATTATTCAGCATTTCAACAGTGAACTGAGAGAGGTGCCAGAAAAATAAGAAAGAAACACATGACAAGTATAAAAATTTAGTCAATGTAATTTGTGGAACCTCCATTAAACACTGTGTAGCACAAGCAGGACTTGACTCTGGTTAACTTAGACATGTTCAGTCGTATTACTCAAGAAATTTCTTTCTTTTCTTGTAGTGTTCTGACACATTTGCTACATGTATTTTAAAAAATATGTGTGTGTGTATATGAACACATACATCCATACATATGTGCCTATGTGTAAGTGCCAAGTGAAACAGGACAATATACATAATAGTTCATTTGGCAGCACAGCCCTGATTTTATTCAAAATTCAGTATGCTCAGCAAAAAATGTGATCATGTCATTAAATCTCTTTCCTGATGAACAATGGGGCCAAAGTAAAGCTGAATTTTGTGTTTTGAATATGTGGATCAGTAATCTGGAAGTCTTTCTTTTCACATAATTCTTTTCTCCATTGTTAAAAAGTAACATTGCTATTATTAAGATATGATATTGCAACTGATCTCTTTGAAAGAGCTGTAACCTTTCCCATCCTTACACAGGAAACTACTGCTTCTCAGGGGCAAATCACCAGTAGGTAATCACCTAATTACTTACTCACTGCTTGAAGTAAGGAAACTGCCTGAAGATTTTATCCATGTTTCTAAAACAATTATTCTGAAATTCAAGGTAGCTTGGGGAAGGGTCCAGATCCAAACTCAAATATTTGGATGAGGCTTCCCTAGAAGTCCTCCAGAGTTGCCCCTTTCCATTTCCTCAGGATACATCGCCCAGTGCTGCAACCCTGGCACTATAATGTAGGGGCCCATCATATCCACCTCTGGTCCTGTTGCCTTAATATGGAACACCATCACCTTAAGGGGGCTCACAATCACCTCAGCCTGGGTCACCCTCCAGTCCTTATGGGCTGCCAGCACATCAACCAGGAATGCCATTATCCCAACCTGAGGCACCACCACCACAATCTGGGGCACCATCAGCTTGATATGGGGCACTGTTACCTCAACATGGAAAACTATCACCTCAGCATGAAGCCTCATTGCCTTAACCTGGGGCACCAAAACCTCAACCTGGGATCCTGTCCCCCCACCCT
This sequence comes from Promerops cafer, assembly GCA_013398275.1. NCBI lineage: Eukaryota > Metazoa > Chordata > Aves > Passeriformes > Nectariniidae > Promerops > Promerops cafer. The sequence continues at coordinate 356,278 of VZSE01004322.1, read as the reverse complement.
AGAGCCCCATGATCAGAATCTAGGTGCAATTATCTCAACTAGGGGCACTATTTCTTCAGCTTGGGGCCCCACTGCATCTCAGTCTGGAGACCATGACTTAAGTTAGGAGCACTATCACTGTGGGGCCCCACTGCTTCCACCCAGCATATCATTATCTCAACCCAGGACCCCATTGCCTCAGCTTGAGGCACAATCACCTGAGCACACAACTCCATCACCTAAGCCTGAAGCAACATCGCTGCAGCCTGGAGATCATCACCCCAACTTGGGGCACAATCACCTCATCTTGGGGCCTCATGGCCTTAGTAAGAGTCCCAGCTCTCTGCCCCATTCCCATAGAGCAAAGAAGATCAGGAGGGGACTGATGTCTATATCAGAAATAGCTGGCCAGCAGGACTAGGAAAGTGATTCTTCCCCTCTACGTGGCACTAGTAAGACCACTACCTGAGAACTATGTCCAGTTCTGGACACCTCAATTCAGGTAAGACACTGAAGCACTGGAGCAAGTTCAGAGAAGGGAAATGAAGCTCTTGAAAGGCCTAGAGCACAGGTCTTCAGAGGAAGAGCTGAGGGAGCTGGGGTTGTTTAGCCTGGAAAAGAGGAGGTTCAGGGGAGACCTTATCGCTCTCTACAACTACCTGAAAGGAGGATGTACCCAGGTGGGGATCGGCCTCTTCTCCCAGGCAACCAGCAAAAGGATTAAAGAACACGGCCTTAAGCTGCGCCAGGAGACACTTAGGTTGGACATTAGGAGGAATTTTTTCACAGAAAGGGTGATGAGACATTGGAACAGGCTGCTCAGGGAAGTGGTGGACCCACGGTCCCTGGAGATGTTTGAGGAAAGACGTGGCACTTACTGCCGTGGTCTGGTTGACGTGGTGGTGTTGGGTCAGAGGTTGGAGCCGGTTATTTCACAGGTGCCTTCCAATCTCCTTTTTCCTGTGACTCTGTGCAGAGCCCGTGCCTGAGGGGCCCCTCCCACGGGAGGTCCCGGCTCCCTTCCCGCCCCGCTGAGGCGCCGCCTCTCCCCGCCCGGCGGCGCGCGGGGCCGGCTGGGGCTGCGCAGGAGCGGGGCGGCAGCGAGGGAGCGGCCTCAGCGCTGCGCAGCTCCCGACTCCCCGGCTGTCTCCTCGCTCTCTCTCCTCCCGTGCCTGTGAGTATCCGCCCGGCTGCCTGCGCGGTTACCACAACAAAGCCAGGAGAAGGGGAGGCCAAGGGGGACACGGCAGCGGCCGCTGTTGCTGCTTCTTCCCGGGGGTGCTGACCGGGTGATGGGGCCTGCGGTGCCTCCTCGCCACGGAAGGTGCCTGGAGGGCGGTTGGGGGCGGTTGGGGACGACGGGCATGTTCCTCCCCTGTCTGCGGTAATTTTTTCCCGAAACAAGGTGGGAGACATGTTTTGTTCGTGTGTACATATACACTATATTTAACCATTATATAATTTAAAAAATAATTTCGTTTTAATTAGCTGTCTTCCTACTCGCGCCCCTGCCTGAGCGACGCGCACGTAGGTGTCCCCCGAGCGCGTCGTGCGCGCTGCCTGTGCTGGGCTGGGGCTGGCGTTGAGCTGCCAGAGTTTGGTCATGCCGCCCTGAGACGTGTGCTCCGCCCCGCATCTGTGCCGTGCCTGCCCGCTTTGCTCCTCGGGGAGATTGGAAAAGAGGTGGGAGACTCCGTTCTGAGACGCCGGCCCTCGTTGTCGCCGTGGTGGTCGGCTTTGGGCGAGAGTTACGGTGTCGTGTGTGCTATCCTTAAAGTTACCGGACTTTGAGAGACACGTTGCAGGGATGCCCAGATAGAGTTCAGAGGGGTATTTTGGTTGGGCTTAATTAGTGGGAATTAAGTCAGCTGGAATGCTTATTGCAAACAGCTTGCCTGGAGCGTGTTAATCATCGCAAGAGTCACGTTTTCCACACTTTCCTCAGCACTCACGTGTAACTCCCCCTGCCCAGCACAGGTCTGTGTTCTGCAGTAATGGTTCCCAAAGTGGGGCTGTGGTTTGGAAAAGTAACTAGCCACCAAATCTCTTGGCCCCTCTGGATTAGGTTGGAAGTCACAAACAAGGTAGTTCTAAATCTGGGCTCCTGCTGCAGAGCAGAGTACTGAATTAATTTGAAAGAGACTCAGTGAGCTGCTCCAACGAAATACAATATATGTTGTCTTTGTCAAACTTTTTTTTTTCTGGAATTTTCCCAGCATTTTAAAATGTAGTTCAGCATGGTTTATGGCACAACTTAATTTAAAGTCATATAATCTTTATGCCTGGCTGAAGTTTTTCCTTTCCAAACAGTTTTTTGAGGACTGGTTTAATTGTAGTATGGAAATACTTGCACTTTTATATTCTTACTATATAATAGAAATAAAAAAAAAAATCTAGTGTTTGCATTTGGACATGTACATATTTTAAAATTGTGGCTAAAATGTGTGGCTAAAATTTCTATGCAGCATTCATAAAAACACCGGGACAACAATGTGGGATGGAATGAATGTAATAGAAATAGCAGTGCTAAATTTCTTTTGTATGCCTGCTTTTGTCTGTAGTGAGGTGCTCAATGTAGTGCATAGAATGCATTGTACACATTTTTGCTTCTTTGAAAAAAATAGTTAATCTCTCTCTTTTGGATAGAAAGTGATTGCTGGAATTGTCAGCTGAGAGAGAACAGAAGTTCCACAAAGTTAAATTCTTTAGTGGAGTTATTTGAAGACTAAGATGAAGTTGTCATTTCTAAAAAATAAGTAAGCTTAAGAATGGGTTTGTGAAGTAATTGACATTTAAAAATATAGTTGTCAGAGCTTTGGACTCTGTTTCTGGAATGCTTCAAGCTCTTCCAACACTTCTTCCTGTTTCGTTTGTTTGTTTTTTCTGTAGTGCATATGTTGTTATATTGGTTTTCTAAACATAGATAATACTTTAATGGTTTGGAATAGAAACCAGAGAAAAGGACAAGTAATTTGGCAACATTCTATTCCTTTTCTTGGAACTTGAAGCTGTTACGACCTACTGGGATTTTTGTTCTGGTTTTGTGCTTGCCTGTGGCATTCAGAGGGCCCTTCCTAAGACTTAGATGGGCTCAGAGGGCCATCAGGACTGCTAAGCTGTGCTGGTTTTGCAGAGACATTGAATGCAATTGGCCAGTCCCTTGAAAGGTTTAACCCAGGAACACATAAAAGTGCAAATTTTGTAGGATGGGTGGCATATGGTTATCTGTGGCATAGGTGCCAGGACCATCAACAAGCTTTTCAAAGTCTGCCCTTTCAAATGACATATTACCCCTGAAGCTTAGATGTAAGAATCCAAAAGTGAGCTGGATCCTAGGTGAGCCTAGGTACTCCCTAAATTAATGGGAGATAGTCAGACTGTTACTGCTTCCACCAGAGCTGTTTCTTGAAGATGTTTCATTCTTTGCTTCCTGATGTTATGTTTGACCAAGACTGGTGATAGTAATGGTCTAAAACATGATCTATGTTCCTTGGCTGAGCTATTTTCCATCCAACAATTTCAACTGATGTTTAAGTCACAATTCAGTAATGAGTGTTTGTCATTCTTGAAGTGTTTCATTGTAATAATAAACACTGGAACTCCAGGAAATCCATATTATGTTGAATTTAATAGAGCCTTCTGTTTCAACATCTTATCTGCTTTTCCATACTTGATATTTTCTCATCTGGAGAAAGGAACAAGTCACAAAATATAATGCAAGAGATTATCTCAAGATGCTTTTACCTCATTTGCCTCTTACACACATTCTGAGGAAACAGAAATATATTTAGACTCTTCCTGAGTGATATTTTTTGAAGCTGCTCTTTGTATACTGATTTAGTGACTGAATTTCTATGCTTTCTCCTGCTCATCTGAACCAGGCAGTGCTTGTTCCTCTTATATAGAAATATTGAAAGAATTGCATCTTATTTTCAGTGGTTGTGGAAAATGTAATTGTTACATCTGTAAAACTGTATGTGTATGTTTTAAACTATGATAATAAGCATGTCTTGTGATGGAGGGCCTTATGAAGGAAATTCTTCCAGAAGCTCAGGTCTGTTCGATGTGTGTTGAAGCACATCTATGCAAACAGTTAAAGGAAATCCTAATGACACACCTATTTGTCTAGTCAGGTCACTAAGCACACTTAACTTGTAATGTTAGAAGCATGAAAACACTTGTAGTTTAGTGAGCATTTCTATTGTGGGAGACAGTTCGTGCATTGTGCCACTTGGTAGAGACGGCCTGATATTCAGAAATATGCTGTGATTTGTCTTCTGCTGGACTCCATCAGTAGTCTGTGGTGTACTTGATTCCTTTATGGTCCTGCCATCTGTTTCAGGACTGGCAAATGTAATTCCAGCCTTTACGTGGCAGATGTGTTGAAGCTTTGCTTTAATAAGAGCAGTTGTTTTCCTTTTTCTTGCATGCAGTTTTGAACTGCTGTGCCAGACTCTCCCCATTCAGTTGTGGATAGCCTGGTTGAATACGATGCCCCCAAATTTATACCTTGATATTGGACAGAAATACTCTTCATAGATATGTACCAGTATAGAAGGAGTGGGAAAACATAGCTGGACCTTTACTTTGCTCTTCTCCGTCGATACCTGGCAGTAGAGTCTGTCCTTTTCTGGGCTTTTTGTACCTGTTCTATATTATCAAAAGACTGTGGCTATGTGTCACTTTTGAGAAAGTGACCAGTTTTCCCCTAGCAGCTTGCTGCCTTTTAGTCTTTCAGGTAGCTGGAGTTGGGACTCTTCCAGGTAGTGAGAAATTGTATGGCAGCAGCCCCATGAGACTTCACTGTGGGTGGTGTCACTTATGCTTGTAGAAGTGGAAGTCCTTCCAGAAGCTGCTGCTACTTTTATCAACCAACATATGATTCGTCGTCTTTATTTTTGATTGTAATTGTAGGCTACTTCTATTTTTTCCTGGGTTTAGAGGTTTTGCGAGTCATTTTCTTGGGATTCTCAGCAATGAGTGAGTAGCCATGGTCTCCTTAGACAGACCTGATAGCCATCATCACTCCCATCATTTAACTTCAGTATTCTCTGACCCAGCCTTTCTGCTCAAGAAGTCACAAGGTGACCTTTGCTGAAGAGCCTGAAGAACAAATATTTAACATGTTTCTATGAGTGAAGTCCTGGAGCTACAGATACACACCTCTCAGCATAACGTATTGCAGCTCTTCACAGTAGGAGAGTAGCTTATTTTTGGCTCAAGAGGAAATATTTTTTCTTTTCTCTCTCCTCTTTCTTCCCCCCGCCCCCAGTTTTTGCCTGTTCTCTCTCCTCCCTGCCTTGTACATTAACTTGAAAGCCTTTGCTCAGCAGCTGTCGGGGGCTCTTTGGTGGTTATGTGCTTTCATTTGCTCTAACCATGATGGCAGTTGACTGTGTTCCAGGATTTTCTAGTGCCCATTGGCTGAACTGAATTCCTACTTGAAATAGCCATGAGACTCGGGACTTCCTGTTGCAACTCTTTTAAAAAGACTCAAGAGTACTTTGAAGCATCTCCAGTGAGCCTACCTGTTTGAGACAGAACTGCTGTTCTGAGGTCATAGGTTTGGGAATTAATAAACTGTATCTTAGAGCATACAGGGGAAAATCCTTCCATTGTGTCCAGCAGAGAGAACCAAGGATGCAGAACAGCTGTAAGCAGGTATTGTGCTCTGAGCTTGGAAAATCAGAATATCTGCTAAAGAGACTGGTTGTTTCATTCATTGGGGGTTTTGCTTAAGGGAAGTAGCTTCCTAAGAGCTATCTTTCTTCCTTTGCTTGCTTTGTTGTTCTTAGTAACAAATACGAAAGCTTTAATTTAAGAGGAGGTAAATAGAGCTGAATCTGTGTGGTTTGTCACACAGGTTTTAAGACTTGTGTTTTTTCATATTTCCCCTCTTTTGAACTAACAAACCCCCAAAAGTAGAACTTTTGTCATCCTAACATTTTTATTGCTCTCTTCTAGATGTTTTCAAATGTGTCTTTTTATTTTGTTGGCTGAGGTTTTTTTAAGCTTCAGCCAAAAATGAGGAAGGGAGGGAAAAGGAGCCAGGTGCGGTTCCTTTAGCATTTTCAACCCCTCCCAGGTTCACCATACAAGAGGCAATTTGGCAGTCAGCAGGTTTAGGGGGGCAGGAATCCCCAGAGGGGAAATAACGAGAGTGTAGAATCAGAAGATTTTGGAATGCCATAAAGAATGTGTACCATTGGTAGTAAATGTCTTTTATTTAAAACACTTTCAACATAAAACACTTTCAACCCTAAAACAGAAGATGCCGTGTTGGAGCTAAATACAATATTATATTGCTTCTGATACTTTACATGTTTTTTAATACATCCTAAGATGGTGTCTGTTCTTTTTTGTTGCTGTAAACATGCTATTGACTCATCTTGAGTGTACTTAAGTGTACTTGAGCTGTGCTGTATTATGGCCTTTGTGGTGATGTAAAGGATGCACACAGTAACATCAGACATTTCTGATTCAGCCCCTAGGATGTGTAAAGGTCTTGTTTTCCCCTTCTGTTAAATACCAGAATCTTATGATGTCATGAAAGCATTTAGGCCCTTCAGAGGATGCATAGCATGCAAACTCAGTGTGTGGTGTCCTACACGCTAGGAATCTGTATGTTACCAGACAGGGGAAAAAAACAGATTTCTTTGGAGCATGGTAGTCTGCATGCTAGGAATTTTTATGTTACAAGATAGAGAAAAAACCCCAGTTGCCCTCTCTATATAAATCATCCTCTTCCTTGGTTATGAAAGTAGAATGCTTAAAAGGAAAGAATATTGATCACCACTTGTACCCAAATGTTGATTTTTTTTCTTTTCTGCTATGATTTATTTTGGTACTCTTGGATGCACAAGTTTCAAATGGTGTGCATTTTAAAAAGTGAAAGATTTAGTGGATAACTTCAAGGTTTAACCAGGTTTGAAATACCTCAAATCTTTCACTCGGTACTTAATGTACTTCGTGTTAGTTTCTGACATTTGAAAGTGTTTTCAAAAGGCAGGATATGTTGAAACAGAAACCTACATCTAAGTCTGTATCCTCATTACATGACTTTTTATGTACCATCCTACCTTTGTAGAAGATACTTCAAATTGCAGTCATGCCTAATGGCCTGCTCTTAGGCATTGCCTACAAAATTATTTCAGGTGGTGCTGTAGTTGGCAGGTTTGCAGCTGGCAGGAGAAACCACTCAATATGCTTAGTGTGATTAGGGTCTTGATCTGTTTTTTGACATGCAGGAGGATGTCAGAATGCTGCTTGTTCTTTGGGTAGTGCAGCAGCAGGCCGTGGTTGACCTGTGCAGGAGCTGCGTGCTCTTTGTTCTTGCAGTGTCCAGCTGGGGGGAATGTGGATGTGGTCTCGGTAGGTAGTCAGACTCTGTGTGTCAACCCTGTGATGAGAAAGTGTGGGTCTCTAAAGCCCTGACAGTCAGACTGCATGTTCACCTTGGCTGCTTGGCCACTGCTTTCTGATCTTAAATGGATCAAGCTTGAAGGGATTAAAAAGTGGTATAAACTAGTTCTTCCTAAACTAGGAAGAGCTGCAGTGAGGAAGAGACAAAGACAAAAGGGTGCGCTTGGCTGTGGTAATGAGTGATTGTTACAGTTGCAAAAAAAATGGGGTGAGAAGGTAGAGGATTACATGGGGAGAAGAAATATTACAGTAAAAAAAGATCTGGCGAATAATTAATGGCCAGCCTGCTCTTTGGAGTTGATCATGCTTGTGTTAGAGGGCTTCATGGCAGAAAGCCACAAAAAGCATGTGTTTTTTTGTAAATAAATACAGCAGTCACTAAAATTAGCAGTTAATGGTAAGTATTTGACTGTAATGACAGGTTTTTTTGGGATTTCAGAGTATCACTTGTTGACTCTGTGTTTTAAAAACAGGCAACATAGCAGAACTCTGTATTTCTCACAGAAGTAAAATTACACTCTGTGTTGTATATAAATGGGTGTGAAATTGTAAACAGAACCAATTTATTGATTTAGGCATGCTTTATCAGCAAAATTACCTCTTCTGTATTGCATCGTCTTGACAGATTCCAGCTCTGTTGCAGATCCTCTCGATGCAGGAGTGGAATAGTATCCAAGGATATAATCTCTTTGTTTATATCCTCTTGTTTTTATTGTAAATGACAGACTTAGTTAATCTTTAGTTTGTGAATGATTGTCAATGTGAGACATGGCATGTTGGTTTCCCATTAAGATGAAGGCTAAAGTTGTTAGGGACGTGCACTGGAGGAGTGGAATATGCATTTGTCAGTGGAATGACTGCTGCTCCTTGGGCAGGGCCAGGCTGCTAAATGATCTCTTCTGTGCTGGTGGTCGCTGTCTGCGAAGCAGGTATGGCTCAGTCTTCGTAGGAAACAGCCCACTGGCACGTGAGCTATTCCTGAATCATGTAGACTGGGAAAATGTGTGCTCCCTGGCTGGCATTAATGGTGGAAAGGAATGTACAAGCTTGTTGCTATCTTTCATCACCTTTTGCCAGCTCTACAGTGTCCTTTTGTCTTTAGTTAAATCCCATCCTCTCGTCAGAGTCTGTATTCAGAAGAGTCATCTGAGAAGCTGTGGTGTGACTACACATTATAGCCGATGAGATACTGTTAGTTCAGTCTCCTTTGCAGGCATATCATTACACAAACTAAAAATACATGGATGTGATTACACGCAACAAACATTGTATTTTAAGCTATACTAAGGTTTTCAGCTGTATTAAGCTATCCTAGTTTGTCTGCATCCACCTGCAAACCTTTTCCCCTTATGCTCTTAGGTATACAACAGTGCCAACAGTATTTCAAATCTGTGTTTGAGATAAGTGAAATACACCACATGCCTGCTTTTACCAATCAGTCATAACATTTCCAGTTATGAGCTGGAGAGGTGCTAGTTCCTTAAGTAATAAAAGCCTCTCATCATGGAGAAGAAAGGATTTTATATTTAAGCTCTACTTTCTATATTAATTTTCTTCATAGATTAGGCTTTGTTCAAGTTGTACTTGCTAAATAAATAATTCATGGTCTGTACTTTACAGGTTTTGTTCCCTTCTGGTTTAGATTACATGAGGTAGAAAATTAAATTTAAATCATGTGTTACTCTTCTGATTGTTTTCTATTTTTCTATTGTGCATGTTTTTATATATTGAAATGTATTGTCCTTTTAGGAAGCTGCTCGAGAAAAACTGTCAGGAATTCACACGGTGGTTGCAGGCTATGCAAGCTGCCTGAAGCCAGGTATCACCAGAAGTGACACAAAGGGTGGAATCAGTGGCCCAGCTGAAGTGCATCTGCACCAATGCACACAAGATGGGTTAAAACCAGGAGGAGCCAGAAGCCACGGTGCTGTGGGAAACCATGACGTAGTCGCCATCACGGAAACGTGGTGGGGTGATTGTCATGGCTAGAGTGGTGCAATGGATGGTTATAAGCTCTTCAGAAGGGATATGCAAGGAAGGAGGGGTGGTGGGGTGGCCCTCTACATTAGGGAGTATTTCAACTGTGTAGAGCTCAAGAATAGTGATGATAAGGCTGAGAGCCTGTGAGTGAGAACAAGGGACATGGCCAACAAGGCAGTCATCCTGAGGGGTGTCTCTTATGGAAGACCCTGCCAGGATGAAGAGGCAGATGAAGTATTCTGTAAGCAGCAGGGTGGTGTTTCACGGTGGCTAGTGCCTGTTCGTGTGCGAGACTTTAACTTGCTGGGTACCTGCGTTCCAAAAAGTGGTTTACTCCCTTGTTTTGTTGGTCTTTGAAGAGCTAGGTGCTTTAGAGAGTTATCTTTGTGGTCCTGAAAATTGATCTCTGCTTCTGTTGCTTAATAGTGTTTTCAGCTTTATACAACATCTAACCATAATAAGTCTCTTTTCAGTTCTTTGGCTTTGTGATTCTTAAAACCATAGGAGATCCCAGACTTGTGGTTTTATGTTGTGATCTGAGTACCATATTTTCAATTCCTCTAAATCAGTATTATTTGAGAAGTGGCAAAATATCTGAGTGACCTTTAAAAATTCTGTATTTTGAAGTCATTTTTAGCTAAAACCTTTCCTGGAAATTCCTTTTTTCCACCTTTGTTTGCCATGGCAACAAACTATATGTGGTTTAAGGGAGATCATCCATCTCATAAAATATTCTGGTTCTCCAGCCTTGTAGAGTTGCTTCCACTGTCTTAATGTTTGGTTTCCTTGGGTCTAAAGAATGTTACATATTTTTTGATTGTAGCTTACTAAATTTGTGACATCTGTAGTAAAGAATAGGAGAAAAGTGCCTCTGGCTAAATGGGACTGGTAGTCTTTGATACTGGCTAATTTTGTTTGGTTGTAGGGTGTTTGGATTTTTTTATTTTAACTCTGTATATACTACTAATGAGTGGAAACTTTTGTATCCTCCTGCCACATGCATAAGATCAAACACCATAAAATTCTGTAAGAAGTAGGACATAATAGGAGCAGATTTGTAGAACATAATGGTTAACACTGAGCTCCTGATGTCTGCAATATTATGTATTTGGGCTAGCCATGATCTGGTCCCATGGACTGAATGGTGACTTCTGGTTTAAATGCACTGGTTTCATGCCTGGATCACACTTTTTAAAGTCTAGGTTCATCTGAAAGAATTAAATTTCCTTACTGTACTGTGGAATGTGAGTTACAGAAGACTGTCGTGAAAAGCAGGGTCCTTGTCCAAACTAAAACATGAGCACGGATACACCCTACATATGTCACAATTTAACCTTGGAGCCATGGATCTTTCAATGTAAATTGAAATTTCTCCTAATTTTAAGTGCTGAAAGTCTGTAGTGTGTATGGCTGTGTCAGGCAAGATGGTGACCACTGTATACAAACAAGGTTTATAATATAAAATTCCTACTAATGATAGCTCATAAATGGCTCTAGCTTCAAATGGCTCTAGCTTAAAAGGAAAAAATAAGACACGTTAATTGCTTGTTTGTAATAGTTAAGATTTTTTAGCTACTAACAGCGTTTGACAAATTTGCTTAGAAGTAGTAATTTTGAAATTGTGATGGGTTGGCTTAAAGTAAAGCTTTCTGGTCTAACATGTAAGCTGTGTGCAATAAGGTGGCACTAAATTTTTTTACTGAGCTCACTATGGAATTGTCTCTAGCAACTTCATGTAATTAATTGCAGAATTATCAATTACTAGAGCTAAAAGAGGGAAGAGCAAAACTAGTATACTAAAAATGTGCTTGGGTCTGTTTTTATGCAAATCTTTGGAAATGTTTTCTGATGCTTGCAGGTGGCACTTCATATTTCATTATGGACCGTTTTGAAGACATATCAGATGGTGAAGTGGATCATGCCTTCTTTGACAGTGACTTTGAGGAAGAGAAAAAGAAAGCTGAAGAAAATGGTGAATATATAGAGGAAGGAAGTACAAAGGCAGCTCTTGCAGACACTGATTTGGTTTCTAATTCAAAGGATGAAAAGTGTTGTGAGGAGGAAGGTGAAGAAAAGCAGATGGATTTGCAAAAGGATCAGTCCCTAGAAAATAGCAAAGATCCTATTGAAGATGCTTCCTCTTTGACAGTTTCTCCAGTTGCAGAGAATGCAGGTACATCTGGAGCAACACCTGCAGCAAACAGAGGAACAGAGGAGATTGTTCTTGCTGGAATTCCTAAAATAGTTAAAGAAGGTGAAGAAGATTACTATACAGATGAAGAAGATAGTAGTGATGATGGCAAAAAACAGGTTAGACCAAAGTCAGCTAAGCAACCAAACAACATTAAAAAGGCTAGCAAAAAATATACTATCAGCTCCTCCTCTTCTTCTTCCTCCTCCTCCTCCTCATCATCATCATCCTCAAGCTCAGATACAGATTGTTCTGACACAGATTCTGATAGCTGTTTATTAGATTTATCTCATTCTTCCCCAAAAAGGAATGCTTGTAGAAATGCTCTTCTGTCTCCAAAACAGAAATTCAAGTCAGCGATGAAATTAGTTGGAGGAAAACCAAAGCTTGGTGATGACCTGGAGGAGTCTGAAGACACAGTGACTGACGTAACACCTCTGTCAACTCCAGACATCAGTCCTATCCAGTCTTTTGAATTTGTAGCATCAAATGATAAGAAACTAAAAGTTAAGAGACAGGAAAATGTGAACCAAGAATTATATGGTAATTTGGAGAATTAAAATACAACACTAAATGTGCAAAACCTATGGGGCTGGCAAATTCAATCTTATATCTGTATTTTTTTCATTAGATTCCGAGTTTGATCGCAGATATAGTCGAAAAGTCTTGCATGATGCCATGGACCTGAATCAGCTTCTGAAAGGTGATTTTTAAATTTTCTTTTTACAAAATACAGCATCTGCCAGTTGCTGAGAACAACTGTGTTCTAACAGAAGAGAGTGGGGTTTTCGTATGCCATGTGTATTTTTAAAACTGGTTGCTGTTTAAGTGGTGTTGATCTAATTCTTTGAATTCTTCTCTATGTAATAGTACTGATTCTGCAGTAGAGAGAAGAAGCATGCACTGGTTTGCATATACCTAGAAGTAAGATACACAGGGTGAATCTAAAAAATATTTAATTTATTAATAAATTGGGTAATAAAACTGTACATGCATTTTAAGGTGTACTGGACTATGGCACAATTTAATATCTAAATTAAAACATCAACCTTTCTGTAGAAAGGCTGGATTATCAGCGTTCAAAACTGAAAGACAATCCAAAATTTCATTGCATTATAGATGGTATTCATATACTTAAACTTCTAGTAGCTTTTTGATAATTAAACAGAAGTATTTGAAATTCTTTTCTGAACTAGGTGTCTCCCTTCTAAAATGCCATAGGTTGAGTAAAGGTATTTTAAAAAGAAAAATAGCAGATAATCTTTACTAAAACTCGAGTGGTTGCTTCTGGCTAATAGACTTCAAAAATCTTAATAATGAAGCCTAAGAAAATTTTCAATCTCTTTCCCTGCATTCATTGCACACCTTCATTATGTGGGGTGAGAATGCCCTGGATGATCTCATGTGCATATTTTAAGGTCTACGCAGTGCTTTTGCATTTGTTTTCATGGCCCAGAGTTTTCAGTACTAAAATCTGTGGAATAAAAAAGGCTTGAGTAAAGAAATCTGCTGATCTCAAGTGATGAAAGCCTCTTGCAGTTTGGGTCTGGTGCATTCCAAGCCAGGTTTGCTGTGTCGAAGTAAGCCTGGCATGACTAAAACTCCATGTGTTGTGTTTCTTCACTTTGCGCCTTGCCAGACTGAGCTTCTAGTGAATAAGGATTTAGAATATATTGTATACATGGTTTAACCTGCCTATAAGTAAAAAATTAGGATTTTACTTGTATAGAAATTCTTCTGATGTTAGGAAAAGCAATGCTAGCCATTAAGAAAGGTAGAGCTTTTTCTCATCCCTGACAGTCCTTGTGCTTCAGTCATTCTTTCATACTGGAAACAATTCCGACCAGTTGTCAAAACATGTCAGAAGAATTGTTGCTAGGCAATTGAAATGATGATGTCCTATGTCCTTATTTGTTCCCTATTAGCAAGAAGTTACTTAATAACTGGTGATTACCAATGGATTAATCTCATCCCTAAAACAAATGGGTATCATTGCTCAGAGTAGGAATTCTCAGAGATGAATCTCTGTTGGGGAGAGGAACTTTTTTCTCAAAACTGAAAACCAATTCTAAATAACAATTATAGAGTAATGAGAAGTAGAATTCATATGGTCTAACAGCTAATGTTCCTGATTAATGTGTATATTACTCCCAAGTGCCTCTCTAAATCGGCAAGCACAACATAGCATAATTAGTTTGGGTGTTTTCAAGTTTAAATGGGGCAGAATTATTAATGCTGGAAAGTAACTAGTCTGGGAAAATAGGAGCTAATCTTATTCTGAGTTATTACTTACAGATTTTTTTGTACACATTAGGGGAAAAAAGTGCAAATAATCTTCCATCAGTCACCAGTCTCCATTAAATGTTCATCAGAACTGCATAGGCATAAACTTTGCTTCAAGTGAGAACACTGCAAGCCCAGACCTGAGTGCATGAAAAAATATTTAAATAATCATGATTTGTTTTTAAAGTATAATATTCTTCCAGTACTTATCACTGATGAAGCATTTTATTTAATTTTTTTTTCAAATATGCTTGTACTATAGCTGGACCTAAGCATTTACAGCAGTTATACAAGTTTAATTTCTGAAGGTGCTCAAATACTTTCAGAATTTCCATGTGATCTGTTACTGTGTTGTTTCTGTGGGGCACACAGTAATTAATTTTGTATGATTATTCACATTACCTGTGCATGCATATCTCTTGTAATAAAACAAGAATTGCAAGAACAAAAAAAGGAAATAAATTTGTTTAAAGAACAAATTTTGGACTAGCATAAGAATCTGGATATTAGAGGCATTAAGGTGGTTTGTGTATCTCAAAGCAGAATTAATTTGAAGCATTTAGAAAAAGTTGCAGGTAAATTTAAAAGTAATTGAAAAAGTTTTTCCCTTTTATGTCCTTTACCTATTTGTGTTCATATTGAAAACTATTCATTTGTAAGCATTTGAAAAATTGTATTAGACGAAAATTTATCATGCCTTTACAACTGCTAAAGCTGTGCTTGTTCTTGATAAAAGACAAATTTTCCATTATGCATTTCTTAATAAGGTAAAATCTCACAACTAGCATAGTTCTAGTTGGAAATCTCATAGTGTCCCTGCTCTATATTGCACTTTGACTGTTTTTAGATGGGTAGTGCTGATAGCAGGTGTGATTGTAAATTTTCAGGTAGAAATACAGTTTTTATATTGTTTCACGATGTTATGTAGATCTTTGTATGTAATTGTTTTGTGATTTGATGATGTTTCCACTTTGCTATAAACCTTAAAGATATTTCAAAAAATTAATAACTGAAAGCAGTATCCTAAACCCATACTAATAAATAATGTCAGTTATTTCCTCTGCTGTACTCATGAGTTATCTGAACACAAAAAGGGAATTAAGTATGGCAATGCAAAGAAATAGACTGTAAAAGATTGTTTTTGAAGGTAATTTCATAAATCACCATGTTAGAAAGCTGGGATTAAAATAAATAGGAAAATTTTCTGATATTATTTTTCTTGGTGCTATGTCTTGATTATTATGCAGATAAAGAGATGGGTTAAGTATATGAGTGTGAACTAAGCACTCATCTATCTCAACCCGTTATGCTACAGATTTGCTTTCTTTAGGCAGTTCTTGTGATTTCTGTAGTTCAGAACAGAATTGTCTGCTAAAATTGCTCTTTATCTCTTTATCTAACTTTGTTTGGTATTAATACAATGGGATAGCACAAGATATATACAGTGCTAAAGAATTTCGTACTTTGTGTTTTCTTCTCTGTAAAATGGGGTTGATACCTGCTTATTTTACAGAAGTGTCTGTGAGAATTAGTCTGTAAATCCACGGTATTAGCTATTATTAACTTGAGGAGGTGGTGTGGTGGGGTAAGTAGGGCAATTGGCCACAGACTGAAGTTCTGTCCTTGAAGCTCTCACTGACCTCTGTGCTGATAAATCTTCTTGCCTCTTCTATGCCTTATGTTTTTAAAATAGTCAGAGCTTCCTCTGTGAAAAGCTCTGTAATATAAATACCGTTATTATGTAAAAGCTCCGTGTTTCTGAATAAAATCTATTGTAGAAAATTAAATAGCAGCTTCAACTGAACATGAAGCAATAACTTTAACTTTTTTTTCATATAATTCGTCACTCAGGAAATAGAACAAGTTTTTGATAACTGAATTTTTTTTCTCTTTAGGGATATGTTGTCTGTGTGCTCATTCATGCTGAACGAGTGTATTTGTAGAAAAGCTGCTAAACAGTATCTAAATTTAAAGTAGACTCTACAATATACTGTACCCAAACTGTAGAGTTGAACTAAGCATATATAGCTTTTCTGCGGAAATCCATTTAGTGTGTATGTTCGGAGTTTGAACTAATTTTCTATTTGTATGTGTATTCATATGCTTGGTTTTCACAGGCCTAGAAACTTGTATTGGGGTAGATGAGCAGTTGGTAGCTTATTCATATATTTAGAGTTTGAAAAGAGATTGAAAATCTGTGAGGTTATGGAGAGATATGGGCTTCCCCAACATTCATGAGAAACTTGGTAATTATGGGGAAAAAACATCCAGAACCTGTAAGATATCTTTCTCATGATATCAGGAGATAACTAGCAGCCTTATTTAACCATGTTTAAATAGGGAAAATTTTTACCTGAAAAGGGCATTCTCCTTTTCTTAAAAAAACCCCCACATCTTGAATTCTGTAAAATCCCTTTTAAAGAGCTCTGTAGCCTGCAATGATGGATGTTCTAGGGAGTATTTGTTTGGAGATACCACAGGGAAATAGTTTCGCTCTTAAACTTCTATATATTGATGAAGAACTGTGATTTATTTCATCCTTTTGTACTTTTCAAATGTGATACACGTGGTAGTGTAGCAGTATAAAGTAAAATATCAGTCAAATCTAAGCATTGAAGCAATTTATATTGGGATTGCAAAAGATAAACTGAAACATGTATGATTTTGATTTTAGCCTTGATACTGTTAGGACAGCTGTATCATCCTGTCCTAATGCATTTGACTTGCTAATTATAAGTTGTATTTTATATAAGGTTTGGCCTTTCTCATTCTGCAGGGTTATTTCAATGATTAGAAATTGAAAGCAATAAACAGCTTGTTTATGGTTTAAAAAAAAGTCAGCTATCTCTCCATGGAAACCAGCTTTCATGGAAGTCCTGTGAATACCAGGGAATTTTCTTTTCCTGCTTATCAGCAAATGAGAAGTAGACTGCACACTGTGCAAATCATTACACAAATGCTGCTGCTTATTTACCATCTACCCCAAATTATATTTAAAGTCTGACTGACAATGAAAGTAACTGGTGGTTCAGTTAAATTACTTATTACCCACTGATAGAATACGTATATAACAGGTAAGTCATATTTCATTGTTCCAAGACTTACAAACTCTTTAGAAACTTAAATCATAACCTTAAACTGTAGTGTTATCTCCTGTTGTCAGTGGCCACTGCAAAAACAGTCAGGTACACCATTCAAATGCTTAGGCTTTGTGAATAGTGTGGGTGCATTGATGAATAAGTCATTGAAATAACTATGAAACTCTAACACCTGAGTTATATAACATGAACTGTACTACCAGTATTTAATAGCATTTGGAATCTTACTTTTTTTTTTTTTCCTTATTGATGGTGAATTGTCCCTGGTTTTGTGGGCATGTGCTGACCTCACTTAGACCCATACTGTCTTTGCCGTGAAAGCCATGTTGCCAGTGAGTGGTAGCATGCATTCAGTGCATATTGTACATACATTCCTGCTGTGGATTACCTAATTTTCTGTCATAGCAAGCGTGTGTAGAATAGGAATATGATGCTGTGTAAGTGGTGCTTTGCAGATGCAGGTTGGACAGATTTTCAGTCAGGTGACTGGAAGCAGTGGCAACTATTACTACTGATTTGAAATTCAGGGTTCAGAAGTGTCTTTCTGAACCATGGAAAGAATGTCACCCCTGCTTCAGAAGACCTACAGAAGCTTTCCCCCACTGCTTTCTAGATTCCTTCTGTGATTTATTTGAACATCATTTAAGGAGTGGTGATTTCTTCTGCTTGTTTTGTTAGGAACATGCATGCTGTAGTATTAGTGATGCTCTCTTGCTAAAATGTATGCATTGTGTTATCTCTTTTTTTCTACTAAACTTTAGACTCCTGTGACACAGTTCCTATGGAGATCAGTGTTGCATTTGTGTGGTTTAAAAAAGACTATCTATGGGTAGGGTCCAGTAAGTTATGGTTTGCTTTGCTGTGGTGTTTGCAGATTAAATTCTTCATGAACATAGATCTTAACCAAGTAAAACATAACTCCAATTAATTAACAGCTTGAAGAACAACAAACCAGGTATTTTTACTGTGTTACCTGATCCAGTGCTTTGGTGTATTGCAGCAAAAACTAGCTGTGAAGTTTGAAATGGGTTCTTGGGTCATATAGAAGGCTAATAATAAAAAGATTTTTTGAGGAACTGGAGAGTTTTAGATAGGTGTTTTCATTCCATCCCCTTGAAAAAACACTTGCTGCTGCATGTGTTGTATTGGGGTCTGAACTTCTGATGCAAAATTAATGAGTCTTCTGTAATTCAGCCATCTGTCAATAGATTACTTACTGGGTTTTGGCAGTTGTCCGCTAAGGCTTCACTGAATAACTTCACAACAGAACCTTTATGATGTTCTTAATTCTTTCACTGTATTAATATATTTCTCTTGAGTTGTGATGAATTCAATATTATGACTGTAGCAAGCTCTCAACCTCAAAAGTTGCCAGAAAGCTGTTGGCAGTAGTAAAGTCAGTTTCTACATTAGGAATAAATAAGTAATAATGAGGCTAAGAATGAGCAACATAGTGATGAAAGTGGGATGGAGCCTCTTTCTGTCTGACACAAGTGGGAAAGGCTGTCTTTGTGGTGAGGTGATTAAAGATGTGGATGAAGCACTGTCGAAGTGATATATATTCAAAGGAAAAAGGCTAAGGAAAGGAAGAAGAAAGAAGAGATTAGTGAAAAAAGGAAAAGTCTTTGTTGAGAGGGGATGTCACTGAAGAAGCTGGAAGATGAGTGAAGTTAGTAAAATTTTGTCCTTGCGTATATAAGTAGTAGTATCCAGTGGAGCAACGCATGGATATGTACATAGATATGTATTCACTCTAATTGCCTGAGAGCTTCTGGTAAAATAGGGGGTGTTTAGTGCTACAGAAGTTGCATACGACTATCCCCAGGAGATCTGAGTGACAAAGTAAGGCAGTGCTTGTTGAGCACTGTGAGTGGCAATCGTGTCAGGGTTCCTTGCATCATTGTTTCTAGTGGCATTTACTGAGCAGCATTGCCGTAAAAGGGAAAGGCCTTTGTTCCAAGCCATTGCTCTGTTTTTATTTTTTCATCACACCTAACAGCGGTTTACCAGAAAAGTGAATGAGTCAGAAAATAGGTAGTAAGTAATTACCTTGAAGTGTTTTTAATCTCTTTACAGGCTATAGTTCACAGTTACATCAAAAGTATATACAGTCTCTGCTGAAGTATAGTCTGCTATCTTATAGTGAATTAAAAGTCATTGACCAGTGGAGGCATGAAACCTGTATTTCTAACTGAAAAAGTCTTTATCCAGAATGCCATTGCTTTAAATTGATTTTGACTAGTTGGCACCTTCCACAGAGGCAAAAGAATTGTTGGAAATTTGTGCTGACAGTCATTCAGAAATTTACATGTCTCTTGTAATGGACTTCATCATCAATAGCATTGATGCCACAAGGCTAAGTCAAGACTTGACTTTGACAACTGTTCTTTGTCACAACTGGATTTCCACTTTTGCATGTGACGTGCAGTCCTCTTTAACCCATGAGATGCTACGGATATAAAGGTAAAATTACCTTTCATAGATCCATAATAATACAATTATCAATTACATAACATGGTATCTTCTTCAGATAGTTGATCAATTTACTTTCTTCTAGCTGTGTTCTGCAGTGCTGGTATTGCTTGTTCCAATAAAGACATTCTAAAATATTTTCTTCTGAGATGGATGCTGCAGCTTGATGTGAGTTGTGCGGCTCTAGTTATTTCCTTTGCATTTCTTTCTCCCTTGTAGGCTTATCCAGATGAGTCTTATTCCAGGTTTGTCTCCTCCAATGGTGTTGGTGGCTGTATTAGTTTTACCTTGAGAATAACTTAACTAAACTGTAGAGATGTTTTTCAAGACATTTATATTGTATTAACCTGTTGGTTGGCTCACTTGATCTGCACTAGTTTGCATTGTGTCTTGGTTTTGAGGTGATTTGCATCTTCTCTTGACAAACAAAAGCAGAATTTGCTAATGCGGGCAACCTCACAGTTTAAGCTGCCTAGGGACAGTTCTTGCCTATATTGGCTAGCATGCTCATAGTGCAAGTTTACTAATTTCCAGATGAATGTTGAAACTCATGAAGTGTTTGGATTTTGCATTTTGAATACTGTTCTTAAATTTCTCCAAGACAGTAGCAATCTTGCATCAATTGCTTGCATCAATTGCTTGCATCAATTACTTGCATCCATTCTGAAATAAAATCAGTTGAGATACTGCAGGAAAGATTTCATTTCATTTTGAAGTAAGAAAATGCTCTTCATTCTTTGGGGTTTTTTTACTGTTAGGCTGCCAGGCTGCCTCAGACATCTCTTGCAAACAGAATGCTAACACAGAAGTGTTTGCTGAGGAAATATTACTGCCTGCCTGGTTTTTTTTTGGGTTTTTTTTTTCTGTTTTGGATGCTTGTTTTGCCTGTGCAGGACTTCTAGGGGTAAGAGTGAGGGATGTCTTCTGAAGGCACTGTGATATTGCAGGAGTGTGGGGAATGGCACAAGTACGGCTTTTTTGTCTGTGTCTCAGCTCCAAAAATCTGTCTAATCTAACCAGGTACTGCCATTCCTATACCATAGATAATGCAGTGGTTTGATGGGGTAACACCATGACAGCAAAACTCTTATACAGCAGTTGCCAGAAGACCTGCTGCAGAGCTTTAGAAAGTGAAGACTTAGAAATAGGTCAGCAGCAAAGCTCCAGTGGAATTGTAATAAATATAGCTGGCTCTGGCTGAGTGAACTTTTCTAGTTATCTTGCAATTGTGTACGTCAAGTTGCTGTGTATTTTTAAGCATGCATTCTTTGTCTTGAAACCTTATTATTGTGGTTTGATTGTTGTTTGCTTACAGTTTTAAATTTCCATGCCCCAGTAATTTTTCTTTTATGTGCTCACTCATTTCTTTCCATCCATTAAATTTATTTTTCATCATTCCCTTTGCACTTCGTCCACCAACATGATGTAGAATTGCTCTAGGAGTTAAGTATCAACAAAATCACTTCAGGAAGTGCACTTTTTGTCTCTGAGTCAGGCTTCCCCAGTTTAAGTTTTGTATCTGAAACATTGTTTCTATTCTGCCTCTCAGTTGAGATGGATACTTTAGATAAACTTGGGAGCAAAGTTTAAATCTTTTTTTATGTGCAAACATCTAAATACTAATTTATGTTTTAATTCTTGGTTCTAATTTATGTTTAGTATTGGGTTCCTGAAGCTGTGTTTTCTAATCTGCTTATTTCACTTTTTGCTATTTTAAAGCTTTCTTACAGTTGGATAAAAAAGAACAAAAACTAACCATCGATCAGCCATCTAAAGGAATAAGGAAAAATTACTCTTTCACAAATGAAGAAGTAAGACAGATTGATCGGGAAAACCAGAGGTTGCTAAAAGAACTGTCCAGACAGTCTGGAAGGCCAAGGAGAAGCAGCACGTTGAAGACGTCTGTAACGCCGCCTAGATTGTACCACAGTGCCCTCAACAGGCAGAAAGAGCAGCAAAGAATTGAACGAGAAAACCTGGTAAGTTTTGAGTGTGGATGAGGATCAGTAAATTGAGAAGGACTATCTCTTGCCAGATGAGCTGTTGCTAAATACTTAGAAAATTGATGAGGCAGCATATGGACATTTACTGCAGTAAGTCTTCAATAAATTTCCATTACTATGGTATTGGCGTAATTGTTCATATGGGTGAGTTTCTTGGATTTTCGGGAGAGAGGTGGGAGTATTGATGGGGTTTTTTTTCAGATGGAAGTAGATTTTAGTTTATATGCATTTTCTCTACTTTGGTATTGTTTAATTTAAGAGGAACAACTGTTACTGTTAACACACTCAAAACATTGGATAGCAGTCTGACTGTTCATTCTGCTTCATGCATCAGGACTACTAGTCTCTCAAAAACAGGCTTGCATAAAACAATCAATATGATAGCATCAAAACCATTATATTTGAAATACAGAGGATACAAAGTCAATGTCAGTTTTGGTTTTTGACTCATAGCTATCTCTGTCTTTGAATATTTGTAGCGCTCTGACTGCCACAGTGTAATAGCAATTACAATAGCTTACTTTACTGCAAAACAAAAATTCAGACACATTTGTAGGGCTATTGCCAGAGTTCTCAAGTAATAGAAGTAAAACTGATTTGAATAAGATACTTCTAGTAATTGAATTGTAGTACATACATGTAATGACATTTCGTATGTCCTATGTATTTATCAGTGTGTTTGAAAAGGACATAGAATTATAGTCAAAATAATTGGAAAATGTATACTGACAGTAATTTATTACTTTTTACCTTCTGTGTAAGTATAGGTTGCAGTTTTCTTTCTATACACATAGAGATACAGATTCAACATGGAGGAAGTCTGATTGCTCTATTTGGGAAAATCTGTTAGGTTTTCATTCTTCCAGCTTTCAGACATCTGGATTGTTAAAACTTTGCAAATTAGGAAACTTTCTCCCCAGCTCCACTAGTCTGCAGTTCACATTATACTTTAAAGTCTGAAAGAATTTAGCACAAGATTTCGTTATAGATGTGCGATACTTGTCATTGGCTGGGGAAGAAATGTTTTTAGGCTTTGGTGTGTTTAGGTTGGTAGGAAGGTGTTGATGGTGTCTATTTCAAATGTTGAAAACACGTCTAGCTGTACCATATGAACCTTGTTAATAAGAATGTTCTTAGTTGATGGAGAGGAAGTGCTGTTCCACAGTGCCTCAGGATGTAACAGTTATATGCTGTATTGCATAACAATTGATGATTACAGTAAATGAATGTATAGGATATTTTTAAATACCCTTCTTTTTACTCAAAACCACAACCCCTTTCTCTTATGATATATTGCAGTGTTTGTTCAAGACTGTCTTGCCTTTGCAACTTTTGGATCAAAAATGCAGCAGACCTAAACATATAGTGTCATTTCACATATTGCTGCTTTACTGCACATTAGAGATGAATGGTGGTTGCATGAAGCCCAAGAAATAGTGTTGTTTATTTACTTACTCATTTATAGGTTAGTTGTTGTCATCAGCAATGTGGGTGGACATGTTTGATATGGGAATTAACGTTAGGACATTGTGCTAGTTTAGACTATAAAAGCATTTGGTTTATTCTTTTCCCCAAACTCAGGATGATATATTCTGTTCTTCTTTTTGGATCAGTGATTCATCAGTGCAGCTCTTCCATTTTGTTTAACTTTGCTGTCATTTTTTTAGCAATTTTGTTTGGTTTTGTTCTGTTTGAAGTGTATGTACACCTAGAGCATCACAGTTTTAACATACTGATTTTTGTAGCACTACCTTTTGAGATTACAGGTGTGACGTAGTTTTCTCTGAGACTGTAAATGAAAGAGCAGCCAGCCCTATCCTGCTCATTGATGATTTTTTTTTCTTTATATTGATAAAAGTATGTGCTTTATGAACCTGTTTTCTTCTGGTCAGCAGCTTTCCTCACCTTCATAAATTTAAATGAGGTGAAATTGGTGGAATTCTATGGAACTTTCTTATCAATCTTTCTTCTCTTACTTCTTGGGAATTTTTTTTACACGTGGCCTGAGGGTACTGCATACAGGATATGATGTTTGATACACCTTTGTGAAATGTTTATTGGAGAAGGATGCAGAGTTATGTAAATAATTCAAGAACAGAAATCTTCAATAGTAGTCTCTGCAGGGGATTGAAGAGTTTTGATGCAGAGATTTTTTTTTTTTTTGCTGGTGTTGGCACAGTTTTTATAATTTCTTCCCTGAGATTAACAACTTGTCTATGGAAAATATTCATTTGTCCACTAGAACATTCTTGGAGTAATACCTGTACTTACTGTTATCAGAAAGTTTGATTTCTCTTGCAGGCATTTAGTATCAGAGATGATGCAGGAAAGTAAGTAAAATTTTAGGAAATTAGAGAGGAATCTGAGCTGTTTCATGCTCCTTAGCTTTGTGAAAGGGTGCCAAGAGGTACAGGAAAAATACATCATTCTTACAGACTGTGTTAGAAAGAGCAATGACAGAATAAAAAGATGCATTGCTCTGGCAAACAGTAGTTTTAAAGTACTGATGAGCAATTTATGGAAAAAGCACAATTAGCAGAACAGATGACTGCTAAAATTAATGCCAGAATTTTGTACATGCTGCTTTTGACTATGCTTTCATAAATGGAACCTACTTTTGGTTGCTTTTCAGAGCTAGCAAGATCAGAGTATGTCTCTTGCCAATAGAGGATGCTGTTGATTCAGAAAACATTCTACTCTTGTGTTTGAAAATAATTTAAATCCCTCTTCTTCAGTGGAAAGGAACTTAAGTGTGACTGATACGTTACTTTGTTCCCATGCCTGCGTGTATGTGTCTCTCTGTATTGATACAGTAATCATTTTCACCAGTGTAAATAAGATACTGAACTTTATAGACTATATACCATTGAAACTTTTAATGGTTTATTGTTGGTTTTTTAATTGGTTTATTATTAATGTAATGCCTGGCATATACAGGTGTTTGGGGTCCTTGAAATACTGATTTGCAGTCATCACATCATTCTTCAGTCACTTCATCAGAACTTAGAAGAAATTCATATCTCTGTGTTGTTTTCTGGTGGGTTTTTTTATATTTTTATTAATTCTGACTAGGATTTAGGTGTTAGATGACCTCAGTGAGCTAAGCTGCTATGTTCAGTCAAGTTCCTAGGGAACAGTGACCTTTTGAGTTCACATTGGAATTTTGCTGGAAGATATCAGCAGCTCTGGTAGGGGCAGTTCTCAAACCTTAGCTCAGGAGGGATAAGGGTGTTCCTTTTTTGTGGATATTTGATCTTCCCATGCATTCCTGCACGTTCTTCCTATACCTCATGCTGCTATGGCTCACTGCACATAAGACTCCATGTTCTTCATTTCCTCACGTCTTATTCCCACAAAATGTATCCTAAACCCTAATAGATCCAGCTCTGATCCTAGTTCCAGTATAGTCATCCTTCCACACAATTTTTTTTAAAAAATCACTTACTGTGTTTCTCTGCAAGGGCTTTCTCTTTTCACTTACTTGAGTTCCTGAGTTTCCTGGTTTTCCTCTCTGCTGCAGATTCATTATTGCTTCTCACCACCACTTGCTGCAGTCAGTGGCCTCTACCAGCACAAGGATTCTTCAGGGAGACTTTCCCTTCTCTTGCAGTCAGAGCTGGCTTTGTCCTGCTGGAAATCCTGAATCTCCTTTGGAAATGCATTTATTGTACTGCCACAAAGGAATGTATATTCATTTGTCTCCATTTGATTTAATGGTGCAGATGTGCTGTCATAGTTGGCTGGTGAGTAAAGGGCAAGGGAGGGATATTGCTTTTGGCCATCTCCCTACCTGGCTGACATGATGTACAAAGAATATTCCTTTGATCCTGTGCTGCACCAGGCCTGCCCTGCCAACCGTGTCATGCTGCAACAAGGGAAATAACTTCTCAGCATGGCAAGAAGTAGGAGGGCCACTGGTTCATCAGGGTTGCACCTGAGCATATTCTCAGCACTTTTCTCCCTAGAAGTATTCCATACTGCTTTTTCTGTGCCTTCCCTTTGTCCTGTCCCCTAGGACTAGCCCCAGAGTTAGAGAGCATCACCAGGCCTTGGACACTGCACACTTACATGGTTGTGGAAAGAATACAAAGTTTGTTCAGTCTCACTGATCTCAGTCTGGAGGAGAAAGCTGTACAGAATGCAGTTGTGAAAGACAATGTAGTTTCATGTGTGGTCTTAGGAACTCAAAAATATTCATGATGACTCCTCAGAAACTCAAGTGCACAGAATTTTATATGATATTTTCACTTACTGAGTTCAAAGGTGGTGTATGCCAAGCCAAAAGACAAAATGTTGGTAGTTCCTGAGACTAAAAAATGCAATGCCAAAAGGTTTCCATGGCCTTGTCGTAACAGAGAGCTGTCAGGATGTGGGATTGGCACACAGATGTGTATGGTTAAAATATTCTAGAGTACAGTACAAATATAGTATAATTCTGTGATGACAGTATTTAGGCTGTAGACTCTTTGTGGTCAGATTTTTGTGGTCTTCAGATTCCTGACACAGACTTGAGATTACCATAGCACCGCTATGGTAATTATAATAAAGACTGACTAATTGGCATGTTCAAGGGAAGTTCTGAACACTTTGCAAACTGCTTAATTTTGTGAGATTTTCTTTTCTGTACTCTTAACCTACTTTCCTTGTGGTGTTGCCAGCCACACATAAACTTGATAGCTGTTCAGTTAAAAAGACTTTTCTGTAAAGTGAGGACCTTTAAGAGTTTTCTGACTGCTAGACTTTGTCAGGTTAGAGCTAGTTAATGCAACTGGCAATTAAAGAAAATTACAAATGCTCGTATTGATAAGAACAGAAAGCTGTCCTTGAATGCAGTTATCTGTTTCCCCCTAGACTCTGCAAAGGGACAGTGTCATCACTAACATCAGTGACATTAGAGGAGGTGTAATATAAATAAATTTGAACAGCTGTCAAGGCACACTAGTCAGCTGATTAGGATTCACAGGAGGTGAAACTGAAGCCTTCATACTTTTAAAAAGCAAAGTAAACCAAGGAAAAGTAAAATTTTTAACCTTCTCTCTGAACTTAGTTTCAGAGTGTTACATTTTCAGTGGTTTTTTCCGTCCTTTTTCAACATAGCTGCAGAAGAGTCTGTACTAATTATGCTTGGGTTTTTTTTTCTTTTTCAGACAGAGAGCTTTAGAATTACCTTCAGTGCTCTCCTAATGTGTCCAAAATTGAATTAGCAGATTTTCTTTTGGCCCACTGTATAGCAGAAGTTTTTTGATTGTGTTGAGTTTCTTTGTTCGCAGATTGCTGGCATTTCTGACATTTCCGTCATTGACGATACGTATTTTAGTACTTTATAGATACTAATCTATGTCCAGATGCCTAGATTTATAAAGGATTATCCTATTCCTAGAAGGTAATCGTGCAGGAACACCTTCTGTGACTTTTCTTTTTTTAATATTCTACTTCTACTGTAAAATCAGTATTAAAGTAAAAGAAGATGGGGGAAATATAAGCCAGGGAAGTCTTTTGCCAAGATGAGAGGTCATCAATGATACGATATGTTTTGAGCTTGAATCAAGAGCTCTGAGCACCTACAATGTAATTTAGAGCAACTAATAACATTCTTGCTGTTAGTGTCTGTTCCTCATTTTTTTTTATTCCTTAAAATTTGATTTGGAGCATATATTTGGTTCTAAACACCTGAGTTATGTTCTGTAATCTGATTCTTTGATTGTTGAGATCAATGATGAAATTTCTATTTACTTCAGTGGTGCAGGATGAAGGCTTCAGAGATTTAGTACTTTAGAAGAACAAGTGTCAGCTTTCTTCAGTTCATTTCTCAAACGAGAATATAAAGAATTAGTAGATTGATATGTATGGCTGAAAAACAACATTTGGTCAAAGCTATTGTACCAGGCAGTTCCTCAGATGAGGACCTCAAGATTGTAGGGTTGGTAATAAAATCATAAGAACCAGATTAGTTCCGGGTTACAGATTTAGTAGGTCAGGACTGCCGTTTCACTGTGTCGATGCATTCATTTCTGCATGCAGCAGGCTGTTTTCCAAATGGCAAAATTCACGACTGAAAATAGCATGGAAGTTAACATGCCCTTGGTACAATCCACAGCAGAAGGCAAGGGAACCACAGGAGCTCTTTTCTCATTCTCTAGAAAAGCTTTCCTTCAGACACTGCTGCACCACATAATCTGTATCTGCTTTTTCTGTAGCTTTGTTTTTTCTCCTTCATTAATGGCAACTTGATACTTTTCAAAATACAGGCATAAAAGCAAAAGCAGACAATTTTATTTAAACTAGAATTAAGTGGGCATATATATATATATGTATGTATAAAAAGTCAGTATGTTCAGAATCAAGGTTGAAATTACTGCATTGTTAAGGTATGCAAATTCTATGAGGCTGTTACAATTGAGCGCAGACTTGAAATACGCTCGTCTCTCACAAGAAAGTCACTTCTACAATTTCCCTGATCTATTTGTGATGGAACTGAATGTATTGAGAGCTTCCATTTTTAATACTGAAGGTAAAATAAGTGATCTCTGCAATTCTAAACATAGAGTTGTATGAGGAGATGTGGATGAAGTTGTGAGAAAAATGTTGGCTATAACATTTAGAGATAAGTCTACCATTTCATGTTCTGTAACTGGTTTTAGTGAAGAGCTATTTCTAGCTGAAGTCCTTCCTTTGACTTTTGCTTACTTAGGTATTCCTGCTTGACGATGAACTGGCTGGCACTTGATGCAAGCACTTGTGACATGTTAGATCTGAGCCAAAGTCACTTGTCCTTTCTCTCTTGTGCACTCTATGCAGCTTTCCAGTGCCCATGCATAAACTACCAAGAGCTTGTAGATTCCTGTTATAGTTAAACAATGACAACTGACATCCTGTGAATACTATACTATTTCCTAGGTCACTTCTTGTAAATTTTTTTCTTATTTAAAAAAAAAAAAAAATTCAGTACATGATTAGGTGTGCAGTTTAATGATGATACAGTTTCTTGACCATACAAGTATACATCTAGACAATGCATCTTATAAAGAGAGTTACCTTTAGTACTTTGGCGACTTACTGCAAGCACAATTTGCATTCTCTTGCTGATAGGATGCATGTCAGAACCCGGACCAGCAAAGTGTTGTGTCATTGCCTAGTGTTTGCAAGCCATCAGATGACTTGAAATTAGTTAGAAGAGGAAATAAATAGATCTATGTGAAACAACCACTAAAGGTGCAATATATTAAAAATGTGAAGTTGTTAATTGGAAGTTGCATGTAGCTGGGTATTTCCCAATTCATCCTCTTATCATGTCCTTTTTTAGATTATTGAAATGTCTTAAACCAATAAGTTCTCTTTCAAGTAGAAATAATTACACAGAATAGAAAATAGTATCTTTAAAATACTGTGTAAGTAATTATTCCAATGTATCACTTGCCACATGATTTCCAGGGCTAATTTCAACAGGAGGAAATGATGTCTGTATCAATAATTTCTAATAGAATCTCTTAAAATTAGATAATGGATAAAATGAAGTCTCATAGATGTTTGTGCTTTCCTTTGGAAATTAGTTTCACAGAACTGGGGTCAGTAATCCTCTCTGTGCTTCATATAGAGCAATATAAAATGCTCTGTTTGCAAAGCAAAGATTTAAAAAAAAACCCCAAACTTCTCATTCTTCTGGGAATTTAGAAGGGAGGACTAACCAAAGGTAGGATTAGAATAGTGGAGCCCATTTCTTCACTACCTTTGGTGATAGTCACCAAATAGACGTATTGTTTCAAATCACCATAAAGCACAGAGAACTATGAGCTACTGAAGATGTACTCAATGTAGAACTGATGATGTGCAAGGGATAGTTAAAATTTGTGTCATAACACTGAGAAAAGAACTGGATAGCAGAGTAGCCTATGCTGATCACCAGTGGAGTTCCTGTTGTATACTGCTAAAAATTTTGGAGCTTTTTGCTGTTCAAACAAAAATGAATTTGTGACTGTTTGTTTTGCAGCATCTTGTTCATTCTTTGTCTTTCTTGATGACATTTTTCTTCAATATTAAGGCTTTCCTGAAAAGACTGGAAGCAGTGAAACCAACAGCTGGTATGAAGCGCTCTGAACAACTGAGGGACTATCACCGCCAGATGAGCTACCTAGGTTCTTCACCTTCTGTAAGAAGAGCTAAATCTCCTTTCAGCCAGCTTAGTCCTCCAAGTAAGTACTTTGAAGTTGCACATTATTGCATTTCTTTGCAATATCTTTTTTATAATTCAGAATTGTGAGGCACTTACCTGTTAAGAATAGCAAATATATTCTTTATCATCTTTAGATTGATTGTTTACCGAATGGAAGTCATCAAAATTATTTTTATAGCCACCAAAAGTGATTACTATATGCATTGTTTTGTTGCCATCCTAAATTTCTAATAAATGATCTTGCCAATCAACTTTTCCAAGAAGAAAAATCCCCTGTATAAAGTGTTTCTCCTTTTGCCAGTACCCTTTATTGAAAGAAGAAGGGGGGAAAACAAACCCAACCACAAACCCCAAAATAACATCAGTGAATGTTCAAATTCTCATTCAGAAAATTTAGATCCACTGATAGTAGCCTTGTTTTTCTCAGAAACTCAGTGTGTAAGATTTGGAAGTAGACAATGTGTCTCTACAGAACCATGTGTCAGGCTAAAGAACCAAAGGCTTGAATTTTTTTTCTGATCATTTGTAAAGAATTCATAATCAACTCTTTTGGGGTTGTATTCAATTTACTGTGATTTGATTTGGTTTGTTTGGTTTATTCTGAGAGCTAGGGTCATGAGTGTTGCAGTACTAACATAGCATGAAGTTTTCTGTCATGTTGAGCATAAGCATTCTCCCTTTGTGTGTTTTTGTGTTAACAGGAGGATCTTCAAGATCATCCAGTGTACAAAGTGCACTGAGCCAGAGGAACGAAAAGCCCACGTCTGATTCAGCCAGTGGGGCATTACAGAGACCTAAATCTACTAATGTTCGTGCTGCTTGGTTATAAGTGTGTTCTTTGCCTCGTGTACTGAGATGATACTCAAACTTCTATTTTTAGTGCTTTTGTAAATGCCATGTGCAAAAATGTTTTCTGCATTGTTCAGTGATCTAAGTGCATTGCATTTAGAGTAATTGCTTATAAAATGGTCTTAAAATGGTATAATACACTTCTGTCAGTGTTTTCCATGACAGGAAGAACTTAGGAAAGAGATGGACACATTAAATAGAAATTTAACTATTATTTTAGTCTCAGATTGTAAGTGGAATTTGTATCCATAACATGGAATTGCTGCACTGCAGGTGCAAAATGTAAATAAAATTTTAAAAATATTAATAATACTTTAAAATAATGCATTACACTTATAAGCATATGCTTAATTCATGGATTGTCCTTGCTTTTCATCCTGGGTTTATATTACAGCCTTCTGAATTTTGTGGGTCATGTTCTTGTGACTGAACGAATCTTTAACAGCAGTGTGAAGAGGTGAAAAGCAGATTGTATATTCCTCCATACTGAGGTGCAGAAGATGATGTTTTGCCACTGTTAAATGTTCAGCACCTAGAGTGTGTTTTGTATGCAAGGCTGCATCTCTTACAGATCAAAAGGATTTTGGAAGTTGTACTGGATTTTGGAAGACGTACTGGGATCTTTGCAGGAAAGGAAAAGAAGCATCTGATATTATCTGAAAAACAATAAAGACTAAAGTAAAAAGCAGTTTCAGATTTAGTGTAAATGAGTAAGTTCTGGTTACTTCTCAAACTAGAGAATACTATTAAGTAAGGGAAATAGTTCATGGCCCTGCTTTGCAGATGTATGCTCTTCTCAGTGGGGAGATGTAAACTTGAGCTGCAGGAAACATCTTGAACATTGGTTTTGAGTGACTACTAACCAGGATTTAGGGAAAAAAAAAGACAATAGAAAAAAAAGTCTTGTTACTTTTCTTGACCTGTTTTTAAATGTCATGTTCATATCTAATATTTGTAGTAATGTCAGATAAGCTCCAATAGCAACATCCATTTACAAGAGGAGTAAAATTTAATGGTATTGGTCATCACAATAGTAGGTGATGTGGTTTATTTCTGTACATAAAGGCAGACTTTCAGTGAGCTTGTTTTGTAGCCTTATAAAGAGCACAAATTGTGATGCCATTATCTGTGGACATTGCTGAAACTTTGCTTCCTTCCCCAGCTTCTTCCCAGGAAGGAAATCACTGTACTACGGATAAAGAAAAAAAGCCGTATTTGGTAATGCTGGGTCTTTGACATGAAAAGTGTATTATTCTTTGCTAGTGCTTGCATGAGGGCTTAGGCTTTCAGGTATTCTGCATTGTAACACACTTTTGACTCAGTCCTTGTGGTAGTTTGGCAGAGCTTCTTCACTTGGTGACCCGCAGATCAAATTTAGGTGTTTGACAATACTTGGAACTTTTAAGCAGCATTGTGGCAAACAGATTTGTATTGCAATTATTATTCATGGTTTGGAACTGTTAACAATTTCTTTGTGTAGTGCTGCTGTATTTATTTCTATTATTGTGCTAATGAAAATTACTCTCTATTTAAAAGATTTTTGTCCTTGGATGTGAATATCAGAGTAACAATTTAAATACTTCTGAATGTTCATATTATAATTTTTTTCTGTGAAGAAACTCACACGATGGATTACTTTTAATTGCTTCATCTTATTTAACTTTGGATGAAAGAGTGTCAATTTTGTATGTCATTTGTAAATCATAAATAAAATATTTAACATGAATTGTCATTGCAGTGACTTCTTGCTGATTTTTATAATTGGTATTAAAGTGCAAAGAAGGTTGAATAGCTTGGTATGTAGAAAAACCTAGAAAAAAAATGCAGGTTTTCAATTGTTCAAGTGCTAGATAAAAGGGAATAACGGTTTTGGCACTGGCTTTAGTTTGCCTATGACCAGCTCTTGCAAAGGTACAGAAGAAGTAGTATCAATTGACTGTGACAATGGGAGTTCAAGTAGCAATTGCAGACCATCTGTAGTGCCTTCTAATTTCCAACCTCTCAGAGCTACTGGGTGCATTTTAGGTTACACTTTGAGCAAGTGTTATGTTGAGTGCCACAGACTCAGGGCAGAGCTGGTTAATTCCAGAAGAATGGTTAATTCCTTGACAGTTTTGAACTCTGACCACAGGTATCTTTATGGAGAACACTGCTTGCAATCTCCCACACTGTGTGCATTGGCTTTTAAGTAGAAATGAGCCATTTACCTGTGTTTTCCATCTGCTTTATTTCATGTACTTTCTCTTAGCCCAGTGGCATTTTCCTGCATAAATACTCCTTACTCTCCTTTTTAATAGTCCTTAGTCTCTCTGTTTTGCCTTCTTCTCTGGAATGTAACTTCTTTCATTTACACTTATTTGAAGTTTCTTTGCTTCCTCTTAATTATCCTAATCAGATATACATTTCCCCCAAGTTTTTGTACCTCTGCCTAGTACAGTGTCTCTTTGTAGCCAACTTAGATCTTCCCTAGCACATCCAAATGCCACTTGCAGCCTTATCAGTGAGCTAAATGAGAACCGGATATCTGGATTCCATTAGCAAGTTTCTTATAAGGAACCATTAGGAAAGTGCAGAGGAAAGAGAAAAAGAAGAGGAGGAACAGAAACTGGCAGTTTTTAAGGAAAACGAATGCACTTTGAAAACCAGCAGAAATATCTTCATAAACTTACGGTTTGATAGATTGCAACCCTGGTTATTTACTATGGGAAAGAAAACAAAACAGGTAGCTAGAAAAGCAAGTATTTAAGAGAGCAACCATGAAAAAGGGAAATGAAACTATCAGGCCAGGTTTTGTCCTGGAACAAAAAAAAAACCCTATTTGGTTAATTTAAAAACAGTCTGTCATTTTTTGGACCAGTATTTCCCAAATGCTGCTTTTTTTCAAGTGGATAGATGTTGCTTCCAGACACTGGTTAGTGGCTGGTACCTGCCTTCAGGGAGAACAGAGCTGCTAGTCTGAATCTGTGGCAGACAACCAGAGCCTCTCATGCAAAGTGACTGTGAGCTAGGACTTACCTGACAAATGTTTCAGATACAGGAAAAGGATAACTGGAAGCCATACATATGAAGTAGTAAAATATGAAGATGAGATAAAAGTTTATTTGATTATTACTTGCTTAGTCTTACCCCTTTGCCCAGGTTGCTCAGAGACGTTGTGGACACTGCACTGAGGGAAGTGCCCAAGGCCAGGAACAAGGCTAGTAGACCCTGTCCCCGCCCATGGCAGGGGGGTTGGATCTAGATGGACTCTAAGGTCTCCTCCAACATAAACTATGCTCTGAGTCTATGGTTTTTGTCCTGGTGGATACATAGCAAATGCTTGTCTATATGTAGTCTAACTGAACAACTGCAGTGGCCTCACCTCACTTTCCCTCCTTTGCCTAATCAGAGAGCCTGCTCTTCCATGCATTCACAACAGCATCTAAAGTTGGAAAAGGGTATTGAGCATGTTCCAATCTCACTGCTAATTAATAGTGCAATGTGTTCATAATGGTTCAATGTGTAGTTATTTTAGTAAGTCTTGAGTATTCAATTCTACAATCATTTTTCAAGTAAAATAAGCAGTAATAACTTCACTATTCAATGAGGAGATGCTTCAAAGTTAAGGGTAATATAAACAAATTGTACAAGCAGCTAAGACTAGGTGGAAGCTTATCTCTAAGATCTCTGGCTGCAGTTCCCTTAAACTGAACCTGCTTGGTTTTGCAGTTGTAGAATTGTCAATAACCTCAATAACTTCACCTACCTAAAGCTCTGTTGAAAAAACTTTCAAGAGACAGCCACTAAGAGTGTGAAAACAACAGGAAAAAGTTCATTAATATATTAATTTATTTCATTTCAGTTTTAGTTCAATTGAACATCAGAGCAGACAACTTTTTCCTTTGTGACAATACAGGGAATTTTTGAAACACTGTATTTCCATATTTTACAAAGTATGTCTGAAAAATCAGATTATGGTCTCAAGCATATTACTGTATAGTTTGTCAGGGAAGAGGCTGCAGTTAGGAACTCAGCTTGGTGCTTTAGTATAGTTTATTATTTCAGACATATTTTTCACTTAATATATTAAAAAATAGAGCTTTAGAAGGAAACATGATTTTAAATCATGTTATGTCATCACAGTGTTGGGTAGCTAGAGACATTACTTAGTATAATAAATATTTATGACAATCTATTAAGAATTCACAATATGAGATTTTAGACTAGGTATAGACCACTTATATTTTGTCTTTAGACAAAATCTATTACCTGCAATTTGAAGTATAATATATACACAGGTTCCAATACAAATGGTGGAGGAATTCTCATAGAAAATGTAACTGCGATGTTGTGGACAATATTTAAATTAATGTGTCCTTATCTCTGCCAGATACGTTACTCAAATTTTATTATGTTTCCCTAGGAAATATTTTGTTGTCCATTACATCACAAGTTCGTATTTTTAAAAAAGTTGATTGAGAACAATTGAACTACTGCATTATGGTGTTAAGTTTTAGACATACTTCTTGATTTCATCATAAAGTACTAATACAAAAGCTCCGCCCATGCCTCTCAACACATTCGACCAGGCACCTTTGAAGAATGCTTTGGATCCTTCATCTTTAGCTATCTTCCTCCAGCAATCAATTGTGCCCTTATACATAATATCAGCTGTGGAAACAAACATAAAGGTTAGAAGGCTTGAAGTTATACAGCAAGTATGTTTCAACTGTTGTATCTTTAAAATAACAAGGAATAAGCAAAGTACAGCTGAGGATTTAAAATCTAGTAATCAATTAAGGAAAATTAATTCTCCATAGGAAATAAAGTAATTTCTCAGTCCTTTAGATCAAGATGATAGAAATAACCAGCAATGGAACTGTTCCCCAGAGGTTTCTTAAGGACTCCAATGAGAAGGTTATTAATTTTCCAGAAGACAAAAAAAAAATACCCATTATCTCATCTTATCCTGATGAAGAGAAACTTTCTGCAGCCAGAACATCAGAGGAGCACTTATTCTTACCTCCCTTTCGGCCAGACTGCATCATCATCCTACGTCGCACAGTATCAAAAGGATAAGAAACCAGCCCTGCCACTGCGGTGACACTCTGGGCAATCATCCAGCTCACTACGATGTGCACATTCTTTGGATCAGGCAACATACCTGTCATCAAGAACAAATGAACGGAATCAGTACAGAGGGAAAGGGCTGTGGGAAACATGGCTGTGGAAGGAATAATCACCCACCAACCCTGGAGTCAATCCAAACCCAAGGCATTTCAGAGCAGCAAGTAGAGGGAAGCAGGAATGCATGTCAGAAACACCTGTGCACATTTCTAGCACTGCACTCAACTGGTGCTGAGCCAAGCCCTGCTTGTCCTTGTATTGCCAAGTGCCCTAGAGTGCCTTTACTGAATGGATCTTCCCTTGCAGTCACTTCTCCATGCACTTCTTACCCTTGGCCGTATCGTATACCCCAAAATAGGCTGCTCTGTAGATGATGATGCCCTGGACAGACACACTAAATCCTTGGTACAAGCCCTTCAAGCCATCAGACTTAAAGATCTTGACAATGCAGTCGCCCAGGCCAGAGAACTCCCTCTCAGAGGCTCCTTTGCCCACATCAGCCGCCAGCCGGGTCCTGGCGAAATCCAGCGGGTAGACGAAGCAGAGGGAGGTGGCTCCCGCGGCACCCCCGGACGCAAGGTTTCCTGCGAAGTAGCGCCAGAACTGCTTGTGCCTGTCCACTCCGCCCAGGAAGATCTGCTTGTACTTGTCCTTGAAGGCGAAGTTAAGGGCCTGGGTGGGGAAGTACCGGATGACATTGGCCAAGTTGCCTCTCCAGAAGGAGGCGATGCCCTGCTCCTTGGGGATGCGGACTATGCAGTCCACGATGCCCTTGTACTGCTTATCGGCCGTGATCTGCTTGCTGGCATGCTGGACCTGCAGGGAGGAGAAGGAGGAGGACGGCACGGTGAGAGACGGGCACCGCAGAGGTGACCCCGCACGCTGAAGGGCACGGACGGGCCGGCCCTGCTGTCGCCACCACGAGGCGGTGCTGAATGTCCCGGGCAGCTCCCGCGTAACCGGAGCCGACCGAGCTCCTTCCCATATTTAGTCACGCCCGGCGGCACCCGCCGAGCCGGCACCACCTATGGCGCGGCACCGCCGCCCCCCATCGCCCCCTCACCTGCAGCAGCAACTTCACTCTCTCGATGGGGGCGACAGCCGTCTTGGAGACGGCGGCGGCGATGCCGCCGGCCAGAAAGTCCTTGACGAAGCTGAGCGCTTGGTCACCCATGCCGCGAGCCGGTCCGACAGCCCCGCCCGGAGAGAGGCAACGAGCGGACACTTCCCCACCCCGCCGGACAAATGTCCCCGCGGCCCGCGCCGCCCCGCTTATAGCCCGCGGCCTCTCGCGATAGGAGGAGGCGCCCCCGCCGGCCGCGGGCATTGGCTGCGCCCCGCCGGGCCCGCCCCGCCATGTTCTCCCGAGCGGCGGCCGCGAAGAGCCCGGGGCCCGGGACGTTTAAAGGGCAAATTAAAGTTATCGGGTGCTTGCTGGGGAACGCGGTGTCAGAGCATGTGCCCGCTGTATTTATAGCTCCCGGGAGGCACCGGAGGGAACATGGGGAGCTGGCAGCAGCGCTTCAGGTCGTGTTAACTGTTCCGTGCAGGCGAGATGCAGCGGCTGAGGGCTAAAAGCCTGCTCGGAGCGGCCTGAGAGGGCGACCAGCCAGCTGAGAGTGCTTTAAGCCTTGCCTTCGTGTGCGTGGATTCATGCAGAGAGGGGTGCCATGGGTGTCTGCCCAACAGCAAAGCTCCCCAGGGATGCACTGCTAGCCTGGAAGGTGGTGCTGTGTTCATAGGCATCAGCGACCAGGACTGGACTGGCCCTCACTTCAGTCAAGGCCAGAGAGCGCTTCATGCTGTACGCATTGTGTGGAACTTGCAGGCATCGAGGTCTTTAAATGCCCCAGCATGCTCTGGGACTCGGCTTTCCCGAGGAGGAGACAACATGCCTTTCTGCATTGTACCCTCATTTCACCCCGGCAAGGTCAGACCCTCGCAAGTCCCACATGCAATCCCCTCTTCAGAGAGAGAGAGGGAGGGAAGGGAGGAGGAGACCGTGGGAAGCACATGCCCAGGCATGATTGAAGTTGCTTGTGTGAAAGAAGAGTAAAGGCTCTAGTGAAGCTCTGCCTTCATGCATCGTCTGGTTCTTAGAAAAATGTTTGAGTCTCAAATGAAGATTAAATTATTTCCCCATTAGTTTCTCATCCCTATCTGTTTCTCATCTGTTCTTTCTGGCTGACCCCCATAAGAAAGCAGGAGCTTATGATTCATTGTTGCGTGACTTAGTTGTGTGGAATAGTTATGTAAAAGGAAATGCAGCAAGATACAGATGCATACCAAGGAGTTTGGCCTACAGAGCTATTAAGGAAAAAACCTGTTATCCTGAGGAATTCATATGGATCTCTTTTGATTTGGTAATATGGTATCAGTAATGAAAATAGAATTCATCTTAATGTAGATTCTAAAAGCTTGGCTGTCCCACAAAGAGACATTCTTGACAGGGCAGTGCATCTCTTCTCACCAATGTGTTTGTTAGCATGAGTCAATGGGATGGTACATTTGATCCCCTGTCTCACTTGCCCTCTGCTGCTCTTAGGTCTGTTGAGGTCTCTTCTCATGAGCCTCAAGTGTGAGAAGTGGGTGTCAGCTGTGATTTCCAGAAGCACCCTTTGTACCTTGGCCTCCTGAGAAGATGGAGCCTTTCCCCAGCTTCTAGGAAAGGGGAAGAGAGCCCCCCCAAAAGAGATATTTCCCCAAGCAAGGACCAAAAGCAGACCAGGCAGGATCCCTAGAATTAGACTGAGCTGAAGGGAGTTTTGTTTAACATATGTGGCTGCCTGCTACCTTTGACCTTTCATTTTTTTTCCTCATACTTCACTCACCATGTCTGGTGTCTCCTCTTTTCACAGGAAAGCAAACACCCCTTTAACATTTCAAGGCTTCTGCTGCTGGTTTCACACAGACCCCCAGGATAGTGATGCTCACAGCTGCTGCCTGACTGCCCAGACTGATATGGTCTTCTCAGGGTGTGCACTCGTGTCAACCCTGCTGACTGCTGTATGGTGAGTGGGAGATGGGAGAGTGGCAGTGGGATGCTGCTGGGGAGGAAAGGCAGTGGGGGACCTGAAGTAAGACTGGATGGGGGGTGTAGCCTGAAAGGATTGTTTGCCAGCCCCCTCCCCACCATCTTTGATTTAGATTGGTGGGGGTTTTAATTATTTTTTAGGTAATTTAAATTGTTGGGGCTTTTAAAATTACATTTTAATAAAGTCTTTC
Source organism: Promerops cafer (assembly GCA_013398275.1). Lineage (NCBI taxonomy): Eukaryota > Metazoa > Chordata > Aves > Passeriformes > Nectariniidae > Promerops > Promerops cafer. The sequence continues at coordinate 317,500 of VZSE01004322.1, read as the reverse complement.
TCACAAGAATTCTAGTTAGTTTTTGAAGTTATTGTTGGCTATCATCATCACATCCACAGAGATTGTTTGATCTGATATTTCTGTAGCACTAGTATTGTTTACCCATAACTGCTAGTATTTAAAGGACTGCATAGCAAGTGAGTTGCCACTTTTTCTGCTTCCACTTTCCCTTCTCTGAGCCCAGATATCTATTTCCAGGAGAGACTTTGCTTCCAAACAGTTTTAACAAAAGCAGGGCTGGACCAGGACATGTGTTGGCTACTTTGAGGGTTATTCTGCATTTGTTTGATTTTTGCTCCAAATGCCTGGTTTGGATCTTTTCTGTGTATGATGATAAGGGGCAGTTTGCTACTTAGTGTAGAAGTTCAAACATATCCTGTAAGGAATTTACTGCTAACTCCACCAGTACCTTGAACATAAGCATTTCCAGCACTAGCTGGAAATGTCATTAAAAATAGCTAAAGAACCTTTGACTTTTCATGCAGTTAGTTGGTGTTTTTTATTCAATATTCTGATACTTTCTTAGAGAAATGGTTAAAACATTTCTGAAAACGCAATCTCTCAGAATTATTGAAAGCAATCTTTCAAGCTTCATCTTCCTTGGATCTTTGCAGCTTTGGATGGATTATTTTTCTTTCTAGGCTGAGTTTATGGGTGCTCTGCACTGCTGACATAGCATAAAGACACTGCACTTTGTTCTTAAAAATTCTAAGCTAAAAATAACCTAGGTCTACATTTTGAGAGAGATTAGTGACTGCCTGCATTGTGCTTTGTTGTGTGAATAGCCAGCTTGAAACACTACAGGAGATCAACTTTTTCAAAGTAGTGCATACCCTTGTTTACTTACATATCCAAGACACTGGAAACCCTAGCACTGAGGCTAAGCCAGACACAAAATAGAAAAGCTTTTCATCAAAAGTCAGCAGTCCGAGCCTGATGGCAGACACAAGGGGGAGCACAAGGAATCAGTCAGAACATCCTGACTCCCAGCCTAGACAGTAGTGAGTAGACAGTATATTGGGAAGATGCCAAGAATAAATATGTTGGCTTTTTTCAGGAACGATTTGTAGGGTTGTAGTAACTTCTCATTTTCAAGACAGATGTATATTTGAAGTCAGGGAGAGGAGAGTAAGAGAGCCAGAACAGAGCTAATTGAGGATGAGAGTTAAAGAGGAATAATGAGGTTGGTGATGACAAAGATGATCAAGAAGGACAAAGTAGTGTGAGCTTTGAGTTTGTTGTGGGCAGGTATTAGCGAGGGTTATTTTAGCTGGGTGTTGGTGTTACCTGTCTTAGGAGCTTACATTGAGCTGGAGAGAGGGAAAATTGGACAGTAAGTGTAAGCAGCACCTTGAGAAGTGTTAGTACTGGAAATAGCAGTAAGAGTCAACATAAGGTGTGTTTGTTTATTAGAGTATGTCTTTAATGTGAGGATGAGGAGTTGGAGGAGAGTCAACATTTCAGAAGAAAACTGAGGAAGTGGATAAAAATTAATATGAACGGACCAGCAGTTCTGTTGTAACAGGACAAGCATGGGACATAGAAGTAGGAGGGAAAAAATACCCAACCTGTGACACAAGGAATAAACTTGTAGGAAGTGAGCATATTAATATTTCCTTTGGCAAGGATTTGTGCAGAAGATGTTCAGGAAGAGAGCACTTGAAAAGTGCAGGTCTTCATTTAACTTGGAAAAGTAGGAAGAAAATTTATAAGGATGACACAACTGGAAGGGGAGACAATTAAATGGTTGTGGATGAAGTAAACCTGATCACAGACCAGCCAGGAATTTGAAGCTGGGCAGACTGAGTTATGTGTTTCACAATCATATTACATAATTCATGAGATAGGAGAATAAGAAACAGAGCAAGTCTACAATCAATTTGTGCTAGAAAAGAAAGATGAAGGAGGAAGTGGGCTGAGATTGGATGGGATATTCTCAATCTGATGAGATGAAAATAATAGTAAGAGCAAGTGAGAGAATATGAGGAAGGACATGGCAGGCAAGGGAAAAGATCAGAGGAAGGATGGGATAACAGAGGTCAGGAGAAAAGCAATTCTTGCTGCAGACCATGTCAAAAGAATGGCTCTTTCAGGGAGCAGAACACTGAGTGGGAGGTACAGGGGAAATGAGTGGGCCAAGGCAAGGAGACATACAGGTCACTGCTACAGAGTACCACCAAGGACATCAGTGTGAAGCTTGGAAGCTTCCTGAGGATGAGTGTGAGAAATGGTGAAGAAGGAAGAAAGTCAGGTGAAATCACAGAAGGCTGATCAGGAGGAGCTGGCTGGCAGTTCTTCAGAGGGGAAAAGAGCTGAGATATTTCTCAAAAGCAGACAAAATGTGATGGGAATGGTGAAGGTAGCTTCAGTGTGAGAGTAAGGGGTGGGATGGGATGGAGAGAATGGAGGTCTCTGTAAGAGACTGAATCTGCAGAGCGCCAGGCAAGGCCATCCAGAATGTGTGGACACTGGGATTTAGTAGGCGTGTGGGAAGTATTTAAAGGGTAACTTCCAGCTGCAGCAAGTGAAGAGAAGAAAGCGGAGTGGACCAGGCAGAAGGGTAGACCAGGAATACAAGAAGGGCCAACTGAGCAATGGTAAGTCTTGAGAGTGGGGATAGAGAAGCGTAGGTGTGGAAAATAGCACCAAAGAGGCAGAGTAAGGGGTAGGGCTCATTGCCTCAGGTAGATTGTTTAAGAAACAAGAAGCAGCAGCTGAAGGAATAAAAAGGGAGAGAGGAAACCAGGCTAGGTGGGTGGGGAAAACTAGAGGAGTACAGAAGTAAGTTGCAGCAAGAGAGCACGTGAGAGATGTGGAGAAATAGCCCACAAGCAAGGTTAACCAAGATAGACAGAGTCTCCCTAGTCTGCAGTGACTGGTTTCCTCTTGTGCATGTGTATGGCCGGGCATGTTATACTTTTGAAATTCTCTGTTGACTGAACTAATAATGAAAGTGTATGTGTTAACTGAATGTCTTCTACCACATTAAAAATTGCCCTGGTGAAGGCAACTTACCTAAGGTTAATATGTTTTTTCAATTTTCAATGCTTCATTGACTTCACTAGTGGCCACTCTGAGGTACTGGAGAAGAAAGATCACTGGAAAGAATGGGGTATGAGGAAACCAGGGAGAAGGGAAACAAATCAAGCACCAATACTGCAGGATTTGGTTCCTCATCAGAGATTTATTTATTTCACACAGGTTTCAAGTCCCTAGAGCAACAGAACTAAACCAGAAACTATCTGGTACTCAAATCAGACAAGCACTAATTTCTGCTACTCTAGTTGTTTGAAGAATTGCAATCACAGTCTTTACTCTGAAATTAATTTCACTTCTCTATAGGACTGTACAGTAAATACTTGGTATGCTGTAGACAGAATAACAGTATTGCGAAGATTCAGAGCTCCAGTGTTTTTTCCTCATAGGTCTCAACATACCTTGAGAACAAAAATCATCTTTTATGTCACAGGTGTGCATTACAGTGGATAATTAATGGATTCTACAGGCTGTCATAAACATTTGCAGGAAACTAGGATATCTATTAGTTGTTTGATTATTAATGCAGTCATGACACAAACATAACAGTACACATTACAGGTTTTGGTAAACTCATAAAGCAGAGGTATTGTGGACAGTTTGCAAGCCATGTATATAAGCAAATTAATGACTTGTTAGACTTTGTAATAGTTAATTTACTATTTACTAGCTCTTCTTTGGTAAATATATTTTGATATAAAGCATAACTCATTATCCTCAGGCTGCATTTTGGAAGAAAAGACAAAGAAAAGTGAAGTGACTTTCTCAAGGTCATTTTGTCAGTGTGTGGTAGAGCAAGGCATGAATAGAGCTTTCAAAGTTTTGCCAGATCTCTTTTGTACATGCCATTATATTAAAAGTCAAGATTATATTTGTTCCAATAATACCATTAAAGTGTATTCAGAACAAGCATAAAGCCAAAGTTGAAAGCCTACTTTGCTGCTGAAAGGAATGTTGTACTTATTCTTTTGGTGTAGATCTCTGCAGAAAATAATGTCTTTAGTCATTTCCAAACATATTTCAATACATGGTGGAATGTGTATCCCTTCTTGGATTCAGTGATTTTCAGGTTTTATGCTTCCAGGAAAAAAATAATTGCTGAGAGGATCTCTGATGTTTATATATATATATATATATTTTTTTTTTAATTCTAGTTTAAACTAATTTTGCATGGAAGAAATAAGATCTGGAGAGTGTTGTGTTCTGTGCAAAAACTGTGGCGTTCAGGGCAAGGTTTGCCTCTCAAGAAAAGTCTATACTTCCAGGGTCCTAATTGTTACGTTTGATAAATACTCAAAGCTTCATTTTCGCACTTACTACCTTGAAATATTCTATTTGCTATCATTTTTTGTCTTATTTTCCTGAGATAGAAGTTGTGCTAAGAGATAAGTAGCATTGTGCTTTGCTTTTCTACATGTTCCAGTTCATTGCCAGAGATATGCTTCTCATGGTGCTCACCAGCTCTCTTGGAAGGTGTGACAGCTGCAAACAGTATCAGCAATGCCTGGGCAGGTGTGTGATCAGAGCAAAGCCAAGCTATGGCTGAAGCCCTCTGTATTTTCCATAAGACACAATTTTCTCTTGCTGCTAGTGAGTAACACATCTTAGCAGTAACGTTTCAAATGTGTTTTATGTCCTGATCAGGAAATAAAGTTCTTCACCAAGTTCTCCTGCTTACCTAGTGGGGTTTTTTAAATGTTTGTTTGTTTGTTTCCAGACTGGAGAAATACTGGGTTGTGTGAATGAAGAATCCAGATGCACCTGCTTAAGTTCCATGACCTAGAAAAAAGGTCCGATTTTTTTCAGAGCTTGGCAAAACAAAGCTATTAAAAAGTGAAAGTATTAATATAGACTTTTCTGACCTGAAGTTTACAAGGTGGTCTTCTTCAGAAAATCTTCTGGGTTGGAAGAATGTCTAGTATGACACCCAGCCCTCTTAGCGTAGTGCAACATTCTTTACATCATTCGTGCAATACCCTGTGTGATGACTCTCGTGTTCAGCTTTCCATAGCTCTGGTGCCTCATGCATAGTTTTCAATTGCCTGCCTCTTCTTAGAATTGTAGGGACTTGTTCTTTCTTCTTAGGTACACATAAACCAGTAATTACCATTTCAAATCATTGATACAACATTGGTGCAAGTCAGACTATATGAGGAAATCTCATGTAGCATTTTAAGTAGGGTTTTATTTTCTATTTTCCTCAAGCTTACTCTTTGAAATATTGTCTTATTATAAATCTTAATGGCATTATGCAAGTCTTTGCTCTGTTCAAGTTGGTCTTTGCTCTTTTCAATACATCTTTTTATCATCCTTCACATTGCAGTAATTTCGGAGTATCAGAAATTATTTAAGTTGATATTTTTATGTTATGTTCATTTTGTAATCTTCTGGTTTCTATTTTCTAAGTTGTTTCTGAGTGTGATTTTACTGTTCTAGGTATTTTTAAAATCCATTGTTTCAGGCAGACAGATTTGAATTGTTAAATTATTTAAGTGATTTATTTGTTTTCCATCTGCTATTTCTGACAATACATCTGGTTATAATACAATAATTTTCTTTTTAATGAAAGTATCAATATTGTTAGCCCTTGCTCAAGTTGTTACTTCTTCATTTTCAGATATTTTGTAGAGTTTCTCATGCTGTGATTTTACTCTGGACTAGTTTTTCTTCTGTCTAATAATTCATAATAGTTCATAATTTTCTTACTGACAGTGATTTTATTTCCATATGTTGTAGGAAAAACTGAAATTATTTCTGATAGTAGTATATATTTAATGGGATCACAGCTTTGTGCGCAGTCAGATAACTGCACTGCAATAGCAAAACAAGGTAATCATATTTTTATAATACAGAAACAACCTCATGCATTAAATATAGATGTCATTTTTACGCATACTTGCAGTAGCTATTAGCACAACAGTTTTAATAGAATTTCAAGCTTATTCTCAAGTGAGAAATGAATAAATTGTATTACTTAGTGAATCATGAATTTTTTGTCACCCTACATGCTTGAATAGGCCACAATTACATTGTTGTTATAATTCAAATTGTATTGATTATAATTCCAGAAATGTTTTTTTAATAAATTGAAATATTAATCTTTCTATATTTTGCAAGAAAATGGCAAATTAAGGTTGGTTCCATGCCACACATTATTAAAATGCATGATGAAAACAAAGGTCTGCTGAAAAGCGAAAATCCCAGCAAGTGGGATGCTGATACTGAAGATGACAACTGCCCTGCTAAAGAGTGAGAAAACTGGGTGAGAAAGTCTTTAGATGCCAGAGTTTATGGGTTTTATGGCATCAAAACTCATGTCCCTTCATGAGGTGTTTCAATGCTTCAGAACTCGCTGTGGAAAAAATCCAGTTTGAGTCCCAGGTCCAAAAATTCCTTTGAATTTGAATTTTCCCAGTTGAGCTGATATACGGAATATGAAAGGGAACAACTTATGGGGACAAAAGCAGAAGTCAGGAAACAGTTAGATTATGTGGTATGTTCCTCAGCTTGATGAAAAAAAAATCTGTATTTCATTCATTCCTGGAGAATGACAGCCAGTTTCTGATTCACTGGGAATTCCGTTTAATACTTTCTTATAAATCTTAAGAAATAAATGAAGATACTGTATTAATATACATTCTTAAATGTTGCTGTATTATTTGAAATTGACATATATGTATGTACACTTATAGGTAGGTATGAATGAATATATGCTGTAAAAGTGGCTTGCAGGTCAACACTGTAAAAGGAATTGTCCTATTGCTCCATTTAATTTCTTTCCCCTTGTAGTAATATACAGTAATGGAAGAAGTTGAGATTGAGCTATTTTCTATTTTCCAGACAGCTGTAAAGGGATAAAAGACAGGGGATGTTCTGAGTATATATGGTGAGGAAAGTTGAGATGTTAGAAACAATGGTGCAGATATGAAACAGTCTTGAAGTAGTCAGCCAGGGATAAATTATCTGGACCTCATAAGTTACTTCTAGGATCAAAGTGATGGGGGGGTCACCCAGAAGCTGTGCAAGTCTGCTGCTTGCTTGTGATTTGCCTTTCAGATGTTACAGTGTTGTAGGTTGGCACCCTTTTTTTCTACATAGAACTAGACCAGCAACTCGGGTCAGAAGAAACAGTTCAAATGAAATAGATCTTTATGCAATTTTAAATATCTCTCTGGCTTCCATACATTTTCATCAATGCCATGCTTCATTTTTTTTGAGGTGTTTTTGAAGTTGCAGGCTTTCTTGTTCGCTGGTAATAATCCACATTCAGAAAGAGCTAATCGAGTGAAAAATTTTGAGACAGCAGTGTTGCAGGAACCCATCAGCTTATTCTATACTTTTGTCTCCTGTTCTGCCCCTCACCTCTGCAAAATAAGATTAAAAACCCCAAACCACCATAAGCACAGCACTTCTCTTCCCCTTATTCCTTCACTTCTGAAACATCCTTAGTTCGAGAGAAGACGACACCCCATGGGTGTAGTTTTGGGAAAGCTATCCTAAAGCCGTGCACTTTCTCCTACTGGGCACAGCTCGGCAGGGGAGGTTGTTCTCAGTTTCGAGCAGCAGTGATGTGGATGGGAGGAGATTGATTATAGCAAGGGATGAGAAGCATGCATTTACATAGTCTCCTTTTCCCTGCCACCTCTCCACTCTCCAGCAAGCATGGGTTTATTTTAGCATTGGCCTTCTGAAGCAGGATTAATTTTCCCCTGAATAGGTCAGGCTGGAGCAGAGCCAGGAAACATGGCCTTTCATAGCTGGGGTGACTCAGGAAGGCAGAGATACCTACTAAGTAGACAAGGCCTGTAACTGCTGGGCCAATGCCCAGTGCAAGAGAAGTATCCTGGAATAACCTTTCTGATAAACAGCAGGAAAGTCGGTATGGAGTCTTTTTCCAGAAGCTGATGCCAGGCTGAACCAGGCAGTAGTGCTGCCCTCTGCCGTTTGGATTCGGGGAAAAAAGTAAGTCGGTGATGAAATCCCGCAAATCCGAAACAAAGTATGACTAGGAAAGCAGTAGCGGGTGAACGCGTGCTTTCAGCCTCGCACTTCAGGCAGTGCTTCAGCCAGTTGAAATGTGCCCTTGTAGCTTCACTAGCAGTTCTGTTCATAGCAGCAGAACATAGCTGATAGTTTCCTCGGGATTTAGCACTGGTAGGGTTTGGCTCTGCAAAGCAACATGTGACAGAAATCATGTTTTTTGACATGCTTGTTTGTGTTTCAGTGTGCAGGGGAGATGCAGAGTAATTCAGTAATTCAGATGTTAAAAACTTTGCTATACTTATTATTATAATGTAGAATTATTAAATTCCCTACTTACACATATTTGATACAAAGTTGTGTAGAAAGCTACAGCCATCTTGTCTAAGTACATGACACCTGGAGGTGTCTAGGACCTTTTTATCATAGCTAATCTGTCAGGCAGTGTGGAAGCAAAATGGAAGTAATCTGATATTTCATCAGGACTAGAGGGAATTGCCATTAAGGGGTATTTCCTGGCCCTGATGCAGTACATTCCTGATAGACTTGGAGCCTGTGTAGCCCTGAACGCTTGCATATCTGCAGATATCCCAGCAGCTGTAAGAATTGTGTTTAGGGTTCTGCTCTGGAACATAACAGCTGGGCTGATTTCATGGCCCTAATGCAGTAAATGAGCTTGTGGTGTACGATTCCGGAAACTCACTACTTTGCTTCGCAAAACAAGTGTTAATGTTAATCTTTGATTCCGTCTTAATGCTTGTATCTTTAAATGTGATATGCATGTTTCACTTCTTGATGCTGGTTTTAAAACACTTGCCTTCAATTTCTGTGTCACAAATATCCTGTCCCAGCTGCGTGGGATTTTGACTTAGCTATCAATGTGTGTGTGGCTTCCTTTCAAAGGAAAGAAACTTCTCATTTTATGACTAATTTTAAAAAATCTATAAAATCTAAGTAAATGCAGAACTGATCAGAACCTTGTGACTCAGCTAATGTTGTCCAGTGATAAATAAAAGCAACTGTAGTCATTTATCCTGTCAGCAACTCAACAAATTGTTTTACAGTGTGCAGAGACTTGTGGTTACTTGTTTATGCAGGCAGTTAATAATAAATAAAAGCTTGTTTCAAAATATGTGAGTTAATTAATGATTTTTAGAGGTGTAATTTCACTTTGGGAAGTGGCTGTAACAGGGGAGCTGTAAGGCTGTTTATTGGCTTCCCCTGCCTTCAGGAGTGAATACTTTTAATTCTGTTAGAGCAACCGTTTTCTAACATTCAAGCCTGCAACCTCAAACTGAACTTTAAAGGTGAGGACTTTTCTGCTTGTGTTGTAAACCATAATCAGGCCATAACTCTGGGCCTGTTTGAGGGAAGACAGAGAACCAGTATAACCAGGATGTTTAACCTCCCTTTCCACTTGGTTTACTGTTCATTTTTGCAATCATTTGGCTTCATTTCCCAGGCTCCCAATAGCAGAAGAGCGAGACTATGCCATTGTCTGACTGGGATGGTGACTTGTGCAAGCAATATTCACACTCAGCCAAGTTGGCAGGAGGACCTTGTTGAGTAAAAGTGATCATATTGCTTTCTACAGAGCCCAGGTGTTTGGTTGGTTAATGTTTGGTTCCATCGCATTAGCATTTACAGCAGGAAACAATTCTAATGGAAGATAAAACCAGATCAGTTTTACTTGTAGTCTCAGAACTTGAGGATATGGGTTGAAAAAAGTGGGAACCGGTAAAATCTGATTGTGTCTTTTCTTTCACAGATTTTACAGAGAAATGGGAGATAGGAGAATCAGTCCAGCACCTGGTATGACTGCAATTGAAGCAAAGTTGGCAAAATTGGTTCAGTCTGATTTTATTTCACTCTTGGCCACATTCTGGTAGACATCTGTTCAGTCACATTTATTTCATTTAATATGTGCCCCCTTTGTGAGTGTAAATTGCTGAAGTTGCAGAAGTCAAAGAAGTCTGTGAAATTTGAAACACAGAAAAGTACCCGTGATAGAAGAGAGGGATCCACAATTTGATGCTACCATATGAGCACCTTCTGAGATGTGTCAAGAAACCATGCATTAAACATGTGTGTATCCTTCATTTTATAGTTAGTGAGTTGACATGTAGATAAAGGCTCTGTGAATATCTGCATTGGGACAGGTGAATTCCAGCCTGTACCAATCCTGCCGTGAAGGATTTGCTGAGAATTTGTGGGCTCCCTTGCTTGGAAAGTGGCAGCATCACTAAGTTCACTTCAGGAAGGGATATTGGCACATACTTGCAAAGACCATCATCCTTCTTTCATTAGGGGGCTTTTATAGTTCCCAGGTATTTGGATACTAGGGTGGACTTTTTTTTTTTTTGTTACTTTCAGTAGGTGTGCAGAGCCTCTTCCATCAGTGTGCTCTCAGTCCCTTACAGAGGCAGACAAAGCACAAGCAGTGACCAATGGAGAAATCCTCAGTCTTTAGCACCTTTGCAGTCCTCATGAAGCTGCTGGATAAATGGTTTAAGGAACCAGTTTAGGTAACCAGGTGGAAATATCCCTGCACTTGGGGTTTGACAGCATCAGCGAAAACTGTATGTGGCTCTCAGGCTAATTTTTTTTTTTTTTAGAGTGCTTCTCAACTGTACTTGTGTTTCTCAGTGCAGTAGGCTTTGTTCCAGAGGAGTACTGGTCACAGAGGACTAGTTCAGAAGTAATTATTTAGTTTTATATATGCCAGCAAAGTGTCCTAAATAATTCATTACTGTGCTCAGTTGGTTGTTTGAGATCTCTGATACGTTGTTGATATAAGGCAGTATTTTTGTAAACTCCAATAAGTCCTCAGCCATTCCTGAACAGTGTCGGCTGGACCTGTATGCCAGGAGGGGGAAGAGAGACAATTTTTCACTTACCATATAGGGTGGGCAACATTCTTGAAATGGAATTGGACCCTTTCTTCAAGTGGAAGATGGACTCTCTGGTGAAAGTAGTTAAATCTTTTCACTAACCTAGGCCTCATTTGTTTTCAATGTGTATGAATGTATGCTTTCTTAGTATTGTCATTTTTGCATTTTTCTCAGGAATAACTGACAAATTAAAGAAAAAGGTGAATAATGAGCAGGAATTTCAGAAAGCAATTGAATTCTGGTGAGAATGATTTTCTTTATCCAAAACAGTCTCTCTGTGGGGACACAGAATTTTAACTTCCTTAGGAGTGTTTTCTTCAGCACTCTTTTACATAATGCCTACAGCTGAATGCATTCAGGGAATTTGTGTTTCTGTATAAGGGAGACTATATTAAGTAACTGAATTATTTAAGGGGCAGGGAAATTATGGGTTTTTTCAGTTGATTTTTCATTTTCAAGCCACAAATGGACCATCCTCTGCCACCTTTCCATCCTCAGTGTGCCCAACATACTGATGACCTGAATACTAAAAATCTGAAAATCTTTTCATTATTCTTAATTCATTCATGTTGGAGATTCTTGTCCTTTGTTCAGAATGGTGTCATAGCTGTAGCTTCAAATATCCTATATCTTTAAGGGGAATATTGCATTAACATGTTTTATTTGTACTTCATTCTGAGTACAGAGAGCAGTTTCTGCCATCTCTCTCTGAGAGGGAGATCTCAACACTGCAGGAATGAGTTTGACAGCTCCTGATTGTACTTTGCAGCCTGTCTGAACGTGTAGAGGTATCAGCTTCATGGTGGTTATTAGTCACCAGTTGATATTGCTTCAGCACAAATTTTCTTCTTTTTCAGCACTTTCCTATAAGTTGCATTTATTTCTGATATGGAGGGTTTTATTGCTGTCAGTGTTTTCACAGCAACAGATAGCTTTACATCAGGATCGTCTTAATCCTTTCAGCTGGAAGTCCAGCTGCACCCATCTTCTGTTTTTTCTAGCCAAGGTATGCCTGGGGATGACTTGCACTAAGTGTCTGAGATTCTTTAGTCATTTCACCCATTTCACTAGTGGACATTTCTGGGTATCGTCCTCAACAGAGGGGAGTCACTCCGAGTGGAAAGTAACAGATGATGATTGGAAGGGATGCACTTCCTGCTACCACAGATACAACTGAAGTCTCTTCAGGATTGTGGGGGATGTGAAGCTGTCCTGTCAAACAGCTTAGAAACTGGTGTTCACAGAGAGCTTTCTTCTGTGCTCACCTCTGCAAACAGAGTCCTTTTTTTGCATTGCTTATTCCAGGCTGGGAACAGGAGGCTGTGCTGCATCTCCTATAGTGCACTTTCAACAAGGAAATAACAGCTGTCTTAGTTGTCACCAGTAGCTATAATTCTTCATTGCTTCCTTCTACCTCACTTTTCCTTTGGGTATATTTAAAGACCTGCTTGTCTTGAAGGTGCCTTTTCAGTACATTGTTGCATTATCAGTGGAGCAAAAGAAAGGCATTGGACTGTTCTGAAATGTCTGTCTGGTATCTGCTATGAGAAGCTACTTGCATGGATGTGATGGGTTGGCCCCGGCCAGCATCTAAATATCCACACAGCCACTCAGTCATTCCCAGGCAGCATAGGGGAGAGAACAGGTAAAGTAAAGATTTTAATAAGTGAAAGAAAAAATTCAAAGGGATGCAATGCCAGTCATTCACCACCTTCCACAAGCTGTCTCTGAGCAACAGCTACAATGGGTACCTTGGGAGACAACCCCACACCCAATTTTTAATGCTGAGCATGATATTATATGGTATGGAATAATCTTTTGGCCAGTTTGAGTTCTGTCACTGTTCCGTCCCATCTTCTTGAGAGGACAAGATGTAATAGTGTTACATTGAAAGAGGGCAGGTTTACATTAGGTATTGGGAAGTAATTCTTTACTGTGAGGTTGGTGAGGCACTGGCAGAGGTTGCCCAGAGAAGTTTTGGATTCCTCATCCCTGGCAGTCTTCAAGGCCAAGTTGGATGGGGCTTTAAGCAATCTAGTCTTGTGGCAGGTGTCTCTGCCCATGCTGGGGAGGTTGGAACTGGATGATCCTTAAGCCTCTTCCAACCCAAACTATTCTATGATTCTTGTGCCTGCCCTCCCCAGCCTATTCACTGTGGGGGTCAGCGTGAGAAAAAGAGAAAGCCTTGATGCTGTGCTGTGAAAGCACTGTTTAGTAATAGCCAAAAGGCTTGGGTGTTATCAACAACACTGAAGTCACAAATCTAAAACACATATGGGCTTTCATGAAGTTAACTCAATTCCAGGCAGACCTGGTAGAACACAGCTTCTTTACACTAATTCATAGTAGATCAGGATAGTTTCCTGGATGGCATAAGGATCCTGATGACTCAGTGACAGCTCAACTCTTTCTCCCTTCCCATCATATGTTCCCCAATCTTCTCTTATGTCAGCACTAGCAATCGTGTAGTCTTACAAGAACTGAGTTTTCAGCACGTCCTCAATAGTGAGTCAAAGCTGTTACGTAGGCAGGGAGCTGGGAAAAGTGACAGAAGTGACCTTTCTGGAATAGATGTGTCAGTTTGTGACATAGCTGGGTGGTTTTTATACAGTGGTTGTACATCTTCAGTCTTATATACCCCTAATTAATCTCCCCCACCTCCACTTTGCTCCTTCTAAATGTCTGCTATCACCATGAGGTCTGAAGCTCCTACTTCAGCTTTAGAGCATTTAGCTGGAGAAAACTATATATGCAAAAAAGGATCCAATGACTTGGTTCTCTGAAGCTATGATGCATGGATGTCTCATTAGCAGCTAACTAGAAAAAGAAATGTAATATATAATGTATGGTATAGAACTAGATATAAAAGTCACTCATATACATAATGTATGCCAGTGCAAGATAGAGGAGATTAATGTTTAACTTTGTGTGTTTTTTCTTAGGAGGTCTCTACACAGGTCATTGGAATAGATATGGAGTGTTATCATGTTTTTCAACTTTTTTTCTCTTTAAATCTGAAACATGTGCAACATATGTGGGAGGGTTTCTGTATAAAGTTCCTCTGCTGAGAAAGCAGAGTTGTATTTTTGGAAGGTCCTGGCCACTAGATGGCAGGGTGCCCTTTGGATAAAGGAAGCACTGGGCTGTGTTGGACACTAATTTGCTCTCTGTGTCCAAACCTCTTACTGAGATTATCGAGAGTTTTGCTGGAGTGAGGAGCGCCTGCAGCTCTGGAGAGAACTCGAGTTATGTTATGGCCCTTTGACAGCACTAACACGCATTTTTAAATTTTCCCCAGTAAAACAGAGACCTTAATTGAATTCTGCCAAGCTTGATACAATAAAATAATAAAGAAAAGCTGTGATTTAACTACAGTTAAACCATATGGTACTGAATGTGTTGGAGAAATGTCTGCCTCTTGTGCACGTGCTGTTTTTACTGTGCCAAGTTCTGAAGTACTCAGTCCTTGAAGTGAATTTGAGAGAGGATACTAGCCCAAGCTGTGACCTTGGAATCTGGCTTTAAATAGTTTAGACTGACAGTTTGCTGTAGGTGGAGGATCCAGTTAGCATTTAGAAAAGTTAAGGGCTTTAATTTTCACTCTTTCACACCAATTTAATCTTGGATTAGATCTTCATCGAATAAATTCAGCTGAATGAAACTTATGTAATGGTGTTAAGAAATATAGGGATACTTATGTTTAGAGTGGAATTATTGTAGTGTCCAGAAAATTAAGATGAGGAATTTGTGCACATTTACTATCCCAAATATAAATCTGTAACTAGGGAAGTTGTGTGTAACACCCCTCTATTCTGAAACGGAGCCCTAAACCAAAATGATCACACTAAGATCAGGTCCACATCACTGAGTCTGTGAGCTAATGAGGGGTGAAGGTAAAAGATATACCAGACTGGGTGCTTTGTCGTAGTTTTTGTAGCATTACACTTCTTTACTAACACATCTAGAAAACTTGTAGGGAAATGCTCAAAATTTTGAACTTTTTTCTTTTTAGTGGATAAATAGCTAATGTTTAAATCAGTTGACTCATTTAAAAAGTATAATGACAAGTTAATATTGACTTTATCAGGGTATATGATCCTATTAACAAAATTCCTCCAAACTAAGTAAACTATTTAACAAAAATGTAGCATTTTCAAGTTTATATTTTGTGGTGTTTGAAATTGATTGATTTTTCTTTTTCTGGAATAGTTTTTTATACTTTATTTTAAAAAAAGTGAAAAATATTTTAAATTAGTTAAATTATAAAAGGAATGTGGCTGACAAAATGAAAAGCGTAAATTCAGGCAAGCAAATATTTTGTGAAAAGCTGTTTCAGGCAGGACACTTCAACTTGTGCAGAAGGTGTTTTCAAGTGGTGTATGGTGTGACATATTGTGCAATTCTTTAATCACATTTTCAGAAGTTACTTACTTGTAGTACTTGCCACTGGCTAAGCTTTGTTACAAATGGCACTTCTTAAGCCTGCTGAATCATGACTTGGATCCTTTGGCTACAATGAAATACAGGAAATATTTTGCTAAGGTTTGCCCACATTCAGTTTGGGCAGATTGTTAATCTACATCTGTTTTCACAGGAAAAATGTATTTCTAGTCTGTTACACAAGAGTATCTCTCTTTTGAGGCTGCCTGCATTGCACATAACTATTCATACACCTCTAGGCTTGCACTTAGCCTTTTTTTTGGTCTTACCTGCATGCAAGGGCAGATTCAGAGCAGGGTGACTTAACTGGTGGGCTTCCAATCATATCTGAACTGGAGCTGAACATGTGTTTTTCCAGGGTATCAGACATGAGGTATCTCTTGTGCTCCAGTGGGAGATGCTATATTTTTAGTGTCCTTTGGGCATGAGGGAGCAGCTGCAGTGTGCAGATCCCAGCTGTGAGGAGAGCAGGCAGTGCTGGCAAAGCTGCAGCTGGTACACTGCTTCTTGCTGAGAGCTGCCTGGTGGAATTGCCCAGGCAGCCCCAGTTAAAATGAATGGAGTAGCAACTGCTTTATTCCATGTAATGTAAGATTTCTCTCTTGCTGTAGCAAAAATGCCTCCAAGTTATCTGGGAAATTTTTAAAGTCCTTTTTGAGAGAAAACATCCTGTGTGGGTGAAAAGCTCTTCTTTTAAATATAACTCTTTGGTTAGTTTGGTTTGGTTTGGTTTGGTTTTTTAATAATAAAAACTCTCCTTTGCCACCTGCACTGTCTGAATGGCTTTCTTTTGCTGTGTCTACATTTCACTTCAGAAATCTGCTGTAGCATCTCCATCTGTTTGAACTTCAGAGCTGGGAAATGGCAACTTTTGTACCCCCCAGGTACCAAACACTGCAGTTCTTGGATCAGGAATCTGCCTCTGAAAGAAGTCTGTTTCAGTGAGAAATAATCCTTTATTTTGTCTGGTAGCCTGTTACCCAGCCTGGATTTTTCACCCATGCTTTATAGTCCTGTGTGGTGTCCTGCTTATGACACCATCTCTGAGCTTAGCACCTAGAGAAAGATAACTCTGATAATGCTTGATCAGATGTTCCGGCAGAATCTCCATGAGGCCTCTCAAGATATTTTTCCACTTTTTACCTGCTGTTGAAGCAGTGGTAAGGAGATGAAAAGGTCTTGTACTTCCTGTAACTGACAAGAAATGCTTGCAGCAGCAGGTGATCCTTACAGTGCTGTTGTGGATGTCTTTTTCACTATGGAAAGATATTTAGTAGTCTAGCACAATTACTTTTTTCCATTTTAATTTTCTCCCACTTCCTGTTGTTTCTACTACTAACTCAGCAGCAAGGGAGATGCTGCTGTGGCACATGTAGTATCGATAGGTGGTGACAGCTTTTAACCACTACTTTGCTTAAGCCTCCTCTAAGTGTGGGTTTTACAGTAACACAAAAAAACATATGGTATCATTGAAATACCTTTGCCTGAGGGGAGGACACATGGAGCTGGGATCTGGGGGTTTCCTTTGGTAAGGGTAGAAAGGTATTGTATTAAGGGGTGGTTTAAGAGGCATAGCATGAGAATTCATGACACCTGGTTTTATTTCCTACCATTGTGTGACACTGGACAATGCATCCCTTGTCCCTTCTATGGCAGGTAAATGTCAGTAACTATAAAATCCATCACTTTGTGAAGGGCATAGGTGTTGGGGATGACACAAAACCATCTAGGTGTGCTGAGCAATCTGGTTAATGCATATAAGGAGTAGAAGAATACAAGATACAGGAGGGAAAGACACACAAGACACTGGCAGTTTCTCACAATATATATGGGATTATAACAGGGGGAGTATTTGCTCTTTGCTTCTTGATTTTTTACATTAGCAACCTGAGAGCCTTTTCCTTGAGGTGTTACTGACAGGGTGGATAAGAGAGTTGCAGTGATAGTGAGACTCTAGGGATCTTGGCTTACCAGTGGTCCAGAGCCTGAAACATCGTGGTCTGTGTTAACTCCCTTGCAAACTCTGTCCCCTCCCATCAGCACCCTGGTGCTGTTGTGTGCTTACTGGAATGTTTGACCTCTTTAGTTTTCACAGGGAAACCAAAGGGAGACAGGCACTCCTGGTGCTACCTTTCCTTTTCACACTGCACCCATGGAACAAATTTTTGTTGCTTTGATTGTATTTAGATAACAAGAGACTTTTGGGCCAAATTTTGAAAGGCATTTAAGTAACTCACTCCACTTAGGAGATCAGGCTCTGAATAGCCTGTGGCGTGATCCAATAACCCTGGCAGATTGTTGCCTACTAGCCGGGTCTGAATGGCAGGGTAAAATGTGTCTGTAGGGAGCACCACATAGTCTGGAGCACTAGGTTAAGCCCTACTTTGCTGCTGAACTGTGCATCATCCTGGCTGATGCTTCAGTGGGAGAAATTGTGATTAAATGGGAAAACATTTGTGTTGTAATGCTGCTTGCCTAGGTGGCTGAAGGATCTGGCTTTTGAATTAAGCATGCTCTGAAACAGCATTCCAGTATGTAAATACAAATACCAAGAATGCAGTGGCCTGCTTAACGTTAAATGTTGGGGATTAGTTGGAAAAATGTCCTGCAAGAAAGATATTGTTGCAATATCATGAACTAATGATGACTTGGAGTTGAATTGCAGTAGCTGGGTTATTTAAAGCATTACAAACCAGAGGGACAACAGGATATAAGCAAAGAATTAATAACAAGCTGGTTAATTTTCCTTTCCCTGCCTCTAAATCTTGCATGTCAGTTTTCCCAGACAGTGTTTCACACAGAGATTGCAGTGATTCAGCTTTTCAAGCCTAGTTTTTTTATATTAGGTGTCTCCCTTTCAAGGAAGTTGCCTGACAGGTAACTAGTGAGTTACATGTGGTGTTTTCCTTGAGATCTATGAGAGGATTGAAGTGCCAGATAGACATATTGGCATCCAACACCACAGATAATGACGTGCCAATGCTTTCAGTGTTTGTGTCATGAGAGGTTGGAAAAAGAAGATTTTCTGGAGGGAAGTGGAACTTGTGATTTATGCCAATACAATATAATTCCAGATTTTTTAAGTCCATTGTTAAAATCACTTTTCATAAATGTTTAAGTACTTGCCCAAATCCTTGCTGATTCCTTAAAAATTGCCAGATGAGAGAGATTGCTTCTGGTTCCTTTGTCACACTGATTTGTTAATGTTGCTGTCACAGGCGAAATTCCAGGTGATCCCTTAGAAAATGCCCAAGAGGTGCTGACAGAGGCCATGTTTTTTGTAAACAAATGCAGCATGTGGTTAATTCATGCTCTGCCTGCCAGCAGAAACCGTGGTTTCTGTGCATGTGTTTGCACATGGGAACTGTAGGGTCATGCACCCCACAACTGCCTGCAGTTTCTCAACAACTGCAAGTATCTCTGCCTTGCCCTTGTTCCTGGGACACATCTGAGGTCACACTGCTGGAATAATCCCCTTAGCTTATCTTTCTGGGTATATCATGCCCTGTTTGAAAATTCCTCCCACTTACTTCTTCTTACAATCAGATCAGTATAAATGGCTCATTCTTGCTTCAAATGCCCATCAGAATTTTTGACTGCTTATCCCTCTGACATGGTCTGCAGTCTTATTTGCCTTGCCATCTCTGCTCCTGTAGCATGCTAGTCTTGACACCTATTAAGTTCTTCGCCTCTGCTTTCTGTGCTTCTTCCCAATTGCTTTCTTGCAGAGGATGTGTTTTTGCATCTTCTCATTTCCAATGACCTTTTAAAAAACCTGCTGTTGCATAGGTACCCAGTAGTAATGTCTTTATGGATGATTAAAAGGCACTTCAGTAACTGACTGAAACAGTTGCTGAATTTCCCAATGTACCTTAATTTACTCTGTGTCCTGGATATGATATGAGAGGTAAGAACTTCTATTTGGGGATATTGCTGATATTAAACATAGGATAAAATGGAAATACCCATTTCTTAGTTTGCATGTGCAAATGTAGGTATTGGTACAATAAACCACATGTGACTTTTTGCAGGTGTTCCCTTTGCCAGGGTTCTGGGCTTCTTGCCAAAGCATTTTCACTCAACCTCGCTGTTAACCAGTCCCTTGTGTTTTGCATCAGCTTCTGTCTAAATAGGCTTAACCCTCCAGTTAATAGATATCTTTTTCTCAAGCCCTGCCCATTGCACCTGCTTTTGAAAATGTGCCCCGGAGAACCCAGTGATTCATCTGTTGTGTGCTGTTGTTGTTTGATTAAATCATTGCTTAGTTTCAGGTGGCTGCATTTGTGTGCTAGAACACTTGATTCTCCTGTTTACTGCTTTTGTACATTGTGGAAGTGTTTGTAAAGCTTGAGGGGAAGTTCAGAATGAGAGGTATAATATCAGTGTTTGGGATAACAAATGGTATAGGCCATACAATCTCTTCATTCAGTGCTTTTTCTGTTTCCACACCAGTGAGCACGATGGATGTAATGTAGTCACAGCATGTTTCCAAAAATCCTGAGATCAGTGATGTAAAATAGGCCTTTGGAATTTTAATAATGGAGAAAATGTCAGTATGCAAAGTTGGTGCAGCCTTGTTCCTCCCTTCCCCCAGCTTCACTCCCTTAGGCCAGCCTATGTATTTTCTGACCTTGCAGACCCAATATATGGCAGGGAGAGGAAACCCTCAAGGACAGTACGTTGGTTCCTGTCCTGTATCAGTAGGATTGACCACCCTAAAAAGTAAATATATACAGACATGCTTTCAGATCACACCTTCAGGATCAGCTTCTGTCTCCTGGATGCCTTAGGGAAGCTTGGGGACCTTCAACACTGAAATTACTTCTGACATCTCATAAGAGGGACTGTGGCACCCAGAAATCACTGGGTTCTTTCCAGGCTGCTGTTTTCCCTAGCCACGTTCAGGGATGGGTTGTGTGTCTGTAGCAATGCTTCAGTTATAACTGTTTGAAGGCTGATGAACAGCGAAGTGTTGAAGAGAACATAATTCTGACCCATCCTCCTTATATCACATTATTTACAATGTCATTATTTAGCTTTTTAAATGATTGTGGTATTTTCCTTATAAAATGTATTGTACACTTTCAAGTGCATGACTGTGGTTTCAGAGATCAGCTGTCCTGATTGGGTATTACAGATCACAGTTATAGGCTAATGCTGGGAATGGGAAATTATTTACAGAAAAGAGATAGTTAACTTCTCCATGTGAGTATAAATATATCCATATTAGCAGTTTACAGTTCATTAACTTTCTTGAGCATTAAACATAGAAAAACCTTTTATTTTGCGGTCTCCTAATCTGGATGGATATGGAGAGCAGTTTGAGACATTCTTCTTAAGAAAGCAGTCTGATCAGAAGCCCTTGTTGTGATTGCTTCAGTGACCTGATTCACTCCAGGTGAGACCTGCCTCTCTAGTTCAGGCTACCAGCTAATAATGAATTATCATTATTATTTCCTTTAGTGAAATTAAATGAGCAGCTATTCACAGCTATACTGAACCTATCGAATAAGAAATATTCTCAGTAACATATCATGGTCAGATTGGGTCCAACACCAAGAAAATTCTTACTCATTTGCCTGTTAAGGCACTTTGTTGTTTGGAGTTTTTTTTCCTTTGGTTACCAGAAATGAAGATTTTTTCTTTCATTTTGCATCAATAATTTCTTTTGCTCAAAAAAAAAAAAAAAAAAAGAAATTACAATTTCTGTGGTTTTTTCATAGACTTATATTGGAACTTATATAAGAGGACCTATCTTTTGCTATGGAGAGGAAAAAATAATATAAACCAGAGCTTGGAGACAACTGGACCTAATTAATGATTGAAATGTTGTTTCTTGCAACTGGAGGTGCTAAATCATCTGTGTGTGAATTTCTGTCTACTTCGATGCTCTACAAAAATTGTTGTTCTGAGGCAAATGACATTGTGAGAGAAGTAGGGCCTCCCTTTGGTAATTATTTAGTCTTACTCTAAGAGAGGACAAATTGGGTAATAAACATTAAGACAAACTTCAAATCTTATAAGCCTGTGTTCCTCTCCTTATTCCCATTTTTTAGATCACAGCAATTCTTTGTCTTTAAATCCAGAACACTGTTCAAAGAGCTTCATTTTTCTTTTTGAACATCTTGTGGATTTGTTGCTCCCCTTCCTTTTTGAAGATACTAATGATGACTATGAAAAGGCATTTTCTTTAAATGTTGCAGTAAGTGCTATTCTTTTTCTTCAGTGGATCTCATGAGTTACTTTATGTGGAACCTTTTTAGCTTTCTTTGTGACTATAGTTACACAGAGAAGTAATATAATGACTAAACAATCTATCTGTTCTAGTTTCGGGACTAGAAGTTGGCCAATTTACCTAACTTTTTGGTTTTCAACATAGATTCCCACTGCTTATGCCTTATACACAACCTAAGCTCCTTTCTGGTATGACACCCCTTGATGAAAGTGATGGAGGGAAGGATTAGGAGATAGCAACAATCCGGAGATTTTGTTTAACTGATCATGTAAGCAAATAGATTTCACCCAATGTGCAAGTAGCTTGTAGCATGTGCAAAGTAGCTAGTCTTCAAATGACCTGTGCAACAGTGTGTAACCCCAAAATAGTTATGGATTCCTGGAAAATTGTTCTCACTGACACTCCCTGACCAAGATGGGTTTTATGTTCTTCAACAGGTAAAAAATGCTGCAAGTGTGCATTATTTTTGTGGGTTTATATGTGTTGACTGAACTAAAGCTTCTCTAAGTGCATGTGTCTAAATGGTGAGTGTAGAGAAGTGAAGTTGAAAGCTTGTAAAATAAGATACTGTCAGCTGAGGGCAAATGCAAAAGCAGTTGTATCTGCCCTCCTCAGCAGACTTCCTCAGAAATAAAGCAGAGTAAAGGATTCTACAGAACGAGCTGTTCTCCATGTGCCAAGCCTCTGAATCAGAAATCCCCAAAAGGAGTTAAGGACAAATTACGCTCTCATAGGACGATTTCTTGAGTTTCATAAAATGATGATGAAACTAAAACAACAAATAAATACGTTATTTTGTATACATTTCAATTGCCTTGTCAGAAAGAAAATATATCCCTCCAAAAGTCAGCTGAGTTTATCAGCTTTGCAAAATGATGAATGAACGCCTTGTTCTTTATTATTGCTTAAATCATTCCTGTTGATGCCAGTATTTCAAGGATTATGTTTTGATTGTTCCGAAGAGGTGAAAACACTTTCTTGACGATGAATAAACACTGCCACTTTTAAATATTTGTATGTAAAATGTCTTTAAAGCCATTATGAAATGCTTTCCAAAAGCACTAAGAAGCTGTTTCCCAAAACGACAGTTTTTCTCTACATTTTCTTTCATGCTAAACAGTCCAAATGAAAAGCCTTTCAGAGTTAACTAGTTAAAGCAATACCAGTGTTTTAGTGTAATGAATAACTTTTTATAAAAGACAATTGCACACAGTTCAATATGCTAGTATTTCTATTTTTGTGCCCCACCAATGCCGGGATTCTAGGGTAGAATTTCTTTCTTTGAGAAAGCTGAAGCGATCAAAACCCTGATTAACCTCTGATATTCACGTGGTGCTCTTGATCTTGAGGGCCAAAGCAGTAACAAAGAGTTAATGGCAGCCATATGCTCAGGATATTGTGGGTACTGTTGACCCAAATGTGAACTCCGCAAGCAAGTGCTGCTAACTCCTGTTTGTTTCAGGTTTGGTGTGGAGATTACTGATGAAGAGTTTGAGCTGCTACTTGACAGAAACCCCCTTGATGGAGATGGAAATGTCAGATACCCCCAGTTTATGCTCAGGTTTGATTGCTGGTAAGCAGCATATACATTTTATTTCTCATGTGAAATAAAACTCTCATTTCTTTGTGAGTAGAATTATTTTTAATCTAAAAGACTCACATAACATTTCCAGACTGAATCTCATTTCTTAACTGTGCTCCTTTATGACGTATTTCTTGCACAGAGTGTGCTGTTTACATTTAAAATGTAATGTCATGGGTGTATGCTGTTTGTAATTTAGTTGCTCTTTACATGCTATTTGCATATTTAGGAAGAAAGACTTGAAAGTTGTATGTTTTCTGAAGGCTGGGAAATATGTCGGACTTCTAAATAAAAGCTAATTATTTCCAGAAAATGGTAATAAATGTACTCAGTATATCTTTGAGAACTTGAAGCATTTATGGGCCCTATATATAGTCTGAAGTACTTCTGAGATGCTTATATTGGTTCATAGAAGCTCTACACACCCTCCAGGGCCTAGCTGTGAATTAGTTTAATTAAAATAAAAAAGCACCGGACCAGATAAAGGTATTCTGTTATTTCCCAAAAATTAAAACTCTATCCCCAAAACTGTCATGCCAGTAGCAGGGCAGATGCCAGTTTAATTTCTGAGGTGAATGAAAGACTTGTGGAATCTGGGACTGGAGAAAGCCATTCCCCCCATGAAATCCAGAGAAGTAAATTCCAGCACTTTCCCACACATTTGTATGTGCACATAAGAGTTAGACTACTCAGTTATTTATTTTGAGTTATTTAGCAGGTAAGGGTATATGCAGTCTGCATACACTCAAGGGTAGGTAGAAGTCTGAGTTCACTGTACAGAAACCACATGGGATACCTTCCTGAACTTCAGGTAGCAAACCAGCTACATACTGCAGACCTGATGAGATTGTGTCTTCCTTCCCATTCCATTCAATCATCTTTCACTCTTTCTTTTCCTCTGTCCTTGTCTTCCTGCTTCAGGAAGCTTTGGGGATGAATTCATCTGTCCACACATTTGCACACGAGGCAGTTGGATATGACACTGCATTAATAAGATATATGTGACCTTCTGAATGGTATCTCCAAGGTGATCTCCAAACACGTTCCAAATAACCCTTGAATGCGTTTGAGCAAGCTCTTGTTCCTCACTTACTTTTGTGCCAACACCTCCACTCCATTTCTTTACTTTTTACTTTATACTTTCTTTACTTTACTGGGTTGCACTTATCATGGGTTCAGTAGTGCATGAATTTCTGTGGCATGTCTTAGCTCCAGGAGTATTCTCTGATTGTCCTATGGTAAGGGTGTAAAGAGGAGAGACAGAGGATAAAGGCCATCTGGCAAAGCTCACAAACCTTTGAGAAACCGAAAGAATAAAAAACAAAACACATGGAGATGCACAACACTGGACCCTACCTCCTTCGTCATGCTGTGCACTCAGCTGTGCTTTATCTTAATTGCAGGAAAAAGAGATTAATCTGTTAGATCAGAAATTCAGAATAAGGGAGGAGGGGGTTTTAGGAACTAAAGTTATGGCCTGGCTTTTGTCACAATGAAAGGAATAGAGCCTGGTCATTCAGTGGTGAAATGCTTTTTTTATAGCCCCTTTTTTTTTGACTGAAGTCAACCTTCAGAATTCACTAAATCTTGTGATTTCAAAGACTATTATCAAGTTTACACCTGTTGTATAGAAGTAATTAATGTTTATACAGGAATCTTTTGACCTTCAGTGGCATAATTCTGTACTTGAATGTGTTCCAAACAAATAATTATATAGCACTATATATATCAACTATTTTTTCCCAGGTTAAGTGGGAGAGAGTCCATAGGCCTCATAGCATAGCTTAGGTAACAGTCCTTTATTTGTCCTTTTATATCGTGAGAACCAGAGGCCAGATGCTTCTCTTGGATTACTTGTATATTAATATGGGGTAATTTTGTTTACTCTAGTGCAAAACTAGAGCGTAACTGGGAATGCAATATAGGACTGAGATATAATTTTCACTTTCATCAGCCACTCCCCCATCTTTCCTCCCTTAAAACCAAATCTTGCTTGCAGGCATTGTCCCAGATTCCTGGCTGTATGTAATGGGTTGTCCCCAGTCAGCAGCCAAACTCTCATCCAGCCACTCACTCAGTGGGATGCCAGGAGAAAGTAGGAGGAATAGGAAGGAGAAAGACCGTGGGTTGAACTAAACACAGGGAGATTGCTTACCAGTTTCAATTGTGGGTGAAACAAGCTTGGCCTGGGGAAATTTAATGTAATTTATTGCATATATATACACACACACACACACATGCTAATTTAGGAAGAAAAAACACAAACATTAAGATACATAGGGAAAAGAACTCTCTCCCCCACCTTTGCCAGAATCAACTTCACTCCTCCACTCCAGACTTCTCTCTTTGCTACCACCACCAGTTACACTCAGTCCCTTCTGCAAGGAAGCCACTGGAGCAGTGTGTAGTGGGGAGGGGGATATGCTTGGGACGTAGTGTTTTCTCTCTGCTGTTCCTTCCATCTTTTCTGCTGTTTTCTTCTGTTCTGTCATGGGCCTTCCATGGGCTGCTGTCCCCTTCAGGGTGGAGGGGGGCATATTCTGGATGGCAGCAGGGTAGGAATGTGTCTGCAGTAGTTGAGTTGATTTATGTCCTGAAGCTCTGTTGCTTAATGGGCTGAGAGGACCTGACCAGAGACAGCCACAATGCACTCCTGCAGAGTTATTCTTGTGAGTGTGCCTGCCTACACATGGAGAGAGGGCTCCTTCTCAAGTGAGTTTTGGCATCTAGCTTACCTGGAGAGAAATCAAGAAACCTCCATTGGGATAAGTTGAGGCCACATCTAAATCACAGAGTTTGCAGGAGTTTCAGCATGCCCTCGAGTCACAGTTCCAGCTTCTCCATATCAAGTATGAGTCTAGAATGTATTGTGGTTCCTTTCTGGTCTTCCTGCTGACAGCACAGTGTGCAGGAAGGAGATGCATTGATAGACCTATTGACATATGATGTAACCTCAGTACACAGCCAGGCCAGGAGTCTGGACCTGCATCTAAATATCTCAGTTTAGACATAATTTCAGGGTGTTTTTAACTTTCCTGGACCTTTCTCACCCATTTTCTCTTGGGAAAGGAAAAACCTTGCTGCTTCTTTTCTTTTTTCATATCGGTTCATCTTTAAATAATGTCTACAGAAACGGAAGTTAAAAGAAGCATTTAGGAGAATCTATGATCTGCCATTAGAATGGCAATGAAGAAGTTTCACTTACTGAATTAACATTTTAATTGTGGCTTCATTGAGCTATAAATTAAACGTATTCTATGTCTTCAAATATGATGTTACTTTGGTTGGAAAGGAGTATTCTTGAAGGTTTAAACCTTACTGAAACTGGCTCTGCATTGGCTTGTGATGGTTTTCTCTTTTCCACAGTCATCTGTTTCCCTCACCCCTCATGCATTATCCAGCCAGATAGGACTGAGACAGATCATACCAGTCCCATAAACTAACCAAAGGGTAACATAATGTCCTGGTTTCAGCTGGGATGGAGTTAATTTGTTTCCTAGTAGCTGGTGCTGTGCTGTGTTTTGGATTCAGTATGAGAATGGTGTTGATAACACAATGGTGTTGATAACACACTGATGTTTGGTTGTTGCCAAGCAGTGCTTACCCCGAGTCAAGGACTTCTCAGTTTCCCTGATGCCTTTTCGGACTTACATAAAAAGAGAGGCCAGACAAAACTAAGAGAATTAAAAGCGGGTCTATTTATTGAAGGGCCTTTAGGTACATTTTGGGCAGATGAAGCCCCTCCCCAGGGACTACACCCAAAATGGACAACGAGTCACGAGTTTTCACACTTTTATAAGTTTGGTCCATTTGCGTATTGGGGATTAATCTTCCAATTACAGCCTTAGGTAATGAAGTCATTTACCCCAAGTTCGCTCCCCCGCAACTCACTTTTGTTTACACTTCTCGGGGCCTGAAACAGTAAGGTGTCCTTGATTCCCAGACCTAGAGAGGAATTGTTTTGTCTGACCAAAATGTGAAGACAGCAGCTAGCACTGTATATGGAGTTTAGAGCTATACACTGAAGAATTACAGGATTACAAATATATGAAAAATATACAAGTTAAAATCCTAAGGCATCACCCAGGCTCTGCCAGTGATGAAGTGCACAAGAAGCTGTGAGAGAGCATGGCTAGAACAGCTGACCTGAACTGGCCAAAGGGATATTCTGTACCATGGAATGTCATGCTCAGGACATAAACAGGGGGGAAGTTGGCCAGCAGCTTCTGATGGCTGCTCAGGGGCAGCCTGGGCATTGGTCAGCAAGTGGGGTTTATTCCTCTCCTTCTCTTTTTGTTGTGTCCCTTTTCACTGCAATTATATTTTATTGTTATTAGATTTGTTTTATTTTAAATCAGTAATTAAACTGTTCTTATCTCAACTTACAGGTTTTACTTTTTTTTCCTCCTCCCCCTCCTAATGTGGTGTGGATGGGTATGGTACTTCCTTGCTGGCTGGGCTTAAGCTGGGATACTTAAAGAATTGCATTGACTAGAAGCAGAAGATAGTTTGTGAGCCTGAGGGAATATAACCAGTAAGGATAACATGGGAACTTCTGTCCACTATCAAAGATAAGCCATACAGAGGTTTAGTGTAGCAGGAATGGTAAAATCTAATTTGTTATTCTATAATGGCATTTCATATTAGCAAGGATGGTAAGTGGATTAATAAAGAAAAAAATTATTAAGAATCTGCCACAGATTCATCTTAGCCATGAGTGAGACAAGGTTTCTAGGAAAAGGTAGAATTCTATACATTATTTTTGAAACAATAGAACAGATGTATGTGCTCAAAGCTGTTCTGTTATCTCCAGTTTTATGAGCTGACCTAATGAGAGATGTCCACAGACCATATCATGGTTACCTTCATGCTGTAATGTGTGCATCTGATATTAATCATGGATACTTTAGACTTTAATTAGCCATGTTATAGTGGTATTTATTGCTCATAGACTCCAAAAGGAGGAAACTATCCAGAAAGGGTAGTACATCAGTACATCAGTTCCTCAGTAGCTTGGCTCCTACTGCACAGTCTTCAAATTTCTGAATATTGTGGTAGCGGGCTGTTTGCATACACTAAATAGAAAGGAGCTGTTATGGCAGGATTAAGGCACTGGTTACAATGTTTCTGCCTGCAACCTCTTTCCCCTCACAGTATATTCATAGAAGGAAAAGTTTAGACCAGTTCCATTATTTTTTCAGTTATTCTTAATTATTTTTTAATGTATTTTTCATCCCTTGCCTCTTACAGTGGAACTTTGTTGTCACTCTTGCCTTGTGAATGGCACAACTGGAACTGACTCCTTCAGTATTTGAAAGAATATTATGCTGTGCTTGCTCCTTGTACAGTACACGTAGGAATAAATTATATATGCCAATTGTGTAGGATAGGGTTTGAGAAGTGTTCAATAGATACCCTAATGTCAGTGAAATCTGTAGTTTAACCTCTTCCAAACTTCATCTTTTCAGATTGAGCACTACATAAGAAATATTTTTGAAAATCCTAAGTAACTTGCCTTGGCAAATTTATTTATTGCTGTTCTCTAAGAAGAGGAAATTAGAGTGCTAAAATACTGTGTGAGCTATTGTCCCAGCTGACAGCTTCATTAGGGATCACTGACACCAAGTCACTTGGGTGAAAAGTGACAGCCCTATGACTTTGCAGAACAGTTATTTTGCCTTGCACACAACCTTTCTACAAGCTGCATGTTTTTTATGATGCTGATTGGGAGGTATAGTGTCACCTACAGAAAAGTGAGCTGGGCATGTTTCAAACCTACAAAGGTGTAATAGTCTGTACTGCAGAGCAAATACGTGTCAGCTGTGCCCATTTAGTTTGCTGTATCACTTATAGAGTTACACTGATAGCTACAACCTGGGCTTGATTTCAGAGACAGTTTGTGACAATGAGCAGGAGTGACGAGGATGAAAGATGTCATCTTTCAGTGCTGCATCTGATAAGAAGCTAAGACAAGAGGTCAGCTACAAGTTAAAACATCTGTCTAAACCCCTATGTGCCCTTCAATCTCCCATCCTTTAAAAATAACTTTTCTTTTCCCTCTTGTCTCCTCAAATCCAAACAGTATGTAGGAGGTGAATGTCTCCCATCCTTTAAAAATAACCTTCTTTTCCCTGTTGTCTCCTCAAATCCAAACTGTATGTAGGAGATAAGTGTTCTGATCTTCTGATTGCCAGTCATTCTCTCACACACAGATTTTTCATTCCTGACCAGCTGACAGACATAGCCCCCTAACGCAGTACCCAGTGGGTTTCTGTGCCCACCTGCACTCCTTGCTGGATCTGTAGGTCAGTCAGCCTCAATACAGCCTCATTTTGTTTCTTAATTTTTTAGCTTTAGGGCCCTTTATTCACAATAATTGGCTGCCAGCAGTCTTGGAAAATAAATGCTATAGTCACAATGTTAAATTGGAAACAAAAGTTGGAGAAGGAAAAGAAATATTTTAAGAGCTAGTTTTTCAGATGTTATTTGAATCTTGTGAAGCTTCAATAGAGCAAAAAAGGTCTGGCAGAAAGCCAGATAGTAAGGAGGCTCTCCTGCTCACAGGAGAGATTACCTAGAAGGAATAGGAGAGAAAAATGACAGGTGATGTGAAGAACAGAGAAGTAGGTAGAAAGACTAGGTCAGAGCAATGCTATGTTGCTGTCCAAGAAGAGTTTTTATTATAACCTTAAAGCTGAGGTATTTGGGGATGAACCTGCAGGTCTTTATTGTCATCAGCAGCTTACTCACCAGTTAGTAGTTTGGGTGTACCTTATCCAGGTCCATCCCTAAATGGCACAAAGCTTTTCTTTAGTGTAAAAGTACAGTCAAACAGCTTCTGCTTGCCTGGGCTATATTTGTCAGGAGATGGAGATATGTCCCTTAGGGATGGTTCTAAATAAACCATATGGGGGCTGATGGCCAATTTCCTACACATGGCAGAAAGCTGTGAACATCCTGGTGGGATATCAGATCTTGCAGTCTTGCTGCTCTCCAGTTAAGTAACTGTACTACTGAACTGTAGAGGAAAGAGCAGCTGCAGTGATCTGAGATGCTCTGTCAGTGAAGGATTGCAGGACAGGAGACCATAAATAATAAGATTCACCAATATATGCCAGTGTCTTCTATTTTTCTTTTCGTGTTCTTTCCTGTCTCTGGCTCATCATGTCCATTTGAAGTTTATCTTTCCTGTATTAGCTTTTCTGCTGCTTACTTTTATTTCCTTATTTTCTATCCCTGTCATCTTTCTTATCTGTAAATGGTCTTTTCCTCTGCTTTCTTATTTGCCTGTATGCAAGCTCTCTTCTAGTAAATGGCACATGATCCACCTTTTCCCACTCTGCTCTCCTTTCTCCATCATCAGATTTTAGTTTGTATCATGGTGTCTGTCACACCCTTTCTTTAAGGGATCTCATGCCTCTTGATACCTCTCCTGAAGACTGTCTCTGCTTCCTCTCTGGAATCCATGCCACTTTTCCACTCTGTTCCCTGTTTCTGCTTCTCTTCCCTCACTGTTTTTTTCTCTGCCTTAAATGCATCTCCCTTCACCATTGATACAGGCAGCTGTTCTGCCCTGCAGTGGGTTCTGGCATTGTTCTATCTCCATTTGCAAACAATACTGCTAAAGGTAAGATGGATATGAGATTCTCTTCTCTTTCCTGCTGACTCTTCTCTGAAGACCACAGATGTAGAGAAAGGCAGATCTGGGTGTCTTTGGTTGTACATTTCCCTGTGTGCCTCAGCTTCCTCAAACAGACACGGTTGCAAGTGTTTTTTCAGTAGAGGACATAACTTGGCAGAGGAGGTGAGTGAAGCACAGACTGATGACAACGGTAGGGAATAACAGACCATGTTTTCATAGGCTGTGTTTTTTAGAGGACAGTGAGTGCAAGTGGAAGAATGTGATGGAATATGTAAGTTATGTTCAAAAGTGGGTATAAATGCAGCTAAATGATGATGATGTCTGTGGACTTCAGCTTTGTGGCTGGCATCATATATCTGCAGAAGACTGACAGGCAGTCTTCATCCTGAGGAGTTTGCAGTAAAGTCAAATGTGTCTAGGCAGCTGCTTTTGCTTCCAAGCATTGGGTTTTTGAGTGTGTTGGAGGAATGCTTGAAGGATTTTTGGAAATTAACAGTGAAAGGCCTGTCTGGTAATACATACCTATGCAGACATGGGAGGGAAAGGGATCCATAATC